>JAZGLO010001818.1:1670000-2252500 GCA_036873155.1 Biomphalaria sudanica | reverse complement strand
ACTCCAGTTTATAAAGCTCTTCTCCACACATTAATGGTTACTAAGACCTACATTAACTGTTCATCAGGCCCTCCATACACATACTGTTTACCAAGTCCTCAATCACACACACTGTTTACCACTATCCACCATACATACAGACACCAGTTACCAAGTCCTACACATACACACTCTTCTTATAATGTCATCCACAAACACACTGCTTAGCAAGTCCTCCACACATACACACACACTGCTTACCAAGTCATTCACACATACACACACTGCATACCAAGTCCTCCACATACACAAACACACTGTTTAACAAGTCCTCCACACATACACACACTGCATACCAAGTCCTCCACACACACAAACACACTGCTTGCCAAGTCCTCCACACACACACACACTGCTTACCTAGTCCTACACACACTGTTTACCAAGTCATCCACACACATAAGCCTACACATTGTTAACCAAGTCCTACACACACTGCTTGCCAAGTCCTCCACACATACACACACACTGCATACCAAGCCCAGCCCTCCACACACAAACACACTGCTTACCAAGTCCTCCATAGTCACAAATGCACTGCTGACCAAGTCCTCCCCACACATAAACACACTGCTTACCAAGTCCTCCACACACACACACACACTGTTTACCAAGTCATCCACACACATAAGCCTACACATAGTTAACCAAGTCCTACACACACTGCTTACCAAGTCTTTCACACACACACACACTGCTTACCAAGACTTACACACACACACACACTGTTTACCAAGTCTTGCACACACATAGGCCATCACACTGTTTACTAAGTCCTCCATACTTCAGTGTTGACAAGTTCCAAGTTCTAAAACCATGGAGAGCCTTAGTGCTATTTAGTCAAAACGTAAAATGATAAATACTCATGTACCTCCTTCGACGTGTTCGCCAGTTTCCTGGTTCTAGACAGGACGCCAGTTGTGTCATTTCCGGGATTGTTCCACAGGCACATCTTGGCCAGGCGTCCTTCGCCGTCATCATGGCCATAAGCAAAGCTTGTCAGGGACTCAGGGCCGTTCACAGCCTCCTGGTGAGCGGGTTATCAAATTAGTATTATTCTAATTAAAATGTAAAGAAATACAATTTAATGAGTAATGGAAGAACTCAAGGTCAATTATAAATCTCTAAAATTCAAAACGTAGAATTCACATCTAGGTGTCTTGAATTATCTTACAAACTTACAACTATTATCTGTTTGGTAATGATCGTGAATATTTGTGGGTTAGGGGAATGATTGCTGAGTGGTAAAGTGCTTGGCTTTTGAACCGAGAGATCCCGGGTTCGAATCTCGGTGAGACTGGGCTTTTTAATTTCGGGGACTTTAAGGACGTCCCTGAGTCCACCCAACTCTAATGGTTGCCTGACTTGAGGTGGGGAAAGTAATAGCTGTTTGTCGTTGTGCTGGCCACAAGACACCCTGCTCTATAACTGTTGACCAAAGAAATAGATGACCTTTACATCATCTGCCCCATGGATCGCAAGGTCTGAAAGGGGAGCTTTACTTTTTTTTTTTAACTTTTGTGAAATAATTTTTTTGATAACGAAATATACTTAAAATTTAATTTAGAAAGCTATTCCATAAACGAAATGACATTAACTATTAAACTGTCTAAACTACACGCGAGCAGTTTGTACCTTAACTAGGGCAACTCTTTTTTTAATAAATACAAAATTCCTTTTAATGTTTCATCAACTAATTTATCACTTAGGAACTGTCTAACTCAGGGGTACTCAACCTGTGGGTCGCGACCCTTTGAAGTGTCGATGGATGATTTGTCAGGGGTCGCCTAAGACCATCAAAAATATGAATTGTATTTAGTGTATTCTTCTATTGCTGTGTATGTTATGGGGGGGGGGGTCGTGGCAGAGTGGGGGAGAGTAAAAAGGGGTCGCCGAGATTAAAATGTTGAGAACCGCTGGTCTAACTCTATCTTTAGGAAGAGAAACTATTGAGTCAGGTACACACACACAAACACACACACTATAATGGACATAGTTTGCATTGCTCTGTGTCTACGTAATTAGCCCGATCAGTAATGAAATGTGCTGAATGGTGAAACAACAATAAAACATTGTGACATTGTGGCGCATGGTCTTCCCTTTTTCTAGCCAGTGGCGTAGCTATGTGTGTTGGTGATCGGGAGGGGAGGGGAGAATTTGAAAATCTTTCCGGGCCTCCACTTGAGTGGGGGGGGGGGCCAATGAGTGTTCGAATATTTATTTTTTTTTAATTTTAAATATTACGCCATTATCTCATGTCGAATGTCAAAATGCAGGATCTCTAAAGAGGTCAAGCCCCCCGGTCCCACAAATGATGGCAAATTCCTAGCTACGCCAGTGCTTCTATCATACATTTCTCTCTCTCTCTCTCTCTCTTTCCACCTTCTCTCTACTTTCTCTATCCTATTTCTATTTCTCCCCTTTCAAAAGTTTAATTCCCATCCAGAGTTCTGTAAGCACTAACCGTTTGATCGTCTAGGAGCTGAGCCGAAGGTTCTTCGAGCTCTAAGTTTGAAAAAGAAAACTGTTTGAGCGTCAAACAGTAAAAAAAAAAAAACCTGCGCGAACCATCATTCTGTCTGGAAGAGACCCAAGTCAATGCCTATGTAAAGCAATGCTCTTTCCGATGCATCTGGCACCCCGGGCGCATGGGCTAGACATGGCTGAAGGCCGAGTGCACCGGGGACCTCCGCCATTTTCCTATGTTGTACCAAGCTAACCGTGGAGGGCTCACCGTTAGTGTAACGGTTCCTTGAGGAACGGTGCATGGATTATCGACAGGACCGTGAGGGCTCTCTTTGAACTCCGCTCCGTGCAATGGGTAAACTCTCGCCTACCAGTGGACACCCCCACGGGAGTTTTGTTTTACTATTCATTTAGCCTAACCACTTCCTCTAATGGTCGTTTTTACACGAGCGCCACGTTGAGGCAGAATAGCGTGCTCGCGTAAGCACTAACGTATATATTGACAAAGTCCAAGTTTGACATGCAGACATGTATTTTCTTTATTACCACATTGTCGATGTCGACGCTCCATGTTGACGCACGGAATGGTTTAGAAATAATAGACGTATTGATTTTAATACTTAAGTGTCTGAGCTTCACCGTCTAGAGTTTTGTTTTGTTTTTTGTTATTACACAGCTTATAGTAATGCACTCTGCCTGTCTGTCTCTCAGTCTGATACAATTTTAGAACACGTTATTTCTCCCATACCCCCTTCTCGTATTCAAGTAATTTTTTTTTACAAAATTTTGTTGTACATAGCAAAATATGAATCAATAAAAAAAACACACTATTATGTTATTAATCATTGGAAAAAGAAAATAAATCCTACAGTATTGAAATATGTGTAAGTATATGTGGAGTTATTCCCTTATTACATTTTTTACATGTTTTTTCCCACTACCCATTCTCAAATCTATAGTCCTTGAAATAACCATTTACATGAAACAATCAAAAACTTAACCAATTAGTGCTAATTGATTATTTTTTATTTATTTAGAAAAAGGGTACCAAGCACTGCAGTATTGAGATATGTGGTAGTGATTTTGTGGTTCTTCCGCTTAGATTTAAAAAAAAAAAATAAAGTATTTTTTAGATATTTTGCTTAATTTTAAGAGTTTTCTTTTTTATTAGAGAAAAACTCGGGGAAAAGGTGAATATTATGGAGTTGGTCATACGTTGCTAAACAATTCCACCTGCTTCTGATTGTTTTGAAAAATGAATGGGTTTTGAGGAATTTTCAGAGTAAAAGTTGATCCGTTGTTTACACTTTGATTTTTTTCTCTATCACGTCAGTGTTCTTTAAGCAATGAAATACAGTAAGATAGAAAACAAAGAAGAGAAAGCGATAGGAAGACATTTGCTGGTGACATTGTTAAACTTATAGAAAACGTATGAAAATGAAAAGTGTTAGACAGTTACTATAGAGACGCACCATAGTTGACACGTGTTAGACAGTTACTACATGTATAGAGACGCACCATGGATGACACGTGTTAGACAGTTACTATAGAGACGCACCATAGTTGACAAGTGTTAGACAGTTAGTATAGAGGCGCACCATAGTTGACAAGTGTTAGACAGTTAGTATAGAGGCGCACCATAGTTGACAAGTGTTAGACAGTTAGTATAGAGGCGCACCATAGTTGACAAGTGTTAGACAGTTAGTATAGAGACGCACCATAGTTGACAAGTGTTAGACAGTTAGTAGAGACGCACCATAGTTGACAAATGTTAGACAGTTACTATAGAGACGCACCATAGTTGACAAGTGTTAGACAGTTACTATAGAGACGCACCATAGTTGACAAGTGTTAGACAGTTAGTATAGAGACGCACCATAGTTGACAAGTGTTAGACAGTTAGTATAGAGACGCACCATAGTTGACAAGTGTTAGACAGTTAGTATAGAGACGCACCATAGTTGACAAGTGTTAGACAGTTAGTATAGAGACGCACCATAGTTGACAAGTGTTAGACAGTTAGTATAGAGACGCACCATAGTTGACAAGTGTTAGACAGTTAGTATAGAGAAGCACCATGGTTGACAAGTGTTAGACAGTTACTATAGAGACGCACCATAGTTGACAAGTGTTAGACAGTTACTATAGAGGCGCACCATAGTTGACGGACTTTGAACGCGACATTTAGTGACATCACGGATTAGTTGTTGGGTTCTATTTTATTTTTTATTTTTATTAGTCAGTTGTGTGTGTGTGTGTGCGTGCGTGTGTGTGTGTGTACATAATTTTAAAGTTTTATTTCAAAAACCTTATGTGCTATTCTTACTGACTTAGATCCTCTCGCGTCGTGCGGCGCATTCGGCGGCAAGCTACTTTCACAAAAACATGTCACTGACAATGTCTGAAGCCTTTTCCCATCTGCTCTGAGGACCGTCCATGAAAGTGTGGCGCCAAGTTGTACTAGGATGTCCCTGTTTGCGCTTTCCTCGTAATGGCCTCCAAGTCATCGCAACTATTATTATGCGTAGTTCATTTTGTCTGAGAACATGTCCCGAAAACCTCATGCGACGCTCTGTCACAACTTACTATGAGGTCGACTCCCAGTTCGGCATATGATTTCCTTGAATGAGACCCGATCTCTATAACTGACTCCTAAAATCCGTCTTAGTCATCTTTTTTGAGCCACATTTAGTCTTTTTCAATTTCGGCAGATGACTATTCACTACATTTTATTAATGGAGCCCAGTCACTGGTAGAAATTTGTAACCTCTCTTGGCTACGCTCTTGGAATTAGGTGACTGTAGTTTGCTTTAGAATAAAATTGAAGATAGAGGTTTTCAACCTCAAAACTCTCTGTATGGGGAGGGGGGAGGGGGTATTTAAACTCAAAACAATCAGGAAGGGTTTTAAACTTTAAAAAAAAATCCCTCTGGATGAGTAGGGTTTAAACTCAAAACCACCCTTGGCTTGGCTACACTCATAGAATTTTGAGTGTGTAATTTGTTTTTATTTTATATTGAATATGTATTTTTGGCTTCAAACCCCGCTGAAGAGGGGTTTAAACTCAAAACCCCCATATGGCTACGATCATATCATTTTGCGTATGTAATTTGTTTTTTTTTTATATTGAAGAGGTACGTTTTAGTTTCAAACCCCGCTGGAGGGGGTTCCAGCTCAAAACCCCCTATGGCAACGATCATAGCATTTTTAGTGTGTAATTTGCTTTTTTTTTCATATTCAAGAGGTATCATTTTAGCTTCGTACCCCGCTGAATGGGGGTTTAAACTCAAAAACCCTTTGGCAACGCTCATAGCATTTTGAGTGTGTAATTTGCTTTTTTTATATTGAAGAGGTTATTTTTAGCTCTAAAGCATGCTGGAGAGGGGGGGGGGTAAAAACAAAACCCCTCTTGGCTACACTCATAGAATCTGCTGACTGGTGTATGGATAGGTTTATATTGAAGAGGACTTCACACGGAAAATGGCCAGCTCCTCTACCATCAACAGCCATATGAAAATGTGTTCGAGATGAACCATAGTCGTTTCACGACTGAAGGAAGCCAAAGAATACTGAAGAGGGGGTTTTATCGTAAATTTTGGAGGGGGTTTTTAAATCAAAATCTTCCTTAACTATGCTCTTGCAATTTGGAGATTGTCGTTTGAATTTTTTTGTTCATTTCGGGGGGGGGGGTTGAACCCCAACCCCCCCTGGTTACGAGCATGCTATCCAGTGCGGCTATTATCAGTCGGCTATCAGTGATAACATTTTCATATATTCTTTACTGTGCTTTTCTAAATGAGGTTTGAATCTTAATGCTAAACCAAATGATGAGCTGAAACATATAATCGCAGAACTAGAGCACAATTGTTAAGGAAACGAAGACAAATATACAAATATACTAAGCTAAAGGGATGGTGACTGACTGAGTACCAGAGTGCTTGGCTTCAAAATCGAGGATTATAAGGTTCGAATCACGGCGAAGACTGCGTTGCGTTTTTTTTTTATTTCGTGATTTTAGGACGCTCTCTCTCTCTCTCTCTCTCTCTCTCTCTGATGGGTACCTGACATTAGGGTCCTGGAAGGGAAAACTAAAGTCGGTCGCATGACATCCTCGTTAACCACCGGCCATAGAAACAGATGACCTTTACATCATCTGCCTTATGAATCTCAAGGCCTGAGTACTTTGTTTTACTTATAGGCAGTCCCCCCCCCTCCCCACGACGACTCGAATCATTAAGGTTCCCAGCAGCAACAACCTATTTTTAGTTTTTGTATATTTTTTAAGCAAATTTCATTGACTGAAAAAAATCAATTAGCATCTCCGTGAAGTAATACTAGATATATAATGACGACGATTAATACTGTTATTCGCATAGGAGGCCTAGATTTGGATCGAGATGCAAAACATCTCGGGCGAATACAGGGAAGCGCGAGGAAGCGAACTTTCTCGTGACGAGCGAGAGTGAATCTGGCCTAGATAAATAGCTTGTTCATTGATTGAAAACACAGTGCTCGTCGTCTGCTAGGTCTGATCGTCTGTTGCACCCTAAACGTACGTGTAAGTTTTGCTTTTTTTAGATATGCATCCCAAAGACATGGTTACTAAATACTATGATGATATTAGATCTTTCAATGGCTTAATTTGTAATGTATAAACATTTCAAGGCATTTCAGTTAGTTAAATCTTTATTTTACAAATATAAAACAGTATATGATATATCCCTAGATCTAGATCTAGGACTCTTAATTTATATAGAATCTAGATCTAGGCCATTTGTTTTCCTGGCTATATCACTAATATCAGGTTCAGATGCAAATAAGTTTTTTTTTATTTTTTTTTTTAGTTATTTGTACCGGCATCTAGATCTACGGCGATATTTAGATCTAGAATAAGGCATGCAATCATTAAATCCTCTGCAATAACGTGATTTTTAACCGTGCCTAGTGCAGGCTTTCTTATTGTAAAGATGTTTATTCAAGCTGCTCGCGAGGTGGCACCGAGACCCGACACTTTATTGACAGTCTATTTGTTTATCATCCTAAGTTCTAACGTGTTTTATTATACCTAGTCTTCGGTTATCAGAGTTCAGTGGCGTCGCTACCGGTGGCACCCTGTCGGGACGGTGACACCGAAGTGGACAAAAAAATTTTATTTTGTAGCATCTTAAAAAAAAAATTGGCGAAAGCTAGTTACCCAAACAATTTTCTAATAATTTAAAAACAAAGATTGTTTTAAATGGAAACATGTATGTTAGAGGTACTCGGGAGATGACGCCATATCTTAACCGAAGAGAGTGGACTTGTATAGCCTAATCTTTCAAAAGTATAGATATATCCTCTGTCCAATGGACCTCAGTCACCAATCGTAAACAAACATTTAGCCACGTGATTCTCTATTTCTTCTATACAAATTACGATCTAATTTTAATACTCAGTGGCTATCACGTGTGTTTTTTTCCCGTTGTTTTATCAATATTATCACGCGACTATATGTTGTTTGTTTAAGATTGGTGAATGAGGTCCATTGTATGATTGTTAAGCGGGTTTTTTTTTTCAAGTGTTATATTCATTCATATTTCACGTGAATATTCACCACACACACATACACACACATGCAACGCACAAAGGGGAGGGTGTTCCCCTCACAATCTTCATCAAGACAAAACACACTTCACCTTTAGGGTCAAGTCGCTGTAAGTAGGCCTACCTTTAGTGCTAGTTTCTTATCTGAATAATGTGTTTTGCAATATGTTTTTTTTTCTCTTCTAGCCAGTGGCTCTTTATCTGTCACGGGGGCTCTTTGTCTAAAGTGTGCGTGTGTTTGAAAACGTATGCTTGCTCTGTATCATGTGTTGAGGTTTAACTGCTCTTGTTTAATGCCTATACCTGCGAAAGGGGGCGCTGAGGTTGTGCTTATGGTTAAATAGAAAGCAGCCGAAAAGATCGTTCTTGTTTTCTCGGTTAGCGAGAAGCCCTATCGGCACAGGACCCGGTTCTGCTGCAGCGTTCTCTTAAATGGTAAGAAAAATTAATAAATACATTCTTCATCAGATAGTACAAGAGTGACCCCAGCTAATATCTTACTGTCAAATAAATTTGAAAAAAAAAAAGTTAAGCCTGAGAGAGTGTGTTATATAGGCACTTGGCTCATTCTGTCTCGAAAGACAAAATATATAGAGACGGAGTGAGGGGAGAGAGAGAAAGAGAGATGCATACACTCATGTTTCATTTAGCTTTATTCACACTATGGCGACTATTGCATAATAGAACTGAGGAGGGAGCATAGATCCACACACTTAGCTCGGTGTAATCGATCAGTATCTTGCGACTCACATCGTAATCAACAGTCTTTGTCCCAAAGGCCAAGCTTATCGTTTATTTTGTACATTCAGTTTTAAGAGCATCAGAGACAGTGATGGATTTACCTTCAGGCAACCAAAAAAAAACAACAAATGATTCCAAGGATGTTTTCAATCATTGTGAAGAAAGAGCTAAGAAAAATAAAAAATGCCTTGTGTTGATGGCAAGGGGCCACATGTCTCAGAAGTTTGAGCCTTATCAAGTCGAAATCCGATCCTGATCCTGATCAGAAAATAACTTTTACAGTTGCAATGTTGTTGAGCTTTTGACTTCTGTCCGTAAATTATGTCCTCAAGGTCAAGCACACATAACACACACATGCAAGGACAAACACACACACACACTAGGACAAATACACATCGTGTCGACACTATTAAATCATACAGTCTCGACACACATTTACTCAGACACTAGATCAGCCGGGTTTTTTTTTTAACTGGCAGGCGCTACGTCTGCATCAAGATCGATTCAAAACGTTCTTTTGCAGAATGCATTAAATTTTTTCTTCGCCAATGCGATTTTTAAGTCTGACACTTCAGTGTGAGACCTGTCCCACCGTCCTCAATTTAATTTTACGGCTTAGAAGACAGGGCAATGAATTGCTAATGCTCAGAATGCAGCAAAACACTTGCCCCTCTGCCTTGTCCTCTTTAGGGAGTTTAGAGCACCCTCCTCCCCCAGTTACATTAGCTGGGGGACGCGAATGTAAGCTTTGTTGTTGTTGTTGTTCTTATGGGGGTCAACACAGTTAAAACAAATGTTAGAAAAAAAAACTGCACTAAAGAGTATGCGTTGATAATTTGAATGACTTTTTAAATTGAAGATTTCCATCTGCGCTATCTCATCCTTCGTCAAATAAATAAATATAGACCTTGTTAGTAGAACGTAAGATGATCCAATGGTATAGAATGTTTCAGAATCTGGTTCATTATGCATTTAATTAGTCAATACTAAGTACTGTTCTGCACTTGGTCTGAGTGTACCCCCCAAAAAATACACTACATCTATTTAATTTATTTTAAAGTATTAACCCGGTTCCCTTTCTAGTCTATTTTCCGCTTTCATGTCAATGTCAGGTACAATCGAGACAGGAAAAATCTTTTGTTTTACAATGTACAATGTAAACATCTCAAAATGTAGTTACATTCCTAAAAGACTTTTTTCAGGTTAGGGCAAACTGTTAAAAAGAACAAGATCTCAAATGTAAGAACATGATATCAAAATGTAAGAACAAGATATCAAAATGTAAGAATAAGATCTCAAAATGTAACATAAAATTTTGTTTGTTTTACAGGCTGTGAACTACAATGGCCAACGCTAAGCTCAGACTTATTTACTTCGATGGCCGTGGACGAGCAGAGGTAGCCCGCATCATCCTGGCCGCTGCTGGAAAGGAGTACGAAGACGTCCGATTCTCTTTCGAAGAATGGCCCAAATACAAACCGGAAACCCCATATGGTCAAGCCCCAGCCCTGTCCGTAGACGGCGTGGTGTACGCTCAGAGCATCGCCATCAACGAATTTTTGGCCCGCGAGTTCGGCTTCCACGGCAAAGACAATCTGGAGACCTTCAAGATTGAGGAGATTATTCATCTTTGGGACGACTTCGTCACCCCTACAGTAGACGTCCTCTTTCACACTGATGACGAGAAAGCCAAAGAAGCAGGCACCAAGAAAATTAAAGAAGAGTCTGCTCCACGCATTCTAAACTTTCTAGAAGGCATACTGGCCAAGAATGGAACCGGTTACTTTGTGGGTGACCGCTTGACCCTCATAGACATTATAGTATTTGAAGGTGTCAATGGTGGGATCACCTCTCAGTTTTTGGATGTCAGCAATTATCCACTGATCCAGAAAAACTTTGAGCTGGTTAGGTCCAATGAAAAGATTGCTTCTTACATGACATCAAGGAAAGATACTCCTTGGTAAATTATAACATTTTGCCGCCCACTTTCTGTGGATATTATTATTCTCATGAACTGATTTTTCAATCAATTCATTGATATTAATTTGTTTTTCACAAAGTGTGAAGCTTTATTTACCAATACATTTTGATAAAAACACTTCTGAGTTTTTCTACTGGGTTCTCATTTATGTTGAAGGGTTCGTATAAATTGTTCTATAGCTGTAGTTTCCGGACCAGGAAACTCTCCATACAGTTTTTCTTCTATAGTGGGGGCCATAGACATGATCGGGCATTCTCGTTTGAGAATGCAATTTTTGGAGGACATGGTCGGCATTCTCTGGTGACACTACACTAGGGCAAAAGTTCACAATAGTGAAGGTTACAGAACATACAAAACCTTGATTTAATTGATCTATTTGCTGTAAATGCTGATGTACAACTGAATTGCTCAGATTTTTGAATAGTGGGTATTATAACAGGCGCGGTGGCTGAGCGGTAAAGCGCTTGGCTTCCGAACAGGGGGTCTCGGGTTCGATTCCTGGTTAGGACTGGGATTTTAAATTTTGGGATCTTTGGGCGCCTCTAAGTCACTGTAATGGGTGCCTAACGTTAACTTGGGACAAAGTGAAGGCGGTTGGTGGTTGTGCTGGCCACATGACACCCTCGTTAACTGTGGGCCACTGAAACACATGACCTGCCCCATAGATCGCAAGGTCTGAAATGGGAGCTTAGCTTTAACTTTTATTATAACAACAGTTATCAAAATATTTAAACGAATGTGACCTTTCTTTGTAAACTATAATAATTTAAACAAAATTTGAAATTCTTTTTAACATAGTAATCAGGTAAACACAACGAAAACGGCACATTTCTCATTCCATATGCTAGGAGAAAAATCGTACTAGCGATCTTTCTTCTCTAGTATCATTAGAGCATAGAACGGGTTGCCTGAATCAGACAGGAAAACCAATGACTTAGCAGAGTTTAAGTCTCTAATTATCATGTACAACTATATTAACACATTGATACGCGTAGGACGTTTCTCTATTTTGAAGAAACGTCTGTAATTTATAATTGTAGTAATGACATGTCTATTTAATGTTGCAGAAACTAAGTTCAACTAAGCTTTACATCTTGGCCCTACATACATTTCGTACCAAGACTTTTAAAATACATAAAATCAATTGTTTAATGGCAATGCACTCAATTTTTTGTTTATCACGAAGTCTTGGCCCTAAACTAGGTCTAAAGCAGGAATAAAGTCTCACGAAGTTTTGGCCCTAAACTAGGTCTACACCATGAATAAAGTCATTGTTGTCTGGAGGTTATCCAGCTATACAGACGAGCTTTGTATGCTTTACACAGTATCCGTCCTCTTCTCAATATATCCTTCCCATTACAACGAAAACTTTAGCGATTTAAAAGAAAGATGAAAGTATTCCGTACGCAGGGGCGTAACTAGGGATTTGGGGGCCCGGGGGGATTGACCTCTTTGGGGTCCCTTTGCATTTTGACATATGACATGAGATAATGTACGCAAAAATATATAAGGCCAAAATCAAATTGCTTCAGTATAGCAGTAAACTTATCAAAAAATAATTACTGACTTTTAATGAATAATACCATTGTTTATTACTTAAATAATGCACAAGTGACAAATCTCAATTGATATCGCTTCACGTCGTGCATTATGTGCAGCAAAGAAATCTATAACATCATCTACATCGATACTTTCTAGTATTTGTGACTTCACTGACATTAAAGCCATGATAAGCCTTTCTTGTGTCATTGTGCTCCTGAGATAGCTTTTGATGAACTTGAGCTTTGAGAATGATCTCTCACATGACGTAATGGAAGTGGCCTGAGTTAGCGGTATTCGGAGGAGGTTGCAAGGTTTGAGCACACGCAATTCCCATTTGAAGCCTGTTTCCTCAATATGTCTATTGGTGATTGTATTACTGGTTTGTTGATGAAAAGTGCTCGTGCATCAATGACATCATTGAAAAAGCGATTTGCCATTTATTTCATCATACAAACAGGAAAAGTAGCATAGTTTGTCATAAGCGTGTCTTTATCTAACAGGTGTCTTGGTTCAAGAAGAAACCCAAAGGTATCCATTTTTTTTCCAGCCTATGGAATCTGCCCTTCATCTCCATATGAAATCTGTCCAGCACTTCTGTCGCAACACGTTTGAATCGCAGTTCTATTGACAGTCCTACATTAGAACTCAACTTCCCATCAAGTCTTTTCTTTCTTCTGGTTGTTTTGATTACAGGGAATCCATAGTATTCACTACCTTCTTTTGCTTTTTCGATGGATTGGGTTGTTGTCAGTTTCTCATCAGTTGCAGAAAGCATGAAAGGGTACTAATTTCTTTAGCAGCTTCCTGTATATGCAGTCCAGACTTTTGCAGTTTCTTCTGAACTATATTAATTGGGCGCAGGAGCTTTGACCAGAATTCAAGATAGGCAAAAAATTCTTAATTTTCTACTGCATGAAGAAGATTCTGTGCTAATATTATATTACGTCATTGCTGGTTGTTTATGCTTTGTGCGAAAACAAAAGAATTCAGAGCATACAAAAGTGTGAAAGATCCATATCTCGTTATGCTCGAGTATACAAATACTCCGATAAGTAGACTGCTGTATTCACCATCACAACTGCTGACGAGTAGAAGACTCAGGGAATCATTCCAACTGATCACAAACTATTGAAACCATCGGTAGCTGAAAATGCAGAGACATTACTCAACGAACGACAGTTGAAAAGCAAAGTGAAATACGATGCAAAAGCTAGACTACCTAAAGATTATTCTGTCGGAGAGTTCGTCTAGGTCAAACATGGCAGAAAGCAGTTGTCATAAAAAAAACATTCAGCATCCAGATCTTACATCATAAAGACAAACGATGGAAAAACTTAGACAAGAAATCAACGCTTTTTGAATAAGAGTTTCGATGAAGACATCTCTGGGTACTATGATACCGATGAAGACAATGAACTGCAAACTGTTGGAACAAACGAAACAGACAGTTATAGACCAAGGTCTAGAGAACTTGTTGTGCCATCAAGACAACCAGAAGTGGACGAATTGTTAAAGTTCCTAGTAGATATCACTCTTAAGAACTTCAAAAGGAAGGATGTGCTAATATTATATGATATTACGTCATTGTATTTTTTTTTATGTTTTGTGCGAAAGCAAAAGGATTAGATGTAAATAAAAAGAAAGTTTCCATTGGATTGAGGAAAGATAAATAAAGGGGTAATAACTCGAGTGTGAAGTTTAAGTCTGAAATTATAGACGCCAAACCCGAATAATGGACAATTTTAGCATTATTAAGAATAACTTTTGGATCTGTTATACTCGATTCTGTAAATTTTGCTTCAAGGTTAATTAGTGTAGCCATTAAATACTCGCCATTTAGATCTATTATTAGTAATGGTAACAAGATACCTGGAATTCGCTGTATATCGTGCAGTTTTATTCGTGGCAACAAAGTTTAAAATGTAAAACTAACTTTCACAAAAAAAAAAACTTTAATCTCTGTGGGAAAAAATATTTTTAAAATCTCAACAAAGTAAACGTACTGATAGACCTAGATCAAGGTTTAGTCTTTGTGATAAATTTAATCCAAAAAATGTGGGGGAAAAAAGACACACCGTTGACACTATTTGTCAATCAAATATCTTAATTTATGTATTTACAAATAAATTTCGGACACCCATTCGACCCCCCCCCCCAAGTGGGGCCTGGGGAAATCTTAAAATTCTCCCCCCCCCCTTAGGTACGCCACTGTCCATACGTGATGATAGTTTTCATTCTCTAGAGATCCAAACAAAACCGAATGTGTTTTTGTTTGTTTGTTGTCATATTCATACTGCAAAATAGCATCAAAATGTGTTATTGTCCCCTTTCGTCGCCACGGCGCTGTGACAGTTCGCGTAACAAAAGTCCTTCCATTTGTCCTGGTCAGCAGCTGTTCTGAAGAGAGGCTGGTCCACACTTTTACGTTGTCCAGCCAGCTTTTCAATGGACGAATCTTTTTGTTAGTGCTCCACTGGACCTTAAAGTATGACTTTTGAAAGGGAGACATGTCTTACATTATGACCTCACCAAAACATAGGACAAGCAAAAATATTTTTTTCCCTTTGACTCCTCCAGATGCCGGTTCGCCTTTTATGTATAATACGCTAAAATAAATGCTGTTATAAAACTAAGATAAGTCTAATAATGCAATGGGCTCAATCAGTTAATGTTCCAGTTATGTGTGTTATATTACTAATCAATAATACTTAACAAGCAGATACTATACCACAATACCACCAGGCTTGATCTAGATCTTATTCTAAATTCCCTTGTTAACAGATTAGTGACTATGGGAACATAACCTTTGTGTGACGCGCAAATTCTCAAAAGCACAGCTTTGTCTGGTCGCAACGGCTTTACACCGAGTTTTGAAGCCAAGAAGAAACGGAAAGGAGAAGAAAGAGGCAGAGATTGTAGGAGAAGAAAGAGGCAGAGATTGTAGGAGAAGAAAGAGGCAGAAATTGTAGGAGAAGAAAGAGGCAGAGATTGTAGGAGAAGAAAGAGGCAGAGATTGTAGGAGAAGAAAGAGGCAGAGATTGTAGGAGAAGAAAGAGGCAGAGATTGTAGGAGAAGAAAGAGGCAGAGATTGTAGGAGAAGAAAGAGGCAGAGCTTGTAGGAGAAGAAAAAGGCAGAGATTGTAGAAAAAGAAAGAGGCAGACATCGTAGAAAAAGAAAGAGGCAGAGATTGTAGGAGAAGAAAGAGGCAGAGATTGTAGGAGAAGAAAGAGGCAGAGATTGTAGGAGAAGAAAGAGGCAGAGATTGTAGGAGAAGAAAGAGGCAGAGATTGTAGGAGAAGAAAGAGGCAGAGATTGTAGGAGAAGAAAGAGGCAGAGATTGTAGGAGAAGAAAGAGGCAGAGATCGTAGAAAAAGAAAGAGGCAGAGATTGTAGGAGAAGAAAGAGGCAGAGATTGTAGAAGAAAGAGGAAGAGATCGTAGAAAAAGAAAGAGGCAGACATCGTAGAAAAAGAAAGAGGCAGAGATTGTAGGAGAAGAAAGAGGAAGAGAGGGAGGAGAAGAAAGAGGCAGAGATCGTAGAAAAAGAAAGAGGCAGACATCGTAGAAAAAGAAAGAGGCAGAGATTGTAGGAGAAAAAAGAGGAAGAGATTGTAGGAGAAGAAAGAGGAAGAGATTGTAGGAGAAGAAAGAGGCAGAGATTGTAGGAGAAGAAAGAGGCAGAGATTGTAGGAGAAGAAAGAGGCAGAGATTGTAGGAGAAGAAAGAGGCAGAGATTGTAGGAGAAGAAAGAGGCAGAGATTGTAGGAGAAGAAAGAGGCAGAGATTGTAGGAGAAGAAAGAGGCAGAGATTGTAGGAGAAGAAAGAGGCAGAGATCGTAGAAAAAGAAAGAGGCAGAGATTGTAGGAGAAGAAAGAGGCAGAGATTGTAGGAGAAGAAAGAGGCAGAGATTGTAGGAGAAGAAAGAGGCAGAGATTGTAGGAGAAGAAAGAGGCAGAGATTGTAGGAGAAGAAAGAGGCAGAGATTGTAGGAGAAGAAAGAGGAAGAGATCGTAGAAAAAGAAAGAGGCAGACATCGTAGAAAAAGAAAGAGGCAGAGATTGTAGGAGAAGAAAGAGGAAGAGAGGGAGGAGAAGAAAGAGGCAGAGATAGTAGAAAAAGAAAGAGGCAGACATCGTAGAAAAAGAAAGAGGCAGAGATTGTAGGAGAAAAAAGAGGCAGAGATTGTAGGAGAAGAAAGAGGAAGAGATTGTATAAAAAGAAAGAGGAAGAGATTGTAGAAAAAGAAAGAGGCAGAGATTGTAGGAGAAGAAAGAGGCAGAGATTGTAGGAGAAGAAAGAGAAAGAGATCGTAGAAAAAGAAAGAGGCAGACATCGTAGAAAAAGAAAGAGGCAGACATCGTAGAAAAAGAAAGAGGCAGAGATTGTAGGAGAAGAAAGAGGAAGAGAGGGAGGAGAAGAAAGAGGCAGACATCGTAGAAAATGAAAGAGGCAGACATCGTAGAAAAAGAAAGAGGCAGAGATTGTAGGAGAAGAAAGAGGAAGAGAGGGAGGAGAAGAAAGAGGCAGAGATCGTAGAAAAAGAAAGAGGCAGAGATCGTAGAAAAAGAAAGAGGCAGAGATTGTAGGAGAAAAAAGAGGCAGAGATTGTAGGAGAAGAAAGAGGAAGAGATTGTATAAAAAGAAAGAGGAAGAGATTGTAGAAAAAGAAAGAGGAAGAGATGGAGGAGAAGAAGAAAGAGGAAGAGATGGAGGAGATGAAGAAAGAGGTAGAGATTGTGGAGAAGAAGAAAGAGGTAGAGATGGAGGAGATGAAGAAAGAGGTAGAGATGGAGGAGATGAAGAAAGAGGTAGAGATGGAGGAGATGAAGAAAGAGGTAGAGATTGTGGACAAGAAGAAAGAGGTAGAGATTGAGGAGAAGAAAGGTAGAGATTGTGGAGAAAAAGAAAGAGGTAGAGATTGAGGAGAAGAAGAAAGAGGTAGAGATTGTGGAGAAGAAGAAAGAGGTAGAAGTAGCAAGGAGGGGAGAAAATGCAGAGATGGGGGGGGGGTAATATATATCGTTGGGGAGAACATTGTAAAATTAGAGCAGGGAATGAAAATTTGATTGAGGCGCACCATTTTCACTGTTATCTTTTTTTTTTTTTTACTTTATCGGCAATAGTTTTTCTATCAGTTCCTCTTTAGCCTGACTGACTTTTTTGAACCTGGATTTATGAGCCAAGAGGCAAGTGTGGTAGAGAAAGACGCTCGTTCAACGACACAGTCCAGTCATTGTCAAAAGAAAAACTTTATTGCACTAGTACGTCTGCTAGTGTGTGCACCCAACTACTGTGCTACTAAAACTGTAAGTTGTTGTTTTTATGTTGCCGTTGTTTTCTTTTACACTTATAATTTTATTTTAATGTCTTTTATAATTAAATAGACTACAAGCTTCTATTTATTTGTATATTTCTTATTTCTTATTTGAATTTCCCAATCCTAGTCTTCGCAGAGATTCGAGCCTCGGATTGGATGTCAAGCACCGTACCATTCGGCCCACGAGCTCTTCTTTGCAATAAAATAATATTTATGAAAGAAAGGAAAAGAGAAGAGACAGGCAGACCTGATTGTCTGCCTTTATGATGTTACACTTCACAGACTTTTTTTTTTTAAATACATACATATATACACACACACACTCATGCAAGTCACGTTAAAAAATGTTTTAAGGATTTCATTTGCTTGAATCGCACAAATCACCCTCAACCCTAGAAACCAACCACTTTAGATAATTTTACTTTTTTTGTCGACGTAAATTGCCTTGTAAAAGTTACATGACCAAAAATCTGGTCAATGAGTCACAGAATTGTCTACTTTTCACCCTCTACTTTTTATTTATTTATGTATTACATATTTGTAGAAGACACTTTTGCCTTGCTTGTAGATCTGGTCTATTCAAGTTTTATTGTAATAAGTAAAATTAAATGGGGTGTGTGAGTGTGGGGCAGTGATCAGCTGTAAACTCTGCTATAGCAGAAACTTTTTGTCCCTGTAAATAGCAAAGTCGTTTGCTTTGGCTTCGTTCAGTTCACACAATGCCATTACAAAAAAAAAAAAAAGATTACAAGACGTTTGTGTGAAACAAAAATTCAGATGCGGCCCAAGTGGGTTTGTGAACCTTGCAGGTAGAAAGGCAGTTATCAATACAAGGAGGTTATATTTAGATGGAGATAGCGGTTGCTATCAAATGTTCATTATCGGTTGAAGCTAGTGGGCGGAGCCTATTCGCCATATTGGTTTACTCAAAACATTCCATCCGTTTTCATTGCGATACCAGTTTTCTAATTCTCGTAACGACTCAAATTAGCCTCGTATTTTGTCATCATGTTTTTTGTCTAAACTCCTCTAAGGCCCAAGTTCATATCTGGTGGTCTAGATATTCCAATGGATCAATTACAAAGCGCTGTAGAGCATGTAAAGTGATTTATACGATCACCTGATCGAGGCCTACAAAACAGAAATATAATGATTACATCGAAATTAAGCACTATTGTGGGCTGAAAAAAGCACAAAAATGATTTGCAAGAGGTTTGTTATATTTTTTATACTTTTTACCGCACTGAAATCACCACAAAATTGATAAAATTGAAGTGAAAAGAGTACTACTACCTACTACTAATAATAATGTTACAGTAATACTAACTAATCTTTCCCTAATTAAACTCTGGCCTACATCTAAAATGTTTAGTATGTAAAATGTGGGAAGATACATTTTTATACAAACATGAAGACATTATATACGAACACACTGATAAACCATACTGAATATACAAAGTCAATGAGCTAGTGGGAGATAACTAATTATTTACCACTGAAGAGAATTAGTTTTGTATGCACCTGTCTGCTAACAGCACCTTTTTGCATATGATTCCTAAAAGTGTAATGTTTTGCAGCGTAGTGATACCGCACTTGCAGATATTTCTCTGCTATTGCCTTGAGAAGTAAAATTACATGGTTTTCAGTGGGCTCACATTCAAACATGTGCTCAGATAAACCAGTGAAAATTGGCTTATGCAAGTAAGATGATAGCACAGCTTGCACCAACTGAAAACAAGATACTCCAGACAAAGTCAAAGAAGCCTTGGTGACATTCCGTCTGAAAAACTTCTCACACATCACACAAATATCAATAACATCATGTGACGGAAAGATAAGCCCGCCTTTGCTTTTAAGCTTAATTAATGAGCACATTTTGTTATTGATATTCATGTTTCACAATGAAGAGAGTTTTTCAATTTAAATACAACAAAACGAGCTATGTATTCTGGTTTTCTGGTCGTCGTTGCGTACAACCGTATGCCGAACAAGAAGGCATTTGTAATGTTTATTTTATTGTATACACTGTGTTTTTAACGTTTTATAAGATATTGTACAATGTACAGATATTTAAATAATGTCGTGAAATATTGTCGAACAAATTTCTCAAAAAACAACAACAGACTACACGTTTTAATTTGAGTAGACCAAGATGGCTGCGATTTGGCTTCAATCTAGTGACGTCACGCCATCTCCATCGAAATATAACCTCCTTGTATCAATATTTTCAGCAAGAATATTAGTGAATATGAAGAACAAAATGATCAATAACTACAAAAATCCCTCCATACAAGAAGCGTACGGGGCGAAAGTATTGCCGAAGTTGTGATATTGTTTAACCAGATGACGTTGTTGTTTTTGGAATTATATTGTTAATATTCACAAGTATACCATGAATTAATTATGAAGATATGGTTCAGCGTTAGCCTGACCTAACGGATGCAATTAAATAATCGATGTCCGGCTTACAAGCAAGAGAGGTTGGTAAATGACCAATCTCTCATTTCACGACCTTTGGAAGAGGTCCCACCATTTAGTCAAGTGTCTAAAAAGCTCATGGCCTCTTATAAATTAGGTACACAAGTAATAACTAACACTAAACACTGCTTATTAGATCTCGTTTTAAAACATGTGAAATATTTTACGGAAAGAAAACGTATTATTTCTTTTTTAAAGCAAAAATAATTGTAATCAGTAATTAATTGGTGGAACGTACAATACGACCACAATTACTTGTGTGGCTGTTGACTTTTGATAACAATAAAGTTTACTGTTAGATTTTAATTGTGTGTGTGTGTGTGTCTTCCCTTATCATTCGTGCCCTATGTCTGCTTTCTTGATAAACTCAAAGAAACACCAAGAATCCCACAAAGAATTTTTATTCAATGGGTGATAATAATATAGCCCATGGTCATTACTGGATACATTCACATATAAACTTATTAAAATTGTTATGCTACATTTGTTGTATACTTCTGAAGACACTTGATTGTATGAAATACACCTTGTTACAATAACTCATGGCAATGGCCTCCATTGCAATCAGTAAACGAAATTTGTTTAATTCTGATTATATATATATATATAATTTATATATTTACATATATATATATATAACTTTTAGAAATGACAATCCGTATAGATAAATGACAATCCGGAACGGAGCGACGGACAGATAGACAGCCACACAAAAGCAAATAGCGTCTTGCCCCTCCCCCTTTAGCCTCGTATTCGTTTCAAGACAGTGTCACGCCACTTTGTTCGAGCAACATGATTATACACGCCCCTGATCGCTGTGTCCCCCCACAATGCACTGCTCAATAACAACAGACATCGACCTGCATTTCCACAAGCCATACAACTCACTTACAAATCAATAATGACTCAATCAATTAGGAATGTGCAGCAGGACCGCGTCTTAAATCTTTTCATTTTTTGTTTTCAAATCAAAGTCCAGAGATTTGTATTCATGGTCGTCATGTGACATTTTGGTCGAAGGCTCTGCAGTTGACACGAAACGAGTAATAAAAATAATCATTTACTACATTATTCGGAACTGTCGTAGATAACCAAATATTTACATATAAGGCTTGTCTTCGAGTCCGAAGATTAATGAGGAATGCAGTAGTTCCCCAGCTGTGACCTACATATTTTGCCACATCCGCGGCAAGCATAACCATTGTTCGCGCGGTGGTCGATTAAGGTTTTCTTTTCGCCGTCTGCGTCTGTACTCGGCAGCGGATTTTCTTTTGGTCTCAAATGTGAATCCCAAGGCCTTTGTGAGTGACATCCAGCTGTCTTGTTCTCAAGCCGCATGCAACCAGGTGTTCTCTTCTTTGTCAGCTAAGGCAAGATAAACTAATAGACCATATGCAACTACTGATACAAGATGTTTACATTTAATAGTCATCAGACAAACAACAACAAATACAAAGATATAAATAAGAGTTTAGAATTGAGACTAAGAGTTAAGCTCTTTGTACCGTATGTGTTTGACCTCTCTATATCGAAAGTATTCTATATCTATCCTATTATTACAATCACTATGTTTTACAAAATCAGTTACCAGTTATTATGCAGTGGGTGTGTGTTTATAGGCTGACGGTGGTAAGAGGTTAGCGACTGGTTGTGAATGATGCAACATAGGTGGCATTGTCGTCATTTGGGTCTCAGTTAGGGGAGACGACTCCAGAACGTGAGACTGAAAGGTTGTATTTTGGAAGTGAGTTAGTTATTATTAATGAAGTCTACTAAATTTATTTGATCTCATATTAACTTGATTTTGTCGATATTATAAATAAATTTATATATGGCTCCCTCTGTCTCGTAAGACAATGGATGCGCCCAGATGAGTCACTGGCTTTGGTTACGTCTTGAGACGGGGCAGAATCTGGAGTGGCTGATCAAGCCAATTCTGGATCGGCAGAGTTTGCCACAGTTTGAGCATTTATATTCATCTGTCCTAGGGCTCACTGACAGGGCATCTTTCTTTTTCTTTCTCTTGACCGATGCAGCTTCATTTATTTTGCATTCAGCAAAGTTCGTACCAGCACGTACACTCTGTCTCCATGCTGTCCGGTCTTGGGCTATATCTTCCCACATACTTTGGTCGATGCCCATGGCTCTCATGTCTCGCTTGCAGACATCTCTGTAAGTTAGTCTTTGGCGGCCCTTGGGTCTGGCTCCCTCTGCTAGCTCAGCGTACAGGATGTCTTTAGGGATTCTTCCATCTGGCATGCGAGTGACATGACCGAGCCAGCGTAGTCTTCTCTGTTGAAGGAGAGCATAGATGCTGTGTATGTTGGCCCGTGTCAAAACTTCCTGGTTGGTGACACGATCCCTCCAGGAGATGCACAGTATGCGTCGCAGGCAGTGTAGGTGGAAGCTATTTAATCTGTGCTCTTGACGCATGTAAGTTGCTCAGCTCTCACTGCCACAGAGAAGTGTGCTCAGAATGCACGCATTGTAGACAAGGATTTTTGTTGCCGTGATCAATTTGGTATTTTCCCACACACGCTTAGAGAGTTTTGCCATTGCTGCAGAAGCCTTCCCTATTCTTTTGGTCAACTCAGTGTCTAAGTTTAGGTTGCTGGCTATTGTTGCTCTCAAGTATGTGAATTCCTGCACCACTGTAAATGTGTATCACTGGTATTTCTTGTGCCATGATTTCAGTCTTGGAGAGGCTAATTGTGAGGCCAAACTCTTGACAAGCAGCTGCCAGTGCATTCACAAGCCTCTGTAATCCTTCTTGTGAATGAGATATTAGTGCGGCATCGTCTGCGAACAGCAGTTCTCTAATCAAGATACGCCGTCTCTTCGTTTTGGCTTTAAGGCGTGCTAGATTAAATAGCTTTCCATCGGATCTACTGTGGATATATATTCCATCTTCCAGGGATTTGAATGCGCTGGTGAGTACAACTGAAAAGAAGATGCCGAATAGTGTTGGAGCCAGAACACATCCTAGTTTTACTCCGCTCTTGATGGAGAATGGCCTAGAGGCGGAGCTGTCAAACTGTACGGTGCCCTGCATGTTTTCATGAAAAGCTGACACTAGTTTCCGTAGCTTGTTTGGACAGCCGATTCTCTCTAATACGGCAAACAAGCCGGTTCTGCTGACAAGGTCAAACGCGTTGGTCAAGTCAATAAAAGCTATAAAGAGGGTCTGCCTTTGTTCTCTGCTTTTCTCCTGTAGCTGTCGCAGGGAGAAGATCATATCTGTTGTGTATCTACCGGCCTTAAAGCCACACTGCGATTCTGGGTAAACTCGTTCTGCCAAGATCTGTAGTCGCTTCAGTACTATTCTGGCATAAGCCTTCCCAACTATGCTAAGAAGTGAAATACCTCTATAGCTGTTACAATCCGTGCGGTCACCCTTATTTTTGTAAATCGTTACTATGTTGGCATCCTTCAATTCTTGGGGGACTATTCCTTGCACCCAGCATAGACTTAGCAGTTCAAGGTGTGGCTTGATTAGGCCATGCTTTCCAGCCTGAATGACTTCAGCAGGAATACCATCTCTTCCGGATGCCTTCCCGTGTGCAAGCATGTCAATGGCTGTGCTCAGTTCCTTTACAGAAGGTGTTTCACATAATTCGCTCAAAACTGAAAGACAAGACAAAGACAAAACCACAGCATTGTGTCTCATGGAGACATCCTAGGTCTGGACACTAGCACCAGCTGGATATGATACTGACACGGAAAAGGGACATTGGAAACATACTGCTCACACGTAGCTTTCAAAGTGCAGACTGTGATACTGATCACACTTTAGTGTCCTGCCGGACAAGACTGCTGCCTACTAAGATCCACTCATCACAGGGAAAAAGAAAAGCACCCCTGAATACTGAAAACACTAACAATGCTGATCTTAGCATCGAATTCACAAAGAAATTAGAGGACGCTTTCAAAAACTTCTCAGTGACTGAGATAGAAAAAACCAGGACGCTCATACGTGATACTATGTACCAAACATCATCACTGGTCTTTGGTAACAAAACAAAGAAAAATGAAGACTGGTTTGAAGCAAGTCTGCAAGAAATGGAAACTGCCACTAAAAGCAAGAGATACATACATATATTAAACATATTATATTATTGACATTCCGATGGTCCAGAGGTTAGTTTCGCTTGGTGCGTTATCGCTAGGCGGTGGTGTCGAATCCGGAGTCACAGGTTCGAGCCTCGGTCGGCGCATGCCCTTATTTTCGTAGCACTTTAATTCACTACTTTCTCTCTTAAAAACTTGGTCCCTGGTGCTATTATTCATTTATGTTTAATATATGTATGTATCATTTGTTTCAGCACCTAGCTTCAACTCTATGTTTAAAAGCAAGAGAGCAGCCATGCTAAACTACAAGAAGTTGCCTACCCCTAGCAACTTACAAGCTCTCAGATCTACTCGAAACGATGCCCAAAGAATAGCAAGACAGTGCGCAAACAAATACTGGCAGGACCTATGTGAAAACATCCAATCTTGTGCCGACTGTGGTAACATCAGAGGACTATACGAGGGCATGAGAAAAGCCTTTGGACCTCACACCAGCAAGTGTGCCCCACTTAAGTCAAAAGATGGCTCAATCATCACTGATCGTGTACTGCAAATGGAACGATGGGTAGAACACAATGCAGAACTTTACCAGATTGAAAATGCCATATCGACAACTGCTTTGTCAAATAAATTTATATGTATTATTGTTCACAAAGAAGTTATTCAAGTTATTTGAAGTTTTATTAGTTAAGATTTATTACGCCTACAGCGGTTTTAATTGGCTACCAGCAATTTGGTCCTACAAGTTAACGACCGGTAACAACTCCGGTACGCCCTAGATAGAATTATTCTGTCAAATGTAAAACAATGTTTTAATTTATGGCACGATTTTTTTGAAGCTCGTTTTTTGTGTGTGTGTGTGTGTTTGTTTTTTTTTGGATAAAAGTATTTTTAAACTTGAGTCTAACGTAAACTTTGTAGATTAAAGATTTGAACGTAAGCAATGATGTGTGTCTACTTTCAGATACTCATCTTCAATGGCCAACGCCAAACTTAAACTTATTTACTTCGAAGATCGTGGACGAGCAGAGGTGTCCAGAATCATTTTAGCCGCTGCTGGAAAGGAGTACGAAGACGTTCGATTCTCTTTCGAAGATTGGCCCAAATTCAAACCGGAAACCCCGTATGGTCAAGCCCCAGCCCTGCCCGTGGACGGCGTCGTGTACGCTCAAACCCTTGCCATCAACGGATTCCTGGCCCGCGAGTTCGGCTTCCACGGCCAAGACAACCTGGAGACCTTCAAGATTGACGAGATCGCACAGCTCTGGGAAGACTTCTTCACCCCTGCCATCAACGTCCTCTTCTACAGCGAGGATGAGAGAGCCAAGGAGGCAGGCATCAAGAAGATTAGAGAGGACTCAGCCCCTCGTACCCTGACATTTCTAGAAGGCATTCTGGCCAAGAATGGAACCGGCTACTACGTGAGTGACCGCTTGACCCTCATAGACATATTAGTTTTTGAGGGTGTCAACGGTGGCACTTGTTCGCAATTCTTGGACGCCAGTGAGTATCCGCTGATCCAGAAGAACTTTGAGCTGGTTAGGGCTAATGAAAGAATAGCATCCTACATGGCGACAAGGAAAGATTCTCAGTGGTAGCATGTCATCAAGTTTTTTACACTCACATTTTGTTGATGATATCTTCTTAACTCTTTGATTTGACATCATTTGATTAAATCAATGTTTAATTTTATAAACTTGACTTTGTGTTCTAGAAAATGAACGTGCCTTCCCCTTTAGCTCTATACCAGCTAAAACATTTTCTGATAACAAACGAAAACTTTATTGAAGCTTAAATCATCACATGGTGGTAAAATAGTAATGAGCAAAATGAAGAATTCCGTCAGAATGTGAAAAACTAATTACGGAGAGAAAGAGTTAATAAAGACATTTTTTTTTTTAAATTCTTTATCCTTACTACTTAAAAAAATAATCACAAATTATCATTAAATTTAAAAGTGTAATGTGCAATCAATTACGTCGGACAGTTGTAATAATATTTTTTATTCCTGCTTACAAATTGTGTATTACATATAACAAATATATTATACGAGAAGTTAACGAAAATCCAACTATAACTTTTACCGTTATAGCTTCAAACTTATTTAGAAACAAAGGGGCAACTAATTAGTGGAAATAAAGGAGATTTGATACGAAGTTCAACTACGCATTAAGATTTGTTCAAATAAGCGCTCAATGAAATAATCGCTAAGAAAATTTGATTCTATAGAACTACAAAGTGAAAAAAAATTATAATACACCATAAAACAAACATGAGCTCATCAACGCTGCAATTATTTTTGTACACCGGATACACCAAAACGCGAGCTATTTATAGTTTCGTTGACCATCTCAGGAATGCACATAAATGATGTGGACTGTTCTCCTCGCTTTGAATGTATGTAGAAAGACGCGTAGAAGTTGGGTTTTAATTGGTTTTTTTTTCCGTAGTGACATGAAAGATCATTTTAAAAAGTAAGAACGGAACTAGAGAACCAACAGACAGACGCGGCTTCTAGTTTAGATTATACGACGTTAGACTGAGCCCTTATTCTTTAATAAAGTTATTGTTAAAGTTAACATCTGGATTGATGCAATTTATATATTAATTGTTATGTTGGATTTGTGAGTACTGAACTCGCGGATAACATTGATTGATCTACACACAACAACAATCTTGATCAACATGTTGCATGATATTATCGTCCCAGCTATTGTCTTACATCTTGCTGTTCTTTGGGCGCTTTTTTTGTTGTTGTTTTTTGTGTACGCCATAGAGCTAATAAAAATTTAAAAAAAGATTAAAATCGCGATACTATTTGGTTGACATGTAAAATTAGAACTACTTTGATATTAGGCCTAATTATAAAGTTCATAAAGATTTTGTACCAAAGAACTTGAATACTTATTTACAGAGGCGGCGAGTAGCCTGCTAAAAGTGAGGCTGCTATTCATCAGTTTTATGGACGTAACAAAAGAAACAAAAAATGTATTTAGATTTACCTTTTAACATTTCATGTATATCTTATCTTATCTTATATAATACAGACGTTACTTCAAAAAAGAAGATTACGTCCTACACGTCATGCATTTAGTCATGCATATTAACCAATGACTTAAATTCTGCCAAGTCACTAGTTTTCCTGGCTAGCTCAGGCAACCCATTCCATGCTCTAATAGCACTAGGGAAGAAGGAGTATTTGCACAAATTTGTCCTAGCATTTGGGACGAGGAATGTACCTTTATCTTTGTGTCTTTCTGGGTATTTTATTAAATTTTGTTTTTGTATTTGAAGATTATGGTTCAGTGTTTTATGTATAATTGCTACTTTACTTTTGAGTCTTCTGTCCTGAAGGCTTTCTAAATTTAGTGATTTTACTATAGGTGTTACTCTAGTCAAATGTGAATATTCATTTGTTATGAATCTCACTGCTCTATTTTGTGTCTGTTCCAGTTTCTTAATGTTTTCTTGAGTTGAGGGGTCCCAAATGGAGGATGCATATTCTATTATTGGCCTAACCAAGGTTAGATAACATTTTAGTTTTATGTTCTTATTTGATTTATAGAAATTTCTTTTAATAAATCTTAATGCTTTGTAATATATGAACGAGTCAAGATCTTCCCTAGTTATTAGGCGACTATTTTTAAATTAGCTTAAAACTTGTAAAAGGCTTTGTACATGGATGATATCTGTGTGGCTTTGTAGTAGAGTATCTCGAGTTTAGATTCTATTAGTCTCTCTCAAAGACCTAAATCTCTTATTACTATTTTTTTTTTTAGTTTGCTTTTTTGGGGCTTGCCGCGGGAAAAAAGAAATGCAGCGAAAAAAAAAAAAATCTCCTCACGAGCGAAGCGAGACTAAAACTGGCCCCTAAACCAGCATAGTAGCTATTTCACCGTGCTTTTAGACATACTTCTGTTTGACGTCTGCTGTGTGTACACGACCTCCATTGGGGTACTTCCTCCTAGACCTGATTCGAGTTAAGATCAATTATAGATCTACCAGCAGCTTACTGTAAGTTTTTGTAATGATTTATTTAACCAGTTATTGTTACAGTAGGCTATTGGTATTAGAATAAATCTAAATTAGATATAGACTTTATCTGGTCTAGATTTAGATCTACTACTAGAATATTTCGTATTATATGGTTCATTAACTTCCTGGTTGTTGAACTAAATATAGATATAGGGTATAGCCTTCAGATTAGACTTTGTAATATCTGCCTACCTCTAGCCTAAATAAAATACAGATCTTGATCTTGAATTAGATTCACATTAAGTTGTTATAGATTTAGATTTGACATCTAGATCTATAGATAATGGTTTTCAGAAGATTGACCTTCAGATAATTTTTTGTACAAAGACCGCGGTTTAATCTGTAGTTGTATCTTATCTTATAAAATATAAGTCAAGACGTTCCTTAAAAAAAAAATAAAAAAAAAGATGATTACGTCCTACGCGTTATGCACCTAGTCATGGATGATAACCAATGACTTAAATTCTGCCAAGTCATTGCTTTTCCTGTCTATTTAGTGTATAGCTCTAGCCTATTTGAGACCGAAGAGAAAGGCTCATTTCTTATTCCATATGCTTGGACAAATTCGTACAAGTGCTCATTCTTCCCTGGTGCTATTAGAGAATTGAATGTGTTGCCTGAATCAACTAGGAAAAGCAATGCCTTAGCAGAGTTTAATTCTCTAATTAGAATGCATGACTTAATGGATATCATACGCTTAAAACATAATTATTTTATCCTTTCAAGTAGCGTCTGTAATTTATAAGATAGATAAGATAAGTGAAAACCACTAATGACAAAAAAATATAGAAGAGACTAGTTTTAAAAGGACCGCGGCCTATGCATCTAAATGTAATCTTTATTTTGACACCTGAAGAAAAACTACTATTGAAAAAAAAATGTGCATGCAGCCGTTTTTTGTTCTATAGGATTATAGTTTTCCGTTGAGGAAACATATCTAGATCTATATGGTGGGGCATAGGAGCTGTAGATTTAGATCTATATTCTAGATAGTTAGTAAAGCGCATATATTTCCCCTAACAACCAAACACACACACAAACACTTAAAAATAATTCACGAATTCAAGTTAGTTGGTAAAAAAAGTTTTTAAATAACTACAGGATATGGAACCTAGGGTGTTTCTAGTGTTCTGCTAGATCAGTAGTTAGTAGTTATGACTTGCCAGTTGGTAGTAAGTTAGTCCAGACGTACACAGTCTATGCCCCTATCTCTATCTTTCTTACGAAGGCCTATATAGATCTATGTATTAGCTCTAAGTTTATTTTAGTGTTGTTTTTTTGTGCATTTCTCTTCCACCACATTTTGGCTCTGATGTAAAGGTCCAACATGCCCATGTCACTGTAAAGATTGCATCATTTATTGGAAAATCCAACTTAACAAAAAAGTGAAAGTCATGCTACACCTGAAGGCAAAGCTTTTGCCTCCTATCTATGAAATATGCTTTGTAATAGTGGCATACGTTCAGAATATGTGGGTCAAGGTTTTCTTCCCTTTTTCATTTCTGCTTTTAATGTGTGTTGCCTTCTGCTTGAAGCTACCTGAGGCTGTTTTCTTTTATTTTGACTGTTAAAGTTGGCGGTTGGTCGTTGTGCTGGCCACATGACACCTTCGTTAACAAATAGCCTCAGAAAAAGATGACCATTACACTATCCGCTCTATAGATCGCAAGGTCTGAAAAGGTGACTTACTTATTTACCTTACGTTATTTGTTAACACAGATGTAAGCAAGTCAAGCAACTGGTTGGGGGGGGGGGTGTAAGCAAGTCAAGAAACTGGTTGGGGGGTGGGGAGCCAAAACTGTATCGACCAAAAAAACAAACATTTTCATTTTTTTTTATTGTTCCCTTTCACCTCACTGGCACGTGGCCTCGAATGTTTTGGGAATAAATCAAGAAGTGAACACCCTCTTAACCATGTCATCAATGTGGTGGTCCCTAATTTTACAACTTGCCGTCTCCATACCTGAAAACGCATGTTTTATTTAAATCAATAACGTGTTGATCAATAAGCATTTTTATTTTGACAAAAGGAGTACCTCTCAGTTAAAACGCGAAAAAAACAACACCATTCATTTTGTAATTGACTATGCTATAGATCTACATGGGCCTATTTAAGAAAACGCACTTGGCTGCAGTCTTTCAATTGACACTTGCGATGAGCCGTATTTAGACTTGATACGGCCTCTAAGCTATTTGAGATATGGGGGCTATTATAAGTCCAGATATTAGTTGTAAGCTCTAAATATTTCTTGGGGGGGCCTTAGGATATAACGTGTGTTGCCTATTGGTCAATCTGGCCTTGGACATGTTCGACTCGAACTTGTAAGCTATTAATTTTTCAAACATTTTTAGTGTTTTTAGATGTCATATTGACACGGTGTTAAGGTGTTATATTGGCACGGTGTTTAGGTGTTATATTGGCACGGTGTTTAGGTGTTATATTGGCACGGTGTTTAGGCAGTGGCGTAGCTAGAGGGGGGGAGAATTTGAAAATCCCCCGGGCCCTTACTTGAGTAGGACCCTCAAATGAGTGGGGGGGGGGGTTACATTAAAAATGAAATATTACGCAAAATGCAGAGGCCCCCAAACGATGGAAAATTCCAAGTTACTCCCCTGTGTTTAGGTGCTATATTGGCACGGTGTTTAGGTGCTATATTGGCACGATGTTTAGGTGTTATATTGTCTACAACAAATCAGCTGCAGTCAAAACAGAAGTAACACGTAAGTTACCCCGTGTGAAAATGTATCCAGTGGGACAAGTTATCCAATGTGAGGAAATGTTAATGTTATCTTTAGACAGGCAACTGACGCTATAATGTAGCTCTGAACATTTTGTGAAAGTTTAAACATACAACTAAGTCATAACCACGTAGCCTAGAAGTAACTAATTCTGCTTTAAACTGTTTATTCTTTCCTTCAGATTAAATCACAATGGCCAACGCTAAGCTTAAACTATACTACTTCAATGGCCGAGGACGAGCAGAGGTGGCCCGCATCATCTTGGCCGCTGCCGGAAAGGAGTATGAGGACCTTAGATTTTCCGGGCAAGAGTGGCCCAAATACAAACCAGAAACCCCTTATGGTCAAGCTCCAGCCCTCTCTGTGGACGGCGTGGTGTACGCTCAAAGCGTTGCCATCAACGAATTCCTGGCCCGTGAGTTCGGCTTCCATGGAAAAAACAACCTGGAAACCTTCAAGATTGAAGAGATAGTTCATCTCTGGGAAGACTTCTCCAACCCTGCCATCGACGTTCTCTTCCACACTGATGACAAAACGGCCAAAGAAGCAGGCATCAAGAAAACAAAGGAAGAGTTAGCTCCACGCCTCCTGAATTTCCTTGAAGGCATTCTGGCCAAAAATGGAACCGGCTACTTTGTGGGCGACCGCTTGACCCTCGTTGACTTCATAGTATTCGATGCTCTGAATGGTGGTACTTTGTCTCAGTTTTTTGATGTCAGCAATTTCCCCCTGATCCAGAAAAACGTCGGGCTAGTCAAATCTAATCAAAGAATTGCATCTTACATAGCATCAAGGAAAGAAACTCCTTGGTAGATTATCATTTTCACGGACCTTCATTATATACTTATATTATCATGATCTCGCTGTAAAACAAATTTTTCGTTCTTTATTTTTCTAGAGTCAAAGAATTAATTTCCAATAAAATTCAATTTCTTAAAAAAAATGTTCCTCATTATTTGAAAATTATGTTTGTATAATTTGATGTGAAGTTTGATACTTATGTTGTAAGCCTTTAGCTAATTGGTTTTGGAAGCTGTTGAGATCAACATGATAGAAGCCTGCAAAAATATGCTAGTCCACAATGCTAAAAAAAAAAAGGATTTAAATGTTTAAGGTGACCATCGAAACTATTATATGAAGTTATGAAGTGAAGTTTCCGATTCAGTGGACTTTTTTAACGCTTCTTTAAAAAATGCCTAAAGAAATATCTGTCTTTGTTAAGAAGAATAGCTATATAGTCAGGACTGAAAGTTAAGCTAAGCCATCGTTAAACGAGTTTGCATTGGGACAAGGTAATTTTTTTAACCTGTCCTTATGTTACTTGTCTAGTGTTCTCTTTTGTACATACCTACGTAGACGGCCAAAATAAAAATCTAAATTGACCACCGGTGGACAATGGTTATGTCTGCTCTGTGTGGCAAAATTTGTAAGTCGCAGCTGGGGCTGCGTAGCCACGTTAAATACAGACTGTACTTCTTATTAATAATCGGACTTTGGGCTTGTTTCCTTACCTAAAGTGTTAGCTTGAAGTGCACTGCACTTGTTTAACACGTCTTAGTGCATTTCAAAGCGAAAATAAATAAATATATTAAATAAGAGTCTAGCACATAAAATGAAAGACTGATTTCTGACTGTCCCTTAACCCTAAGGAAAAGAACTGCAGTGTTTTAATAATATCCAACTGTGAGTTGAATAACAAAATTGGTTTATGTAAAGGTTACATAATGGAATACAAATTTGAAGGTGAGAGAGGGTTAATTTAAAACGATCTCTCACCCCACACCCTTTTTTTCCCGATTAAGTTTGATATAGCATTACAACAAAAAAAAGATTCAATGGTTTTACATTTGAGTGACATTGTAGTTACTGGTCTATGTATTAGAACAATCTACACCCGATACGTCGTACACGCAAACGTAATAAGATAGAATTAAGGCAACGAGATACTGGTCTGAACTGCCCACGGGTTGCGACGTCGCTGCTTAGTGTTCAAGCCTACTAAACCGTATAGGTCACGGTTGAGCACAAAACTTTGAACCATAAATTAAAAACTTCGTTGCCTAAACTGAATGAAGCGAGACAAACAATTAGGATCATGCTCGTAAGAGCCGCATCACAATTATTTAGTTATTTCTTTGAACAGCTTATCACATAGTATCACATAATATTCATGAGAATCATCGATACAAGTCACGAATTAGACCTATTTAACACGAGTACATGACGTACCAAGGGTGCAAGGCAGCAGTGGCAGCAAGGCGCCCTGTCTCCCACTTATCTCTAATTGTGTGCGTTACTCATATTTGCATAAGCGCAGATGATGAAGTAAACGAACGTAGCGACAGAAATATATTTTAGGTAGTGTATTGATGGCCAACTTGTCACTCCTTACGCTCTACTTATTGTGCACAGCTGCCAGGATACAAATCCTTTAAAAATTTAGCATCTTATGTATTTTTTTTTTAATCTTCAAAAGCTAGCAGCCAAATTCTAGTCAAATCTACTCATCAAAACAAAACAAAACGATGGCCAGTTTAAAAAAAAAAGAGATTCCAATTTTAAGTGATACAAGCAAATCAAGTCTAAGTCTTGATAGTGATACAAGCAGATCATGTCTAAGTCTTGATAGTGATACAAGCAGATCATGTCTAAGTCTTGATAGTGATACAAGCAAATCATGTCTAAGTCTTGATAGTGATACAAGCAAATCATGTCTTAAGTCTTGATAGTGATACAAGCAAATCATGTCTAAGTCTTGATAGTGATACAAGCAGATCATGTCTAAGTCTTGATAGTGATACAAGCAGACCATGTCTAAGCCCTTATAGTGATACAAGCAAACCATGTCTAAGTCTTGATAGTGATACAAGCAGACCATGTCTAAGTCTACAAAGTAGATTTATAACACGTCCATCACATAGACAAGACCTAAATTGTCCATGCTTAATCAGCAACAGCAAAACATGGATTACATCGACAAAACATCCTTTAGAGCCAAAAGACATCGTTTACAGTGACAGGGGACTCCCTAACCCTAACAGATATCTAAACAGAAATGAATATTTTATTAGTAAGCTTCTCCGACTTAAACATTTAAAATTAACGATTTCCCAGACGAATTGGGTTACAATCTTCTCAATGGTCATGGAATAGAGCAACACATGGTAAAATTTAAACAAAAACTAACTTTACTAGCTTCCTAATAATCGCTGAAATGTGAACATGTTGACAACTATAGAAAAAATATATTCTTGACATGCAGTTGGTAATACATTAGCTGCTAGCTTTGCTTAGTGGCTATGAAATTTTCTGAAGCCACTTTTCTTAGAGTGAACTGAGAAGCTACCAAATAATTCTCTTTAAAAATGCGTTATACTGACAATGTTTAATTTCGGTCTGTCTTTGTTCAATTACTAGCCAGAACGTGATTAACTTCACAGTTCAACACACCAGCATGACTTAGTCCATTGCTGAAAATCTAGACTTAGTATGTGGATTTATATGTGATTAAAGTTATATGTGTACATGAGCTTTTATCTATGATGGTCTAATATGTGCATTAGCAACATTTTCACTTAGCTTTTGTCAATTATCTCACCATTTGTTTTAAATTATACTTTTGTCAATTATCTGTTTTTAATTTTGCCCTCACTTTGACTTGAACTCTATAATTCCATTGACCTACATTTTATTTAGAATTGGTTATTGTGACCTTTGGGTATTTAATTTTCATAGTACATTAACCTTTCAAGTAAACAACCCGGAACATAATATATAGGCCAGTTGATGATTGTTATTGGCATTTTACATAGAGCAGGGTCTACATAAATGATAAAACATCTGAAAAAGCGCATTTTAATGTTACTATCCAATCATACTAAAATATTCAGAAAGGCACCAAGACAAAGAAGTATTCCTTCTTTCCAGGTGTCAGTAGCGCATGGAACGGGTTGCCTGACTCAGCCAAGAAAACCAACGACTTAGTCAATTATCAGAGTTTTAGGTCTCTAGTCTAATTATCATAAACAACTAGATTAACACATATGCGTAGGACGTCACTATCTTCTATTTTGAAGTAACGTCTGTTATTTATAAGATAAGTTACGAATATGTGTTATGTTGTTAATGTCGTAATATATAAAACATTAGGAAGTGAAATAATAATAAGGCGTTGCTTACTACATTTCATTTCTCGAAGTTAGAATTTAGTCTTTGAAACACCTCCCCCCCACCCCATGCACCGAAACCCGAGTGTAACTCAGTTATTTCATTAAACCGGTATAACTAGAAAATAACAAGAAAAATATATAAAAATACTTTATAAAATAAACTTTTTAAAGGGAAAGAACTGCACATTTACAGCCATAATATTTCAACACTGTAAGATGTTTTCCCTTTTCCTATATCAAACAAAATTAATTGATTAGTTGAATTAAGTTTTGATTGATGCATGTTTTGTTAGGGACATTGAATAATTGATCTAATTTTCAACAATAGAAAGTGGAAGAGATAATGAGCACAAGATGTGTACCAGCCAGACAGAAATAGTTGATTGAAGCTTTGGAATCAGCCTATTTCAGAATTAACTCAAATCCGATTTCAGATTAAAATTTTCCCTCTGATGTTTGTGAAAACTTTAGGCCCATGATATTTAGCTGTGACAGTGCTAGTGTTTGGTTCATCAACAGCTGACTTGAAAGAAAGTGTCCATTTATAAGACCTGGTCGTTTCCACATCCTGTAATGGCGATATAGGCTTGCATATTACCCGTGAAAGGTAAAGGTTATATTTTTTGAAACCTTCGCTATTGAATCTATTAATAACCAGAACTCCACTTTCCAAACTGTAACTATACAATACTTCGCTTTGTGGAGTGACATCCGTCACGTGGGGTACTAGTTGCAATATAGGTCAATTTTTTTTTTTGCCAGCCTTGATAAATATTTTATAATGGGATTGTAGTCTACTTCGTAAACCCTAAAACCTACTAGTGTTTGCCAAACTGTGCTCCGCGGTACCCTAGTGTTTCGCGAGGACTGATTGAGTGTTCCACGAACTACTAGAATAATTAACTAGTAGGTTACCGCGTGAATTAATCTCTCTAAAATAAAAAAAAATAAGCAGTGTTCCATTAAATACTTAGGGTGTGCGAAGTGTTCCGCTAACGGAAAATTTTGGGAAACACTGGCCTATACTTTTCAAGGTTAGCTTAAACAAGAGGTAGAGGCGTGTCTGTCGGAGTGCTTTTTGTGTGCCTATGTGTTCAAATGTAAGCGTGTGTGTTTGCTGTATAGATTTATGTGTGGGTTGGTTGTTGAGGAGAATCATGCGTGAGATAGGTTGAAGCATGACTCGGCATCTTTTATCCACATTCCTTACAGCACGACCAAGAACAACAACTCGCTTTTCATTCTCAGTGACAGCTAAACGCTGTTACTTCCCCGCCCCCCCCCCTTTTTTTTTTCTTCCATTTATATAGGTATGGGGTTGGGGTGAATGTTTGCGAAGTTCAATGTTCGCTCCACGTCTGCTGTTTGATTCGCGGTATTATCGGTATATGACGCAATCATGCAAGACACTTAACAATCTTAAAAAGCATGTATGCTTGTAATCAGGGCCGGCCCTAACAATTCTAGGCCCTATGCAAAACGGTTAGCGCGGGGCCCAGTCTTATCTTCTTATCTTATATAATACAGACGTTACTTCAAAAAAGACGATGATTACGTCCTACGCGTCATGCATTTAGTCATGCATATTAACCAATGACTTAAATTCTGCCAAGTCACTGGTTTTTCTGGCTAGCTCAGGCAACCCATTCCATGCTCTAATAGCACTAGGGAAGAAGGAGTATTTGTACAAATTTGTCCTAGCATATGGGACGAGGAATCTGTGTCTTTATTTTTGTGTCTTTCAGAGTATTTTATTAAATTTTGTTTTTGTATTTGAAGATTATGGTTCAGTGTTTTATGTATAATTGCTACTTTACTTTTGAGTCTTCTGTCCTGAAGGCTTTCTAAATTTAGTAATTTTACTAATGGTGTTACCCTAGTCAAATGTGAATATTCGTTTGTTATGAATCTCACTGCTCTATTTTGTGTCTGTTCCAGTTTCTTAATGTTTTCTTGAGTTGAGGGGTCCCACACGGTGGATGCATATTCTATTATTGGCCTAACCAAGGTTAAATAACATTTTAGTTTTATGGTCTTATTTGATTTATAGAAATTTCTTTTAATAAACCCTAATGCTTTGCTGGGTAGGGATGAGGATAGCCTAATAAGTGAACATTTAGATTTCCTATTTAGACAATAACTATGTCGTTACTTTCTATGTATGCTTTACTAAGTACCAAAAAAAATGATTAAATTTTATGAGCATTGCGTGTAGCGAAGTCATACCAAGGTTTTGCGGTATTTGGTAGAATATGCCTTAAAGATTACAATTTTGTCCCATTTTTCAGGAGATTTTAAGGTTCCAGTAGCCCAAGCCCGGCCTTAAATGTAATAGTCTGTTTATAACTTCTAATTCCATAATTAACTTAAGAGGTGTGTGGACACGGATTTTTAAAACAGCAATAACTAATTTCCTAGAAATTCGACATTTTATATATGTCTTTTGGGAATAAAATTACTAGCTAATTGGCGACATAGTGAAAACTCTGGTTTGACCGTTATAATTGTTCAATGCATAATCGTTTTAAAAAGAAATTCTTAACATGCTTTCAGCACGTATTCCCTGACTCGGCTCAACTGTTTCCTTGTGTTCAGAAGAGTTGAATAAATAAATAGAATCTCGTGAACTTTTATCGCAATGTCTTATGTTGAAATGAGTTGCACTGTAATAGAAGCTCATGATTGTGTAAGCTCACTAGAAAAACTCCTTGCAAGATTGAAGCAATAAGAAACTACAGACTAACATCCGCTTTATAAAGGAGCTATCGATTGTTTAAAATCTTTTTTAAATGTTACATTTTTTGTATATAGATCTAAATAATATTTGGTTTGGTCTATCCGTAACGACAAAGTATCGACTCACTCTGTGTGTCTGGTACACAATTTGAATACGCTATCCCACCCATTTTCTGGTTAAGTTGGACTATAGCTCTCAATAATGTAGAATTCATTTCCCTAATTCGTTATAACAAAATAATTAATTACCAACAATAAATTGACTAATTGGTTAAATTTTTTCATTGATTAATGTTTTGTTAGGTACAATAAATAACTTGTTTAAAGTATCAACTTGATCGGAGAATGCTTGAGGGCAAAATAGTGTTAACAATTATTTAAAGGGGACTACACCCAACAAATTAAGCCATATCTGTGAAAACTGAAGGATTTGTTTCCCGTGTTGGTATCAAACTAAATAACCAGAACAGGAAAATCGGTACGAAATTTGAAATAATTGACAAACTGGCTACCATGTCATGTCCAACGTGTACACACCCTTTAACAGACAGACAGACAGACAGACAGAGGGAGTTGACATAAGATTTGTAAAAACTACAACAGCAGAAGAAAAGGGGAAAAATAAATGAAATTGATATGATAAAATGTGGGGGGGCTATTTAATGAAACCTCAAGAAAAATTTCAGTAAATAATAAGATGAAAATCGGAACGAAATGTTTAATAAATAGAAGATATAAACTGAAACAATGTCAAAGGCGTTTTAGTAAAAGATCATCTTGCCAACTTTAAAACAAAAATTATTTTATGGAACTGGCAGAAGAGATTATTCGAAATTAGATTTTAAAGTATAAAAATTATATGGTTAACAATATTTTCACATTCTGTATGCCAGAGACAGCTAAAATAAGTCTAGTTTGAAATAGGACAAAATAAATGAGCCAACGTATTAACTACTTGGAAAGAAAGAGCGAAAGAGGGTGGTCCGAATGACTCTAAGATTTAAACTCCGCTGTTCTGTTATATTGTGTTTTAAAACCCAAGGATATATGGCACTAAATCTGTACGTTTTTCTTAGCAGTGCGCAGGGCCCTGGGTTCGTGTCCTATCAGGACCAAGAAAATCTATACGATGAGCTGGCGGTGACAGTAGGTTCTCTTTATCACGGTGACCCCTTAGGCGAGGGGCTTGGGGCGGCCTCCCCTTGTGCCACAAACTAATACCTCCTCGGCTTTACTTAGTCTCAACAGTTTGTTACACGCAACAACAACAACAACAAAAAACAACTGGTTATAACTTTATTTCCTAGTTTATAGTTAAGGACAAATGTACTAACATTAATATCTAGAACGACCTTTGCCCCCTAAAGGCCATCTGACCACAATAATATGTTAACACCTTGTGTCTCAGACCTGAGGCGCGGGACTTGGGGTGGTTGCTCCTTTGGCCACAACCTACTTCCGCCTCTGTTTTACTTTGCATCAATAGCTAGTTACACACAAAACAAAGTTAGTTATACATTTTGTTCGTAGTTTAAAGTCAAGGACAGTTTTAATCTAGAGCTCTAGATCTTGAAAAGTCATCTGATCACAATACTATGTTGACACCACAGACAAAACACAAATTCTATTGAATGCCTGGATTTTACATGTGGCCGGTAACAAATACACTAGATTAAGGATAACTCCCTATTCAATCCAAGTAAATAAATTATATTAAGGATAACTTAAGTTTAAATCATAATATACTCACTATATTAAGGACAACTTCCTATTTAATCCAAGTAAGTAAAATATATTAAAGATATTTTTAGTTCAATCATTGTAATTGACTAGTAATGCACCATGTCAGGGATAACTTTATGATACAAATGTCACTTCTACTTTTCTTTACTCGCCGTTAATGTTAATAATTTATAAATAATAAATAAGATCTTTGGTATCACATAGAAAGACAGCATCAAAAAAACGAAGAGATTAGAGACAGGTTTAGTTCAGGACCCCACGACGATCAACTACTGACATATAACGCAAACTAAAACTCTTCAGGGCTCACAAAACCTTCCTTCACGGAACAGTAACAGGAAAAAAGAAAAAGAGGCAGACAAATAAAGCAATGGGAAGACAACGTAAAAGAATGGACAGGCCTGTCATTGAAAGAAATTCTATCGAAAGCAAAAGAGGGGAATGGAGAAAAGCGGTCAACAGATCTTATGTGGTGTCCCAAAGGTCCAATAGACTAAGTGATAGGTGAAGGTGAATGTTAATAATATTGAGATTTTCTCATATCTCGTATCCATTTCCACTAGAACACTTCAGAATGTCGTGACTTTGTATCTTAAAATCCTCTAATATCATTGTATAATGACTTCAGTAAGGCACTGACCTCTACGATGGTCAACTCTTGTTGACTAAGAAGATTCCTGACAATTATAAACCCATCTTGTTTGAAATCCTGTTTCATCTGATCACTGACCACCAGTTCTTGACCATCGTAGTAATACTCATTGAGTCCAGGCATTGTAGAAAGAATACCAGTGTTCTGATTTATGGAGCATACATAAAAACAAAAGTACACTTTTAAGTCAATCAAGTCGCAACCATCTTGAAATAAAAAAGAAAAACCTAATTTTTTTTTTTCTATATCACAAAACTTAACATAGTGTACTTGCATCCATTAGTTTAGATAAGCCTTCTAATTAAATTAGTAATAGATCTAGACTTATACCAATCTGACTAATCTGTGCGATTAATAATATAGGGACGAATTGTTTTTGTTTAGCGCTATCTCATGCTTTTAGCTTTCTCACTACGCCATGATCCTGTCACTTATCTGGACTAGTGGGGGGGGGGGGGGAGACAGAGATATCTGGTTGGATTTGACTGTACTTGGTTTTTTAAAGTATTTTCAAAATTTAAAAAAAGGAAAACGACATGAATTCGAACTCGTCGCTCACGTCTCCTCGGGTAGACGTGCTAACCACTCAGCTTGTAAGGTACTTATGACTAAAGAAGATTGTATATATATCTTATATACATATATGTCCATTACAATTTAGAGCGGCGCTTATAATGGGGACTAACTTATACCACCACTTCAGTCAAGTAAAGCTTCTTCCCTTGTTCGAGTTACCAAACAAAATAATTATTTACCAATAGTTAATTAACTAATTAGTAAATCTTTTAAATTGATTCTTGTGCTGTCAGGCAAAAAAAAAAAGAGAAAGCCTTTTAGAGAAATGTGGCGGCGATATAAGGTTCTCTAAAGTCAGGGACGGATGTAAGGGACAACTGAGAGTGACAGAATCGATTAGGTAGGCTTTAGCTTTGTAATAGTAAAAGCCCTCTTCCCTAACCATCGCCAGCCCCTTCCAACCCCCACCCCCACCCCCAACAAAAACAAAAAGAATGTATAACCAAATCGAACAGAATGAGTTCTCCTAATGAAATGTTTCCACAATTAATTTATGGAAGAAAATGGAATCCAAAAACTATTAGCCAACACCAATCCAAATAAAGCTTTTGGACCTGATTGTATTCCAGCTAGATTACTCAAAGAACTAAGCAATGAGCTAGCCCCAGTGTTCAAAATACTCTTTCAGGCATCGCTTAACCAGGGCAGAGTACCAAAGGACTGGAAAGAAGCTAATGTCATCCCCCTATATAAAAAAGGAGAAAAATCTGACCCAGGAAACTACAGTATCACTTTCCAGCATCACATGTAAAATCCTAGAACACATAATATGTAGCAACATCATAAACCACTTAGACAAACATAATGTCCTCACCCCATACCAACATGGCTTAGGAAATATGGATCATGTGAAACACAACTAATAGGACTAATTGATGATTTTTCAAAAGGTTTAGATAATAGTCAACAAATAGATGCTATCTTACTAGATTTTTCCAAGCCTTTTGACAAAGTTCACCACCATAGTTTAAAATTAAAATATTTCGGCATTAATGGTCAATTGCATCAGTGGATTAAACATTTTCAGATAGGGAGAGAACAAACTGTAATAATAAATGGCTCTAAATCAACACCGATAACAGTAAACTCAGATGTACCTCAAGGAACTGTCTTAGGTCCACTACTTTTCTTAATTTACATAAATGATTTACCGAATTGCATTACTTCAGGAACAAAATTCAGATTATTTGCAGACGATTGCATAATATATAGAACAATAAAAACAACACAAGACAAGAAGATAAGATTTAGATCTACTTACCCGTGAGTTTAAACGCCAAGCTAATAACGTATAATATTTACTCCTGGAAAGTCTTGCGAACTAGTCAATGTGTTACCTAACAGAGATAAGAACATGAAGTTTATTTTTTTAAAGAGAAAAATCTAACAAGACATTAGTTGGTAGCACGAGTTCTTTCAAGACAAAGACTTGAATGTGATAGGTAGGAGACCTCACAGGGTTGATGCTGAAGGAGGTCTTACAATTCACAGGTGATGGTATAAAGAGCTGGATTTAGTATCAGGAGGCCCAGGGCAGGATTTTGTGGAGACCCCTTCAATTTTTATTTAAAAGCTTAATAAGAATTCACTTATGAATGAGAATATGTGTATCTAAAAGCAGTGGCGGCCTTAAAGGATGACAAGTGGGGCAACCGCCCCAGATCCCGCTCCTAAGCAGTGGCGTAGCAAGGTACCCGTGGGCCCGGGTTCAAGAATATGATGATGGGCCCCTCCCCCCCTCTCTTATGACACATTTTGCATGTGACAAAAAAAAAAGTGGCTAAGTTTGTATGTATCGGTGCATTCACTAAAAAACATTCTAATGAACTTTATGTATACAGGTGACAGAACACAGCTGACAGAATCATTGAAGACCAAGTTTAAGCACTGTTTAGCACAGTGAACATAATGCGCTAGTGGAGGCACCTTCCTAGCCTTGGCCTCGCTAGTAGTAGCCTAATTTAAAGAAAGATTGTGTGATTTTTTATTACATGAAGTATTAGTTCAGCCGATTTTGCAGACCTCTGGTACTCACAAATATAAAACCTACAAATGACTCTCTGAATGCGATATCTTTGGGTATTTCGTCATCGGAGCTCACAAAACCATTTCAGAAAATAATGCTAATTAAATTCCACCTTAAATACTTCTTGAATGTTGTCAATCATTATAGAGAAAATTAAATATTTTTCAATAGGCCTAGAACACAAGAGACAGACATTTTACAAAGAGAGTTAGATGAATTACAGAAATGGGAATCAAATAGGAGCATGTCTTTCCACCCAGAAAAATGTCAGTTGTTAAGAGTAACAAAAAAACTAAAACAAATTAATTCCACTTATCTTATTCATGGTAAACCAGTAACATTAAAAACTCAAAATACCTAGGTGTTATAACAAAATGAAAAACTGTCATGGAATCCACATATTGATGAAACTATAAAAAAATCCAACAAACCATTAGGGTTTATTAAAAGAAATTTCTATAAATCCAAATAAGAACATAAAACTAAAATGTTATTTAACCTTGGTTAGGCCAATAATAGAATATGCATCCTCTGTTTGGGACCCCTCAACTCAAGAAAACATTAAGAAACTGGAACAGACACAAAATAGAGCAGTGAGATTCATAACAAACGAATATTCACATTTGACTAGAGTAACACCTTTAGTAAAATCACTAAATTTAGAAAGCCTTCAGGAGAGAAGACTCAAAAGTAAAGTTGTAATTATAAATAAAACACTGAACCATAATCAAACAAAATCTAATAAAAGTACACAGAACGACACAAAGATGCTAGGACAAATGTGTACAAACGCTCCTTCTTCCCTAGTGCTATTAGAGCATGGAATGGGTTGCCTGAGCCAGCCAGGAAAACCAGTGACTTTGCAGAATTTAAGTCATTGGTTAACATGCATGACTAGATGCATGAACCCAAACGATAATCTTAGCGATGACCATTAAATGACATGTTGTTGCATGCTAAAGTTAAAGCTAAAATTCACTATGCGATGAATTACTTTCAGTCAGTAACTGTCAACTTCATCAATGTGCTACTTGTTAACACCATCCACCGTTCTCAGTCTTTCATGTTATCTGTATGTTTGGCAAGTTGTTGATGAATTTAAGTCATTAGTTGCTCTTTTTTTTTATTCGGTTGGAAAACAAACAACATTGATTCTGTCTTAGGGTATAAACGCGAGACCATCCGAACGACAGTCCATTGCACATAAATGACGACAAGGCAGAGCCATTCAAGTGAAAGACACTATTCCATGAGAAATTAATCATCGCTCTATCTTGAACAATTTTGTTTTAACCTTCTCCCCAATTTGTTCATGGTAAGTAGTTCACAAATTCAAAGATTCCCCTTTGTAACAGAATATGATGTTGCTTTTGCCATGGATTCTACGCCACTGGTATAGCAGCGCATATTGTTTAGTCTAAATTTATGGTAATAGAAAAATATAAAAAAGCAGAAAAATAAGGTGATGCTATCAACGGTTTTATTAAAATAGCTGGGAAAAACCAAAATGAAAGAATGGGTCCCACATGTCACCACCATTACAATGGAAAGCTGTTCCTCATATCACAACCGTCCGAGTCGCTTGCATCTAAGTGTATGGCAGACACATGGATTAACGTTTTGAAAATATAAAGTTTGAGCTGACGTTTAGGATATGTTTAGGAAACTTTACATATTTTTAAAACTCTTTAAAGAAAATTGTAATTATTGTTCTCCCACGTTGTTGTCACCCCTCATGTAGGTCACAATTGGTCGTTAGTCATGGGCCTAGGCGCAATGAAACCCCTACGCGCCATGCAGTGCCGTATTTAGAGTTGAAAAGGTCCCTTAAGCTATTTGAGAAATTGTGCCGTTTTGGGGCCCCATATAAGTCCGGATATTATATATAACTACTAAATATTTCTCTGGGGCCCTAATGTTGCATATTGGTAAATCTGACCCTGGTGCAATGGTTGTTGCGCCATCGGGAGTGGGCCCCCTTTTGCAATGTCAGAAGCTGTTGTTTGCAGATGATATCGTGTTGTGGGATTCAGGGAGGGATCGCCAACAGCTCATTGGCACTCTCCAGCAGGCATTAACTGTTCAGGCTTCTGCGCGGTGTTGATGCTTGTAGATAGATCTAGTGTAGATCTACGTCTGACTGGAGGTAATACCGAACTCAAAACTACTTCAGTAACACTGGCGAAAAGCCGAAACAAACAAAATATGTAGTCGACGCTGATGCTGTTTACAAATCCATTTAATAATTAAGAAGGGAATCGTCCTATGTCAGCTATGTCCGTTAATCCGTATCTCTATTCTACTGCTCTACACAAAGCATCCTCTTTCTAGCGTCACTAAGAGCATTCTTGTTTTTTAAAGATCTGTCACGTCATTTGTCGCTAAGTAAAACTTTCCCCTTATTCCCGAAACAAATAACTAATTCCTAATCATGTCATAACAACTCCTCCCCCTCCCGCTAAAAAAAATTGCCAGTCAATTTTTTATCTACTGTCTTAGTCTTACATTGTGCAAGGGCCAAAATGTAGGGAAACATAAAAGACAACACAACTTGAGTCTTGATTTCGGTTGCTGGTTCCGACGCAGGTACGGTGGTTCCAGGTGGTCGTCTGTCCAAAGTGAACCTGGAACGGTCCAACTATTGACACAGCGACAAAGTCAAAGTCCAGTGCTAAACTACCGGCTATCTGGCTATCTAACGTGTAGCACAGAATTCAGCCGAGCTGTAGATCAAATTAGCACTACTGTACTTAAGTGCTGTAGGCAGTACGATGTCTCCTACGTCAAAAGTTCTTTGGCGTGACCCCAACGGTCGATCTTGGCCTTGCAGACGGTGACCTTCACGTTCGTTCTCACTATGCCGGGCAGGCGATATCTCTTCAGTACGGAATCGACAGGACGGTTTTCTTCCCTCCACAAAACTGTAGCCTTCTCGATACAAGCTTCAATACGATGCCACAAGTATGGGCACTTACAAATCACAACTGTAGATCTAGATCTATATTTCGTTACCTCCTCGTTCTACGAGTCCAGGATCTTACTGGCTTTCCTTCGCCGACGTGGCCGTATAATCAGGGTCTAGCTGCAGACTAGGCCGACGACGTTAACTTCTGCCTCCTCCTAACAGAGGGCTTCTATTCTTCTTGATGTTGCTGCCAGTAAGCTCCGAGTCGGGGGTCGCCACGTTGTTCAGGCTTCTGCGCGGTGTTGATGCTTGTAGATAGATCTAGTGTAGATCTACGTCTGACTGGAGGTAATACCGAACTCAAAACTACTTCAGTAACACTGGCGAAAAGCCGAAACAAACAAAATATGTAGTCGACGCTGATGCTGTTTACAAATCCATTTAATAATTAAGAAGGGAATCGTCCTATGTCAGCTATGTCCGTTAATCCGTATCTCTATTCTACTGCTCTACACAAAGCATCCTCTTTCTAGCGTCACTAAGAGCATTCTTGTTTTTTAAAGATCTGTCACGTCATTTGTCGCTAAGTAAAACTTTCCCCTTATTCCCGAAACAAATAACTAATTCCTAATCATGTCATAACAAACAACTTTATCCTGCTACGCCAGAATGTGGAGCCTTGAGGTAAACCACTCGAAGTCGGTTTACTCATGGTTTACGCTGGGCCGTGATATATTGAAGGAACCTGTCGAGCTACAAATGGATGGCAAGATCTGGAATGGGATAAATAGCCCAAGTACCTTGGAGTAATTCTCGATCAGAAACTGACTATGTGCGATCATATTCAGCAGGTGAAGGAAACAGCTTCCGAGAAGCTGAACATCGTAAAGAAGCTAGCTGGAACGAAGTGGGGAGCGAGAGCGGACGTGCTGAGAGGACTGTACATGGGTGCAGTACGCTCTCACTTGGACTACAGTCTTCCTGTTCAGGTCTGGGCTTCGCAAACGACTCTAGCAAGCCTAGATGCTGTTCAGAACCAAGCCATAAGACTAATCTGTGGAACCTTTAGGAAAACGCCAATTGCCGCTGGCGAGATTATGGCAAACATCCCACCGTTGAAATTGCGCAGAGAGCGAGCCGTCAAACTAGCTCACGAGAGATATATGCTTCTTGAAGATGGATGCCCACTTCATGCATGTGGCGCGTGGGTTGGTCAGAGAGGCGAATCTGCCGGTGGAGCGGGCTGCTCTTTCCCCGTCCGGTTCTATCTTCCCGATGAAGGCCCTCGGCATGCCGACGATACGGAAGGGCCTACTTGACCCAGTGGTGACGAGGCAGAGTCACTCCACACGGCTACTACAAGCAGCCAGAGAGACTATCGCATCATATCCAGCCGGAGTGACCACCATCTACACAGACGGCTCTGTGCAGACGCTCGAGGGAACTGTGAAAGCTGGGTACGGGGCGATAGTTCGACTCTCTGGCAATATCAAAAGTGACGAGCTCAGGGGATCCTGTCAGCAGAAAAGCAGCCTCGAGGCTGAACTCGAAGCCATGTTCGAAGCACTGGACTGGGTGGCAACGAAGGTACGTAACGGGACTGCGTCGGCAAACGACATTGTCCTTTTCACGGATTCGATGGCCGCACTAGAGGCCTTAGAAGGGCTTGATGAAGGTGTTAGAAGGGTATGGGACGTCCTAACGGTCGGAGGGCGTCTCCTACGATTCGGCGTGAACGTTACTTTGCAATGGGTGCCCGCCCATTGTGGGGGGGTCAGCCACGACTTGGCTGACCAGCTCGCGAAAACCGCGGTCGCAACGGCGCTCAAACATGATGAACCGTGCACTTATGAAAGTGTACGAGCCCTAGTCGACAAATGAATGTTGAAACTTTGGCACGATGGCTGGGATTCTTCGGACAAGGGACGTGAGCTTCACCGGGCAATGAGTAGACCAGACAAAAGAGATGCATGGTGGCAACTGAATCGTGCGGAACAGGCGGTCCTAGCCCAGTTCCGGGTCGGACACTGTCCAATTGGTGCTTACCTCGGACGGTGGAAGGAGAACTACGACACACGGTGTCGCCATTGCATGGAGGACGACGAAACAATAGACCACATTCTTTACGAATGCAGAGTTCTGCACGAAGGACGATTGGGACAAGGATTAGATAGAGAGATAACTGGTTCATGGCCGACACAAAGGCTGTCCTTGTACGGGGACAAGGCAACCTTAAGACTCACTGCTCGCTTCCTCTCACGTGCTCTAAGGGAGTAATTCCCAGCATGTTGTTTGTTGTCATTTGGGTTTTCTGAATCGGAGTGGGCCCCTAAATGGTCGTGGGCCCGGGTTCAATGAACCCCTTAGCGCCATGGATGCTACGCCACTGCTCCTAAGGGGGGGCCCCGCGATCGGAGTTTCCCTTGTCACCATCAGGTTCGAATACCAGAGCAGTTCTCTTAAACTAGGACTTGTTGCTCAATAGTTTCTGACATCTTGAAGATACCAATTACCATGTAAGCTTTGAACATGACATCTTTGGTTTCGAAATACAGTTCAGTTTCGGTAAAGACCTGTCGATTATAAGCGGCTATCACTTGTTTAACAGTTCACCTTGGAAAAAAAATCTAACATGTAGCCGGAAGCAACCAATCAAAATCGTTTATTACTTCAATAAAGAGTCATACAATACTGTTACGTCGCATTACAGTATTAAAATAATTGGTACGTGTAAAGTAAATAAACTGTTACTTTAGTCCGCCATAGAAAAAATAAAGGGACGAGGATATGTCAGAAGGATTCCTTCCTTTGTACTGTGGCCTAGCTCGTAGAATTATTTCGGCCAATCAGCATCCAGAATGTTTGACGATAACATCGGGTGGCAGTATGAAAACCCGTATTTAAGATACAAAAAAAAACGCTATCTGCGAAAGTCAATGAACCACTGTAGCTTGATTCGTACACTTTGTCTTTATACCAAAGATATTTTCTTTTCATAGTAAATTGGAAGTTCATTAGCAAACGAAAGCTGCTGTGACTGGAAACATCTTGGTACCGGTAATAAAATTCAGGTTAAAATATCTTGTAAAATGTATTTAATATTTCGGATGTCCCTTCAGAGTTGAAGCTAATCTACTTCCTAGTCTAAATCTCCCACAAGACGACTGGGGATGGCAGCGAGCAGGGTATGAACCTGGGACCGCCGAGACGACCAAACAACAGTCCAGCGCGCGTACCGTACGGCCAGGCAGCCATCCATACTTATGTATCAGCGTGGTTGCATTAAGCTATGAGAACGTCCAATTGTAGCTCAATGGATAACTTGATGCTAGAACAAAGTAGAAAAGAAAAAATACGTAGGCGTAAATGGCACACGGTCCTAGCAAAATTTCGAGCAATTGTAAAACAGCGCATTTCGTTGGAGAACAGAAAAACTTTTGCGCCAAACAACGGTCAGTTTTTATGCTTGGTTGAGATGCTTGACAAATTCGACCTTCTTCTTCCTCATTCTCATTGTTATGTTGGAGTGTTCAGATGACTAGAATTATACATGAGATGAACTGCGCATTGGTTTCTAAATCTGGGAGCTCACCATATAGTTTTCTTTCTATTGTGATGTTTTGGGGCCAGTGTCTTGTACGGGCCTCTTGGTAAAGAGAGCAGTTTTACAAATTCGACCCAAGAATAACATCTTCGACGAATTCGAATGCTCGCGACCAGAATATCGGATATAGGTTTCATAACGAGCTTAAGGACCTGATGGCATATGTTCCTGTCATCCTTTACTGCACGCTTGATGTCAGCCACAAAGAGCAGATGTCTTTTACAAAGCGTTTTGTTGACGTGTCAGCTCCAGAAGGTTGGGAACACTTCCAGTTTATGTAGCTCTAAGGCCAATAGTACAGTACTTACCTGTCACAAAAAGAAGGCCTTCAGCGTTAGAGGCAGACGATCCCGTTAGCGTGACATGGTACAATATATTTCAGTCTACCTTTATGGTTTAGGGCAACGCTTTTGACATTAACCCATGGCCCCGGGCAATGCTAAGGCCGCCTCTGTCTAAAAGCAATAGGAGTTCATGTAAACTTAGTCTCAATTTCCTTATCTTATAAAATACAGACGTTACTTTAAAAAAAGACGATGATTACGTATTAAGTGTGTTCTTGGGTCAATTTAGTCATGCTTGTTAATTGATGACCTTAATTCCACCAAATTATTGTTTTTTTTTCTGGCTGGCTCAGGCAACCCATTTCATGGTGTAGTAGCACTATAGAAGAAGGAGCATTTGTACAAATTTGTCCTAGCATATGGAACGAGGAATGTGCCTTTATCTTTGTGTCTTTCAGAGTATTTTATTAGATTTTGTTTTTGTCTTTGAAGATTATGGTTCAGTGTTTTATGCATAATTGCTACTTTACTTTAAAGTCTTCTATCCTGAAGACTTTCTAAATGTAATGTTACTCTATTGTGAATATTAGTTTGTTATGAATCTCACTGCTCTATTTTGCGTCTACTCCAGTTTCTTGATGTTTATGGTTTTTTTTTTTTAGAATTGAGAGATCGATTGTATTATTAGGCAATATTTGGGAGTCTGGGACCAAGTGTGCTTTTAACAAGCTCACTCTGTCTGGTAAAAAGTTTGTACACGTTATTTCTCCCACACCCTATTTCGGATCAAGCTGAAAATTTGCACAATTATTTCTTTTACCTGACAACTGGTAATTAATTAATTTGTTTGGTATCTTGAATAAGGGAAAGAAATTGTACTTGAGAGATGTGGTGGTAAATGTTGAATTTGTTCACTTAGGGGCTGTTGAGCCGTGAATTAACATTTTTTTAGTGCTTTTTAAAAAAAAAAACGATCATTAACCAAGATACCTCCCCTTCCCTCCCCTTCCACAACTGGTCCAGGTAAAAGAATACCTCCCCTTCTCTCCCCTTCCACAACTGGTCCAGGTAAAAGAATACCTCCCCTTCTCTCCCCCTTCCACAACTGGTCCAGGTAAAAGAATACCTCCCCTTCTCTCCCCCTTCCACAACTGGTCCAGGTAAAAGAATACCTCCCCTTCTCTCCCCTTCCACAACTGGTCCAGATAAAAGAATACCTCCCCTTCTCTCCCCTTCCACAACTGGTCCAGGTAAAAGAATACCTCCCCTTCTCTCCCCTTCCACAACTGGTCCAGGTAAAAGAATACCTCCCCTTCTCTCCCCCTTCCACAACTGGTCCAGGTAAAAGAATACCTCCCCTTCTCTCCCCTTCCACAACTGGTCCAGGTAAAAGAATACCTCCCCTTCTCTCCCCCTTCCACAACTGGTCCAGGTAAAAGAATACCTCCCCTTCTCTCCCCCTTCCACAACTGGTCCAGGTAAAAGAATACCTCCCCTTCTCTCCCCTTCCACAACTGGTCCAGGTAAAAGAATACCTCCCCTTCTCTCCCCTTCCACAACTGGTCCAGGTAAAAGAATACCTCCCCTTCTCTCCCCCTTCCACAACTGGTCCAGGTAAAACAATACCTCCCCTTCTCTCCCCTTCCACAACTGGTCCAGGTAAAAGAATACCTCCCCTTCTCTCCCCTTCCACAACTGGTCCAGGTAAAAGAATACCTCCCCTTCTCTCCCCTTCCACAACTGGTCCAGGTAAAAGAATACCTCCCTATCTCTCCCCTTCCACAACTGGTCCAGGTAAAAGAATACCTCCCCTTCTCTCCCCTTCCACAACTGGTCCAGGTAAAAGATAGGGTCATAGCGCATTGAGAGAGCTAAAAGCTAAACACAAACAATTGGTAAAAATATTTCTATATTATTCCTAGGCAAATTTCATTTACCATCATACAGTTGTTCAAAAGTGATTGATACACTTACACTTAATACAAGCTTTGTTGTGTCAATTTAAAGTATGTTTGAAAGTTTTTTTTTGTTTTGTTTTTTTAAAGTGTCAGCGCTACCATTGTAGGGATTCCCTTTACTTTAGTAAATTAATTGAGACATGTTAACTCATTTGTGTTACGCTCTGTGTTCTGTTTATTGATTTAGTTTTAAGTTAGAATGATGTTTGCGAGATAGAAAATGAACTCATCAGCCAATACACAGTCAACATACTACATTGAACACCTAGCAAGACAGGTTTCAACATAGACTAGTGACATATTTAAACATAGACTAGAGACAGGTTCCAACATTGACTAGTTACAGGCTTTAACATAGACTGTCATAGAGGTAGAGAGAGGTATCAGCATAGACTAGAGACAGATTTCAACATAGACTAGCGACAGGTTTCAGCATAGACCAGAGATACTCAGACAGATGTCAATATAAATAAGAGATTACTTTCAACATAGATTAGAGACAGGTTTCAACATAGACTAGAGTAGAGAAAGGTTCCAGCATAGACTAAAGACAGGCCTCAACATAGACTAAAAACGTTTCAATACTGAAAAGCTATAAAACAGACTCTAATGAAGTTCATTTATTGCAAGACACTTGTTTTTATCTATCCCACCACAACATTGTGAACCACAGTCTGGGCATGCATTAAATCCAAGACCTTCTGATACAAAGCAAATATAAATGGTCTAGGCAGGGCCTCCATCTTTGGATGCAGTCCGATCTCAAACATCTTCTGATTCGTGCTCGTAAAACTGTCCCAGTGAACTCCATCGGTGACCTGCGGCAATGGCGTGCCATCGGGGGCTCGAACCGGCGTCGGCTCGCCGTACTTCGCAAAGTTGGTCCACATCGTCTGGACCATGTTCCCGACACGCTTGTCGTCTGCTGTTGATGAAACGGAAGCAGCGTTGCTGAATACGTAAGGCACCTCGCCAGCATGAGCCACCCCTTTCCAGACAGGAGTCGTCAAGTTGCTGCCCCTGTAACTGAAGTGGTAAAAAAAATGACGAGTCGTGGCCCCTGACGTTTGGAGCGTCTTCTCCAAATCGTACAGAGAAGCTGCACCGTAGGTCATATCTGCCAAAGCGTGCACGAGGCTTGTTCTGATGCTGATCGGATCCGTCTTGTTGCCAAGGTAGGCGTCCTCGACTAATTGGTTGATAGCGTCGTCATTGACGAAAGCGCTTTTCTTGAAGAACGCGGCGAAGTACTGAGTGAATTCATGCCGAGTGATGCCGTTATTATCCGTATCATGGATGGCGAAAGCCCACTCCCCTGAGTTATATCCTCTAAGCGTGTCCACCTTATTGTACTGCCCACTGGAAAACAAGTTCTTTGGATAGTCTGGCAGAAATCCAAATTTGGTCTCCACGCGAGGGATGGCTATGAAAGTAATAGCAAAAGACTTTTCCGCGTTGACTGAAGCTAGGAGAAGCTGGTCAGCGTTAGCTGACTTCAAGCATCGTAGAAGTGCCGTGGAGTGGGTATCGGTGCAGCCAACACTGGCTGCGACTGACAATGTAAAATCCTTGACCTTCACAGTTTTACCGGGTCTTTCCATTGCTGATGAACAGAATGCGGTTCCGCTTTCCATGATAGCTCTATGGAAGAGTCCTCTTGACAAGGGGGAGAGAATATGGAAGTCGACGCTGTGACCTCCGGCGCTGTTCCCTGCAATTGTAACTCGATTGGGATCACCCCCAAACGCACGAATGTGCTTTTGCACCCACTTTAGTGCCAAGACCTGATCCAGCATTCCGTAATTTCCCGGCATGACGTCATCTCCGGTAGATAAAAATCCGAAAGGCGCCAAGCGGTAGTTGATTGCGACAGACACCATGCCTTTGCGGGATATCAGATAAACGTCGCTGCTTCCGAACCCGTCACGGAAGCCACCGCCGTGTATCCAGACGAACACCGGAAGCGAACCGTTTAGGTTCGGAGAAAAAACGCTCAGATTGAGGCAATCTTCCGATCTGTTCTGACTCATTTGTTGACTTGGGTTCTGGGGGCAAATGTTGCCCTCGGTTTTAGCATTTCTGACCCCTGACCACGGCAGGGCTGGAGAGGGTGGCTCAAATCGTCGATCTCCTGTTTAACAAAAAGAAAATATGATCTTAAGCCTAACATTTGTATTGATATGGCTAAGATAAGTTAATGTAGAATAATTGAAAGATCTACAAATATAAGAAGAATATTATTTGTGGTATAATTTTTAAGGAAACTTGACATACACTTGTTTACATTGCTTTCATAACCATACATATTAGGGTTACAACTCGGATAAAAAGTATAATCTGAAATATAATCACTGCCTTTTTACAAAGCTTACATGAACTCTGTCCGCCTGGTAAAAATTCTGTACACATTATTTCTCCCACAGCTATTCTCATATCAAATTGAAACTTTGCACAATTATTTATTGGCATAGACAAGACACGAATCAATTTTAAAAATGATCAGTTAGTCAAGTAATTACTTGGAATTAGTTATTTTGTTTGATACCAACAAGGGAAACCAACAAGGGAAACTAAGCCTTCAGTACTCACTGAGACGGCTAAATATGAAGAATTTTGTCCCCTTAGATAATTGAACATCCACACTAGTTGACATTCTGAACAATTATTTATTGTATCTAACAAAACATGAATCAATTTTAAAAACAACCATTTGGTCAATTGATTACTGTTAAATAATTATTTTGGTTGACATCAAATAAGGGAAATAACTTTAACATTATTGAGAGATATAATTGAAAGTGTTGAGTTTAATAGAAATAATATTGAATAATTATTAACAAGTTACAAGCATGACTTTTCCGTTGCAGTATTTTCCTTTAGTTTTTTAGCATTGCTAAGGTTTCCAAGAAACGAAACGAAACATTGTGTTATTTAAAATATTTGTTTTTCCTATTTCGAAAAGTGCCTATAACTTTAAACAGCTGTTAATGAGATTTAAAGGCGCATATACAAGATGGAAGCTTCTCTGAAAGTAACTTTTCATAAATTGATGTTGTTTGTACATTGTTTGAACACTGTGTGAGAACCTCTGTAAGGAAGTTTCATGTAGTGGTCAAAGTGTGACGATTATTTGTTACTGTCGCTGTTTTAGCTGCTTATATCGTAAGCTGTCCTTTAGAAGCTGTGTGCACCTCGTAACAGTCGTTTTGGCTCGCTAGAAGCTGTGTGTACTTCATAACATTAGTCTTTGCACATTAGAAGCAGTGTGCACTTCAAAACAATTTGGTTGAATCGAGATCAGTCATCATAGTAGGCCCGAACACTGACCTGTAACGTCGCAATATGTGGGCAATGGAGACCAACTCGTTGCCACGAGGCTGGACTATACGACTGGGAAACGAGCTGCACAAAGGTTGCGACTTGGCAGGTCAGGGTGAAGGCCTACTATGACATTAGTCTTCTGATAAATGTACTTTTTTCACCAGGAAGAGTTACCTCGCAAACCTTTGGTTAACGATGTAGATCTAGAGGCCTTGCCTGTTTGGTTTATTGCTTACTTTTAAACTTTTTAGATGATTAGGCCTTGTCTGTTTGGTTTATTGCTTACTTTTAAACTTTTTAGATGATTAGGCCTTGTCTGTTTGGTTTATTGCTTACTTTTAAACTTTTTAGATGATTAGGCCTTGTCTGTTTGGTTTATTGCTTACTTTTAAACTTTTTAGATGATTAGGCCTTGCCTGTTTGGTTTATTGCTTACTTTTAAACTTTTTAGATGATTAGGCCTTGTCTGTTTGGTTTATTGCTTACTTTTAAACTTTTTAGATGATTAGGCCTTGCCTGTTTTGTTTATTGCTTATTTTTAAACTTTTTAGATGATTATGCCTTGTCTGTTTGGTTTATTGCTTACTTTTAAACTTTTTTGATGATTAGGCCTTGCCTGTTTGGTTTATTGCTTACTTTTAAACTTTTTAGATGATTAGGCCTTGTCTGTTTGGTTTATTGCTTACTTTAAACTATTTTGATGATTAGGCCTTGCCTGTTTGGTTTATTGCTTACTTTAAACTATTTTGATGATTAGGCCTTGCCTGTTTGGTTTATTGCTTACTTTTAAACTTTTTAGATGATTAGGCCTTGCCTGTTTGGTTTATTGCTTACTTTTAAACTTTTTAGATGATTAGGCCTTGCCTGTTTGGTTTATTGCTTACTTTTAAACTTTTTAGATGATTATGCCTTGTCTGTTTGGTTTATTGCTTACTTTTAAACTTTTTAGATGATTATGCCTTGTCTGTTTGGTTTATTGCTTACTTTAAACTATTTTGATGATTAGGCCTTGCCTGTTTGGTTTATTGCTTACTTTAAACTTTTTAGATGATTAGGCCTTGTCTGTTTGGTTTATTGCTGCTACTTTAAACTTTTTAGATGATTATTAGTGCCACAAAAACCGCTGTGTGCCCACCCCCACACCCGTTTGTGTGTGCGTAGCAGAACAACACCAGTCCACTACGGGCCTGGCTATGGAATGTTGACCCAACTGACCCCTTACCCGCCATCATGGCCTAAGTTATTTCGCAAAGTTTTATTTTTGTATTGTTACTTCTATTTCTAATCTAATTTAATTATTTGTGTTTCTAATCTATTTTAGTTAATTAAATAAGATTTAGTTTATTATTGGGAAGGGAAAAAAGTAAGTACCTGTATATTTTTCCCTTTTATTGTACTGTCAAGTGACTAGGTGATCTGGTCTTGGAAGAGGCTGGATGAACTGGGTACTTTGGTCACAAGCATCAGTCGGCGTGGGTTTTTTACAGTGGAGGTTAGTATTCCCGCTTCTTGTTCTTCTAATATTTTCTACTAAACTTCTACATTTAAGAATACTCTATTGAAACCTAAAGTTTAAAGCCATTTGGATATCTTAGTTTTGTTTGTCAGTTTAATTGATGTATCTCTATAGTTGTGGATGATTCTACGTTTCTATGATTCTAAATTAATAAAGCTCTACGCTAATTGTTTTAATCATCATTCTGGGGTTCTGTGTTATATGTGTACGTGAGGTATATACACAAACACAAATATCACCAAGAAGAGATAAATCACGACAGAGCTAAAGCCACAAAAGACCAATACACAGTTCCAGCGTCAACAGTCGGGCCTCCAGAAACGCCCAAGACAACGACCAGTTGAAGCAGGCGCCAGCACACTGCTCGCGTCTTGTGACAGTTAGTTTAAACAAAGTTTGTTCGTTTAAATTAAAATGAAAACATTGTTTACCTGTTGGTGGCAGGGCATAAGGTATTCCATAGAACTTGTTGATGTGGTCTCCATTACTGTAAGCAACTTTAATGCCTCTCAATGTCTGACCTTTCTCAAGGTCGAGAAGAACGTCACCGGTGCTGACGACCGCCCCGAGAAGCTGCGAGAACTTGGACAGAAATGTCAAAGTCAAAACAAAAATAGGAATTAAGCCTTGTTTGCGCGGCACCATTTTTATTCAAATATATAAAAACTACAACACTGTTTTTTGAAAAGATTAGCCTATATCAGGCTGTGGTAATCGTGATTTTTATTAGAAAATAGTCCGTAGATTTATTCGCGATTCTCAATCCATGATCACTTCTGTTACTAAGCGAGATATTTCAATTAGACCTGGCCATACAAACTAATTTGTGTAATGTGACCAGATGAAAATTTTTATTATCAACTCATGGAGGTGTGGTTGATGACGAAAAATCGCTTGACTATCTATGTGAAAGTTGGGCGAGTTTGAATCCTGACTCGAGCTGATCCTGGGGTCTAGGGTTCGAATCTCGACTGAAGACTGGGATTTAAAATTTCGGGATTTTTTTAGGGTGCCCCTGAGTCCAGCCAACTCTAATGGGTTATAACTTTAGTTGGGGGAAATTAAAGGCGGTTGGTCGTTGGGCTGGCCACATGACACCCTGCTCGTTAACCGTTGGCCAAAGAAAAAATGAGCTTAACATCATATGCCCTACAGATCGCAATGTCTGAAAGGTAAACTTTTTTTTAAAAGGTATCTAAAAATGTCTTATAGTTGACATTAGAGATAAAAAGAATCAGGTCAAGGACTAAAATGACTATTTGTTACACATCAAACTCAAGCAAGTAAGAGGCAGAAGAGAAGGTCCATACCATTCCTGGCTACGACAAGCTAATCCAAGGCTTGAAAATGATCTCCAACAATGGAATGCGTAGGCCTATATAAAATAACACTCAATTGTGATAGATCATCAGATACGCCTCTGACTAGATTAAAAAGATAAAAAACAACTTGCGTTTAAGTTCGTATGTTCCAAGACGAGGTTGACCTTGATGCTATCCTCATTCTGAAGGTCGACCATTCGATTGAAATCGTCCTTGTTGAACCTACCTGGACTCTGTAACACAAAACATAGACACAATAGGACGCTCAGTTAAAAAGTTTAACGCAGGGAGGGTTTTGTTACCCTTTTTTTTTCTCTCTGCATTTGTTAACTGCTATTCCTTTCTTGACAATACATTTGAGCATCCCCCCCACACCAATACCCCAACTCTCAAAACTTTTGAAAATAACTTTCACAGTCATCAAGGGACACTAATACTCCCCCCGCCATACTTTTGTATCTCTTCTTCCAAAAATTTTTAATTTTTTGGTTCCTAATAAATCATTATACAATATTTTTTTCCTACGTAAGTTGTTTTTACCTAATTCTCGTATTTTTTGTTTATTATTATTTATTTTTTTTTGTAGAACTTACCAACCAATGGACCTCATTCACCAATCGTAAACAAACAACATTTTGACACGTGGTTCTCTATATCTTCTATACATATTACGCAATCCATAAAGGCTGTCACATGATACGTAATTATGATTGTGTTATCAATATTATCACGTGGCTAAATGTTGTTTGTTTACGATTGGTGAATGAGGTCCATTGCTTGTGTAACAATATAGACTTCAATGTTACCAATTCATTAGAGATTTTCCAGTTCGACTAAAAACGCCAAGGGAGCTAAATTAAACTTCACTGTTGCCAACTCAATTTTAAAAAAAAGAAAAAAGAATTAAGCCATTAATTTAAACAATATGTCTGCGTGGTAGCTGATCTACGTATCAATTCTTCTTTATTTTTGCTAGTTAGCTACCAATTTGTTTTTAATTACGTTGTAAGTCATAAAGTGAAGGGGAGATCATCCCCCGTGTTTGTGCATCTTGTTACATTGGCATAACTGCCTTTAAGAATACAAAGTATTTTTTGTTCTATCAAGGAATCCAGCTTTGGTTTATTTTTTAATACATTTTTATGAAATTATTATTATTTTTTTTTTGGTTAACTTGATGACCCACGGACATCTTACTTAATTAGCGAGTGTTTTTAACCGGTCCTAAAAAAAGTCATTGAAAAGCTAATTTAATTGTCCTAAAACAGTGCTGCCGATCCATTTCCGGCCTGGGGCCAATGTGTCACGGGATATAACGTCGAAAAAACAACAACATAAGTCAACTGTAACCGTGTTTCATCGGCTTCATTATGCAACGTAGTAGTTTTGAGAGGCTGGATAGAGCCGTGCCATGGGCCGGAAATGATCCACGAGCCGTAGTGTGGGAATGACTGTCCTAGCAGATGAAAAATTTAATTTTCTTTATCTCACACTGTGATCAGTACTTGACTCCAGCATGTTGCACAGTTCACACAGTCTTACAAAACAGATTACAAAGGCGTTGTCTTGGAATACGAAGATTAAGAATGAGTGCAGACCCAGCGGCAACCGGCATACTTTGTCACATCTGGTGCAAACAAAGCTATCGTCCGTAGTGATCTGCAAAGCATCCACACAATCCAGATCCAGCTGCAGAGTGGAAGACCACCGCATCCCTTAACGACTCGTGTATGGCTAATTAAGGGGAGAAAAGCGCGGACAAGGGGGACAAAGAAAACGCCTTAGGGTCACCCGTAAAGCTTCTCTGAAAGCCTTTAGCATTGAAAACTTTTTAAACCGGCGAACAAATTGCTGAGAAGGAGAACAGTGCTGGCAGAAGAAAAACGCCACAGAAGAAAAGCAAGGCAAATGACACTCGCTCCATATATATATAGACATATATATATATATATATTATTGACTGATATTTTGCTTTGATTATGTTTATTTTAGTGAGATTATAATACTAACCATCACTTGTCCCAGCGCAGCCAAGGGGGTTTTGAGTTTAAAATCCCCTACCAGGAGATTTTGCAGCTAAACCCCCCTCTTCTATAAAACAAAACAAAAAAAATGCAAACGACAACCCCTCCGAAATTTACACAAAAAAAACAGATTCTATGAGCATAGCCAAGAGGGATTTTGTCTTTAAAACCCCCCTCAGCTAAAAACCACCTCTTCAATATAAAAAAAAGCGAATTACACACTCAAAATTCTATTATCTTAGCCAAAGGGGGTTTTGAGTTTAAACCCTCCTCCAGCGGGGTTTGAAACTAAAAAATATCTCTTCAATATGAAAAAACCCCCTGCAAATTATGCACTCAAGATGCTATGAGGGTAGCCAAAGGGGATTTTGAGTTTAAACCGAGGTTTAAAGCTACAAATATATTTTCAATATAAACGAAAAACAAATTACACACTCAAAAATCTATGAGCGTAGCCAAAGTGGTTTTGAGTTTAACCCCCCCTCCCTTTTTCAGCGGGGTTTGAAGCTAAAAAAATACCTCTCCCTGAAGTCGGCAGGTAGGAATACGTTTGGCAGATTTTCTTTACCCTTGAGGGGGGGGGGGACTCTTGTTGACAAAACTTTGCGCAAAAAACAATGCAAAGCCTTCTGGTTCTATCTCTCTCTCTCTCGCTGTGTTCTATCCCTCCGCTTATCGGGTAATGCCTTCCAATCCAGAATTTCTCACGTGGCTACTCAGATCTAGTTATAACCTACATATTTACAACATATGACTATGTGTCAAACAAGTATCTTCTGCCCAGCTTGCCTTTTAAAATAATGGTGACAACTCCAAATATATATTAGAAAAAAAAAACAGCACTTGTAATATCGTAGAAGGGTCATTGAGATATATTGTCACGAGAAGTATATGGACGCGATCTTGTATCAAAACTACTAAATTGGTAACTCAGCTTATCGGAACAAACAATTCCAAGCCCACTTGTTATTTTTAGAGCATACTGTACTTGTTATCAACGTCTGGCCGCGTTGTGAAGGGCGTAATGAAATAGACGTGTGCTATGCTAGATCAAGGGCGGGTAGGGGGGGGTGAGGGTGGTATAAAAAGGAGACACCAGCTTGCTATTGGACAATTTTCTAGTTGACCTTGTCTAAATTAACTATTGTTTGGCCGGTGCAATGATATTTCTCTAATTGTTTCAATACGGAAGATAATTGGGCGGAGAGAATGTCATCCTGTCCTAGACGGACGGTACGCTCCCAGCACCCTTTTCGAACAAAGCTTAGGATTCAGTGAACTAGATGTTATATTATCACAATACACACTAACAATAGTGATGTTTCAAAGTTACACTCCAGTTTTTGTTAACGTGAAACAAGGAGAGACCAACCAGCAGAGACTAATACACAGTGACTACACACTACTGACACACTTCAGAGTAAACCGTGAACATACTGTACAGTAGAACAAGGGAGACTACATGAAAACAAACAAACACACACACAACATACATAAACATAAATGCACATATAAATGTAACACTAGATGACCCACTAGATTGTAATGTTTGCCTGCTAAATTAGATGTTCAGTTTAGCCTCGTTAAGATTCAGCCATAACATAACAATGGTCGGCGGGTATCTGGATTGGTTACGAACATAGACGCTATAAATAAAGTGAAGTGCCCCTTTCAGAAATTGCCATCTTTTGGGCAGATGATGTAAAATTTAGTTTCTGTGGCCAAACGGTTAACGAGGATGCCATCTGGCCAGCACAACAACCAACCGCCTTTTCTTTCCTTAACAAATGGCAGGTACCCATTTGAGGTGGGTGCACTCAGAAGCGTGCTAAAAATCACGAGGTTCTAAATCCCAGCCTTCACCAAGATTCGAACCTGAGATCCCTAAGTTCGGAAGCCAAGCTCTTTACCACTCAGCCACAATGTCCCCTAGACGATATACTAGCACACGTTTATTCATTAAACGACATTTATGAGTTAAGGCTCATTGATATTAGAAAAAGTAAAGTTCTCCTTTCAGACCTTGCGATCTATGGGGCAGATAATGTAAAGGTCATCTGTTTCTGTCTCCCCCAAGGTTAATGAGGGTGTCATGCTCCACTTATTTTATTGAAATCTCCATTTAGTGAAGATCAACTTTTAGCGGAAGCTCCACGAATTGAAGTGAGATATTTAGTAGAGGATTTAATAATTTTGGGCTAAGATCAATTGTCTGCTGTTTCTGTAGCAGGGCCATTTGGGTGACCATGATATATTGGTGAACAATATCTGGAAAACTTTTAATAAAAGCGTAAGCTTTCGTATATTTGATTTTACAGTGTTAATAGTCGCACAAAAAAATTATCATATGCTTCTTTCAATACATATCGTATTAATGATTATTTCTCTGTAGACCTTCAGCTTCACCAATCCCTTAGTCTGTTGGACGCAAGATTTGTCGACCGTCTTTCTCCATTTATATGTTTTGCCATGGGTAGAACCTCTACAAATGGCAGACCCGTCCATTCTTTTATCTGTACACCGGATGAAAATCATGCATAAGTAGCCGAGACAGATATATAATAAAAGTACCATAGACTTATATATTATACTAGACTGGAAACCGGAAACAAATTCTTATCCGCGATTGATCGATTCACAGACCTAAATATATTGATTTTTATGTACATAAACTCTTTTTCAAGCTCTAAGGGAAGTCGCCCCAATCAATCTTTTCAGTCTTAGAAAAGTAATGATCTTTAGTTTTCAAAGTTTAGAAATATTGCTAAATCATTTCTTGGATTTTCTTAAGAATGGGCTATTAATCATAGAACTATATATTCACGCTAATATATGACACAAAGCCATTTCCTGTTAGTTTCCATAGAGATAATATTTCAAAAATCCTAGATCGAAATATTCGTATGTTGATTTTAATCATCTTATGTACATTTAAATAGATTGATTATCTAGATCTTTCTAGATTATATATCTAAAAAATAATAATTGAAAAAAGACTTCACTTCTTATAACTACCTTATAAAACAACGCCTTGTTTCAATTTTTAGCGGCCCCCGAAAGGGGAAAAGACGCTATTAGTTTTGTGCGAAATGTCTGTCCCGTTTAGATCTCGTAAACTAGAAAAGATATTGAAAATCCGACATCACAATATTTTAGACCATTCAAAGTTCTGATGCAACTTTTTTTTTTCTGAAAGCGAAAAATCTAATTTTTTTAAATCAGTTATGCAAGCAGTTTTTTAAAGAGAAAGAGCTAATTAGTATGCATTAAAAGTTAGACCTAGATTAAAACGAATAGTAATCTTGTAAACATCATTTTCGTGAACTTTTTTCTTGCGAAAATCATAATTATTTTATATTTTTTTTGAGCATTCGAATATGAGATTGAGCCTTTACAAAACAATTACATCAATTATAAGACTTCAGTTAGGCCAGGAGAGGCGCGGTAGTTGAGCGGTAAAGCGTTTGGCTTCCGAAGCGGGGGCCCCGGGTTCGAATCCTGGTGAAGGCTGGGATTTTCAACTTCGGAATCCTTAGGCGCCTCTGAGTCCAACCAGCTCCAATGGGTACCTGATATTAATTGGGGAAAAGTAAAGGCGGTTGGTCGTTGTGCTGGCTACATGACACCCTCGTTAACCGTAGGCCACAAAAACAGATGAACTTTACATCATCTGCCCTATAGACCACAAGGTCTGAAAGGGGAACTAGTTAGGCCAGGTTCACATCTAACTTTGCATTCACTTGCACCTATCCTTTGATCTGCTGTACCGTTGGGGCACTACACAAGATCTGTCAACCTTCTTTCTCCTTTCTTATCTCTCATTTGTCTTTGATATAATTTCATTTGGATGTTCTTTCTGAAAATATTGAAGCCTGTCTGGGTGGACCACTTCGGGGGGCGATTTTGAGTTTGTGTTTCCACACAAACTGTCTTTGTAATCTTGTTTTTTTTTTTTAATTCACATTTTTTTGTAGTGTTAAAAGCTCTCCATGTCCAGTCTAGATTAATATATGTCTATGAAAAGCACGCTGCAAAGAATACATATGGTACATATCATTGTTGATACCCTCTATCTGGAGCAGACGTACAGCTCACTAAACCACAAGTTATTAAAGTAACTAACTTTGTTACAAATTTTATTGCAACTTTTCTTTTACGAGAAATAATAAAAATAAAAATCATATTCAAGCACCACAGCGGCATTCACTTCAACATATGACGCTAAGAGCACATAACAGCATAATTAATATGTAATAGCTTGTCCACAATAAACCATTCAATCACTTTCTGTCTGACACGTATTTCTTGATTCTCTCATTGTCTCCGACTGTGTCAACTAGTTTTTTCACGAGAGGGAAATTGTCGATGGCTTCAAAAGTGGCCTTCAAGAAGCCGGTAGCAATGTCGTAAAGGATGATGTCCGCCAAGGTGATGTCGTTCCCGACGAAGAACCCGGTGCCGTTCTCTTTCAGCAGCGACTCGAAGAAGCCCATGAATTTGGGGCCTACCTCTGTTTTGACCTCTGTCAAGATCGCTTCTTTTTTGACCGGATCGCTCTCGCGCAAGAATCGGAAGTAGGACTGGATCAGATCTTCTGCCAGCTGAGCCACGGTGTCGATAGTCAGGGCGTCCCAGTTGTCTTTGCCGTACAGCTTGAACTCCCGGGCGAGGAAGGCGGCTAGGGCGATGGACTGCGCCTTCTTCTTGCCGTCAATCTCCAGCACGGGGACCTGGCCAAAGGGGGATGTGGGCTTGACCTCTAGCCACTTGTCCATGGACAGCCTGACATCCTCAAATTCTTTGCCTGCATATGTTAAAATGAGTCTGAGCACTTCGGCGCGACCGTCGATATCAAAGTAAAAGACTTTAATGCTTTTAGCATCGGCCATTTTGTCTTTATCTGAAACCAAACAGAAAAATATTTGTACAATTGTGTTACTATTTATAGAATTTTTTTTCATAAAAAGGAACAATGCAATATAAAAACTAGAAAGCCAAAATTATTTTTTTCTGCGTCATTCCAAAAATTGTCTGTGTGAAATGAAGATAACAAGCATCTCGGCTTATAGTATTTCTATCTATAATAAGCATCTCGGCTAATAGTATTTCTATCTATAATAAGCATCTCGGCTTATAGTATTTCTATCTATAATAAGCATCTCGGCTTATAGTATTTCTATCTATAATAAGCATCTCGGCTTATAGTATTTCTATCTATAATAAGCATCTCGGCTTATAGTATTTCTATCTATAATAAGCATCTCGGCTTATAGTATTTCTATCTATAATAAGCATCTCGGCTTATAGTATTTCTATCTATAATAAGCATCTCGGCTTATAGTATTTCTATCTATAACAAGCATCTCGGCTTATAGTATTTCTATCTATAACAAGCATCACGGCTTATAGTATTTCTATCTATAACAAGCATCTCGGCTTATAGTATTTCTATCTATAACAAGCATCTCGGCTTATAGTATTTCTATATATAACAAGCCTCTCGGCTTATAGTATTTCTATCTATAACAAGCATCTCGGCTTATAGTATTTCTATCTATAACAAGCATCTCGGCTTATAGTATTTCTATCTATAACAAGCATCTCGGCTTTTAGTATTTCTATATATAACAAGCCTCTCGGCTTATAGTATTTCAATCTATAACAAGCCTCTCGGCGTATAGTATTTCTATCTATAACAAGCATCTCGGCTTATAGTATTTCTATATATAACAAGCCTCTCGGCTTATAGTATTTCTATCTATAACAAGCATCTCGGCTTATGGTATTTCTATCTATAACAAGCATCTCGGCTTATAGTATTTCTATCTATAACAAGCATCTCGGCTTATAGTATTTCTATCTATAACAAGCATCTCGGCTTATAGTATTTCTATCTATAACAAGCATCTCGGCTTATAGTATTTCTATCTATAACAAGCATCTCGGCTTATAGTATTTCTATATATAACAAGCATCTCGGCTTATAGTATTTCTATCCAATAGTTTCATAAGGCATACTAGCGAAAGTCTACCAAGGGTCCTCATTGTTAATAAAGCATGTGTTTTTGCAATTCAGCACTATTTTCTCAAAGAACGTGATATTAATTTAGAACAAAATAAAGAAATCCACTTTTTCTTTAGAAAATATATTTATTATACAGATTGATACTAATAAATTTTGTAAAAGTTTGTACATATGGAAGGAGCAGTCAACTCCATTTCCGTTTCCATTGTGCAATATATTATATGCCAACATCTAAAAAATCCGACAGCATCTGATCTATTTGTAAAAATGTTTGTAAAATGTTTTACATGTTTCGGATGTTCCTTCAGAGTTGAAGATAATTTACTTGCTAGTCCAAACTTCCCGCAGGACGACGGGGGGTTGGAGCGGGCAGGGTTTGTACCCTGGACCATGGATAAATCTGAGCGGCAGTCCAGCGCGCAAACCGCACGACCAGGCAGCTTCAATAACTACATGAAGCTACCGCAGAAAACAGCAAGATACTTTGATTTTTTGCACCAGATGTACCAGATGCACCAGATGCACTAGTTGTACCAGATGCAACCAGATGTACCTAGGGAAACGTATCTCGACCAGAGCTCGTGAACCACATTTGTACAAATTCTGTTTTCAGTCAAATACATAACAGTGGCAGTCAGCAGTCAATACTACTGAGAAACTGTCTTTAAGAGGTTGAACAAAAAAATAACTGCAGGTTTATAACACAGGGAATCGACCACAAGCAAAATTACATTACACGATTGGCCCACTAGAATTTTGCATTTAATTTATCCTATCTTCTTATCTTATAAAATACAGACGTTACTTCAAAAAAAAAAAAAAAAAGATGATTACGTTCTACGCGTGTTCCTAGGTCAATCTAGTCATGTATGTTAACCAATGACTTATGGACTATCATAAGTTATGTATGGAGTACTACTATTCTATCTACCTGTAGGTAGCTATCTACCATAAACTAACACTCACTGACTGGCACTGCCAAAATGGGAATTAGTTAAAGGGAAACAAGTTTCCTGCTTGCCTCCTCAGCAGTGTTCACTTCGGGATTGTTCTTATGATGTGGCAGCAACACTACCTTCTGGTAGTATCCAAACTCTTCGTGTTTTTTTCAGGATCCCAAAGAATTTTGGTTGTCACCACCCCCTTCGGCTGAGAAGTATTGCTGCTTCAAATAACTACCATTCTGCCATTATCTTTAACATAGGCTTTAATTTTTCTTTCCTTCAAAGTTGTGCTGCAACGTCAATAACTAGAATGATAGATGATTTTTTTTTCTAACTGGTCAATAAAAAGTAGATCTAGGTCAGTTAGAAGCTTAGAATGTACTATCATGTCTACTGTTTTGTCAACTGTCTTGTCTGTTAATACAGGCCTGTCCCCTTAGAGGAGAATGTTGGTAGACTCTAGCTGTAATGTTATATTAGCTATTACTGTCTGCATTTTTTACTTGTAATGACTCATGGCATTATGATAATAGTGTTCTTCCATAATAATAATAAGGCTTGTCTTCGAGTCTGAAGATTAATCAGGAATGAATTATTTCCCGTGGCTACGCAGCCCCAGCAGTGATCTACATATTTTGCCACATCCAGGGCAAGCATAACCTTTGTCCTCCGTTCTTCCATAGAACGTATTTAAAATGTCAGAAGAAAGATATGAGAAGACATCTTGTTGCTAAGCTACATCAAAAAAATCAAAGTGTCTGCTATAAATTACGTCACATCCTGGATACACTGGTTCACACACACACACTATGTCACCAATTACTACACAGTCTAGATCTACAACATATTTCTAAATACATGGTAAATGCAAACGGTGTGTAAACAAGATAAATCTATAATGCAAAATGCAAATAGAGGTCTAGATCTAGTTCTTTCTCCAAGCTAGACATTAACTCCAATACACAATCTTATTAAAAAGGCTAAGATTATTGTTTTATAAAAACACATTAAAGAGAATCTATACTTACAATTATTGCCCTACGTCTGACAGTAAAAAAAAAAAAACCAACTAGATCTAAATCACTATCGTGTAGTCTAGCTGGCGTGTACGCTCAGAGGTCAAAATAAGCGGGAAAAAAATGCAACCAGTTTATTCTGGTCTGGAAGATACCAGCTGTTTTTATACGGCCTTGACCGAAGACGATGACGAAGCATAAAGTAGGATGTACTAAAGAGCAGAAAATACGAAAAACATGCATATATGTAACCCTGCCTTGGTCCGGCAGGGTTACATATGTGCATGTTTTTCGTATTTTCTACCCCTGCAGCAGTAAATCTTTGTTTTTTGAGTCTTCTACTAAAGAGCAGACATATTTTTTTTCTCCACAAATCATTCATGTCTGCAGTGGAAAATAATTCGAGAATGTGCCAACCAGTTTGAATACATACATATATTAAACATAAATGAATAAGCAGCACCAGGGACGGAGTCTGTGAATGATAAAGTAGTGAATTAAAATGCTACGAAAATAAGGGACCCTGGAAACGCCAACACCGCATAAAAAAAAACATTCTTCTGGTCTCGAGTCACTTCGTCCGTATTATAGTTTAACAGTTTTAAGTCTCTAATGTATGCACGACTAGACATCAGGGCCGGCTTTAAGCAAAGACAAACTAGGCAGCTGCCTAGGGCATCCAATTGGTGGGAACTTGGATGAGATCTAAAATTAAGTCAAACATAGTAGAGCACTATGACTCTATATATAGTGATGCAACTGTCTCTAGTTCAGAAATTTAAGTTATTTGTCGATTTAGATATAGACGGGCAGGTTTCTAATGAATTGCATCATTTTATTTTTTCGCTGTTTCTTTTTATTTTTTTTTCTTTATTTTGTGGCCTCGAAATTAACTTTGCCTAGGGCATCCAATTATCCCTGACTAGATTAATTCAATACTAATCGATACGCTTAGGACGTGATTATATTCTCTTTTAAAGGAGCGTCTGTAATTTATAAAATAAGATTTTAAGATATAATAACTATATTCATCTATGTTTAATAGGCTCACATTCATTATGTTTGATTGCTTTTTTTTTTAGTACCGGTAGCTTTAGAGGTCTTCCATTCAAAACAAAAAAAAAAAACAATGCGAATAAAGGAGTTGCGATTAAAAGATGACTTTTGTTACACTTATTGAACTCCAACTGTTCCACATTCACACCTGAGCTCGCAAACCTAGCTAGATATCTAGTAAATATTACATGTCTTTGATCAATTGGAACCTCGAGCGAATTATTCTGCACTTGCATACAGTTTGATACATGGGCGTAGACTTGTGTAGGACTACTCTTCCTTAATAAGTGTCACTGTGGTATGATTTTTCACAAATCTTATATTAATTCAATCTGTCTGTCTGTCTGTCTAGTACACATTTTGAGCACGTTATTTCTCCTGTTTACATTCTTGGATTAAGTTGAAACTTGGCACAAACTTATTCATTGTTCTTTAAAAAAAAAAAACATGATCCATCAAAAAATTAACCTAGGCCTATTAGTTAATAGTATAGTGGTAATTAATTTTTATTTTGTTTGATATAAAAAAAAAAAAAAAAAAATTTACAGTATTCAGATATGATTGTAAATGTGGAGTTCTTCCCTTCAGATGTTGCCGTTAAAACATGATAATATGATCTCGCATGGATCATTTGCTCGAACTGGAGCATACTCACTATAGTGACTTATAGACATCCAGCCAGAGATTAATAATTCTATACGAACACAACGTCTACTCGGAGGCGCTGTGGAGCGCTTGACTTCCAAACATAGGGTCCCGCGCTCGAATCCTGGTGAAGACTTGGAATTTTATTTCGGGATCGTTGGGCGCCTCTGAGTCCAACCAGCTCTAATGCGTACCTGACATTAGTTGGGGAAAAGTAAAGGCGGTTGGTCGTTGTGCTGGGCACATGACACCCTCGTTAACCGTAGGCCACAGAAACAGATGACCTTTACTTACATCGGGCATGTCAAACAAGGTGTTTGGGGGCCGCATGCCTCCCGCAACCACTTTGCATGCGGCCCGTTTGGCCACCTAAAAAATTATCAAAGTGTGTTAAACTATTACGCTGGAAAAAACAGAGATGACAAGTGACTTAAATTAGTTTTTGTTAAACTGAACAACGAGAGTGAGTCTGCAATTAAAGCAAGCTACATTTCTCCCAACTTAATTGCAAGCCATAGCTAATCATTTAGTGAATGTGATTTTATGAAGGAGTTTGTCGTTAAAGCCGAAGTAATTTGTCTAGTAAAGGTGAAAGCATTCAAAGAAATAGCATTATCTAGGAATACTGTGGCAGATAGAATAAATGACATGTCTGTCAGCTTGCGTGAACAATAAAACATCAAAATAGTTGATTTTGAATTAATTTCATTGGCTCTCGATGAGTCAACTGATGTAACGGGTGTAGCACAGTTGGCTATATTTATAACGGCCTGGGACAGGATATTTGAGATAAACGAGGAGCTACTTGAGCTCTGTTCTGTACATAACAACACAACAAGCGAGGATGTTTTTGAGAAATAACAGGTAATATTGCAGTACAATTTATCTTTGGTAAAGCTAGCTAATCTAACAACGAAAGGCGCACAAACCATGTAATGAAATGGTTTTGATACGAAGCTACTTGCAAAAATAAGTGAGACTGATGCTACGGATAATTTTAAATTTGCTCCTTTTCAGTGCATCATTCAACGAGAAACATTCTGCACACAGTAATTACAGTTCCAACATGTCATAAGACGGTTTCAGTCGCTCTCAATTTTATTCGTGCCCGTGGTTTAAATGCTCGCCAATTTTCAATGTTTCTGGATGACATTGGACATGAATTTGATTGTTTTCCCTACTACACAGAAGTCCGCTGGCTCTCGTGTCATAAAGTATTGAAGAAATGTTTTGAACTTCTTGAGGAAATTGTTTTGTTTCTGAACAGAAAAGGTGAACCTGTTGAACATTTCCAAACTGACGAATGGGTTCAGGATTTGGTATTTGCAGTTGATCTCACTGGTCACCTGCAAGACTTGAATTTGAAACTTCAAAGTAAAGAAAAAATTGTCACAACTGCGTGTGGTCATGTGAAGTGCTTTCAAGCAAAATTACGACTGTGGATAAACCAAATATGAAGAGAAAATCTTGTTCACTTCTCAACGTGTCAGCAACTAAAAAGATTAAATACGGCTACAGTATTTGGTAAGTATGTCCTACACCTGGAATCGTTAGTGGCTGCTTTCAATGACCATTTTCGTGACTTCGTTCCGTCGTTGTTTGTATATTCATTCTCATTTGCTGCTGAAACTGCTGCTGGTAATGTGCAACTAGAGCTGATAGAATAGCGGTCAGATTCTTTGTTGAAATCAAAGTATATAGAAGTGGCTGTGCCAACATTTTACAGTTATTTACCTGAATGGTACATTGAATTGCGCAAACTTGCAGCCAGAATTCTTGCTATGTTTGCAAGCACTTATCTCTACGAGCAGTTTTTATTTCCATCATTAAAGCTACAAAAACACCGTTCGAGATAATCTGATCAAAATTTTTTGCAGCTGCAAATTATTCAATTTTTTCAAAGCTTAATATATTTTTTTTAAATTTGTATTTAAAGTATTGTAAAGTCATATTTTTTAAAATAGAGCAAGTTACTAAATTACCAAACTACGTAAATGTTAACTTGTCAATTGTATTAAACAAGCTGCCAAAAATAAAAAATAAAATGATACATAACTTTAACTTAATTATTGTTTCCGAATACAGGAACCTTGTTTGGGCTAGCTGGCTCAAAGCTCTACATAATAATAAGGTTTTTCATCCTAATCACTTAGAATTGACATTCAGAAAAATAATGGATTTTAGGGTAGAGAATTATCTAGTTTGATTTTCATATACTTGTACAATGCTCAGGTAGTTTTCCAGAAATGGGGTGATGGGGGTCAGGGATATTTGATATTGTGTTGATTGTTCTGGGGTAGAGGATACTTGTATCATTGTTATGGATTCAATGGCCAGGATGGTTAGGTAGTATGTCTTTGATATTAAATAATGTTTCTGTTACTAAAAAAAAAAAAAAAAAAAAAAGACTGACATGTTTTCAGTCTATGGTGATTCTAACAACTTCAGGACCTCTCGGTGTCTTGCTAAAAGTACTTTAGGACATCCATTCTGTACCATTTGTCTCTTTCATTAGTGGCAAAACTCTAGACAAATACAAAGTTGATACCAAATTCGTATTTTTTTTTCTTGATACTGCTAGTGATCTCCGATGATGGAACATCCAAAGAAAAAGAAATTAGATAGTCATTTCTAGGTTTTAATATTTGTTAGAATCAGACATCAGCAGAATTTACTGAACAAATGCTCCAAGTAATTTTTAAAAATCCCCATTTATCCTTTACTAAACTGCAAGGCTTAAGCTATGATGGTGCTTCCAACATGACTGGATACTACAATGGCATTTGGGCATTGTTTCATCAGAAGAAGCCGCTCGCGCATTTAGAAATAGATGCACTGGTTTCTTACTTTGCTACTTAAAAGGGCAGAAAAATGTTAGTCAATAAATATTCGATCTATTTACTGTTAAATAATGGGGGTAGAACTAGAAATAGTTTGTATCAATGCTTCAAAGTTTTACACCCGGAAGTGTTTTAGGAATGTCATTGTGTAGAATGGGAACTTGGACTCATAAAACTCTTCTTTATATATTTGAAGCTCCGTTTACTCGTCTAATTCTGATTAAAATTGTACAAACATTGACATTTAATTCGTGTTGGAGACTTATAATAAGATTATTAAATAGCTACTCTATTTGCAAAAATGATTGCATTGGAATGTCTTTTGGTCAATGTACCGATACATTCAGATTACTCAATGGTATTTGTCTTATTGGGGGAGGGGCCCACCAATATATTTTTTAACCCGGGCCCACGGGTATCTTGCTACGCCACTGTCCCTCAGGTCATATGAAGTATTTTTTTGTGTGGCCCATACACCGCAATGAGTTTGACATGCCTGACTTACATCTTATCTTATCTTATATAATACAGACGTTACTTCAAAAAAGAAGATGATTACGTCCTACGCGTCATGCATTTAGTCATGCATATTAACCAATGACTTAAATTCTGCCAAGTCACTGGTTTTTCTGGCTAGCTCAGGCAACCCATTCCATGCTCTAATAGCACTAGGGAAGAAGGAGTATTTGTACAAATTTGTCCTAGCATATGGGACGAAGAATGTGCCTTTATTTTTGTGTCTTTCAGAGTATTTTATTAAATTTTGTTTTTGTATTTGAAGATTATGGTTCAGTGTTTTATGTATGATTGCTACTTTACTTTTGAGTCTTCTGTCCTGAAGGCTTTCTAAATTTAGTGATTTTACTAATGGTGTTACCCTAGTCAAATGTGAATATTCGTTTGTTATGAATCTCACTGCTCTATTTTGTGTTTGTTCCAGTTTCTTAATGTTTTCTTGAGTTGAGGGGTCCCACACGGTGGATGCATATTCTATTATTGGCCTAACCAAGGTTAAATAACATTTTAGTTGTATGTTCTTATTTGATTTATAGAAATTTCTTTTAATAAACCCTAATGCTTTGTTGGATTTTTTTATAGTTTCATCAATATGTGGATTCCATGACAGTTTTTCATTTATTATAACACCTAGGTATTTTGAGTTTTTAGTCTGTGTTACTGGTTTGCCATGAATAAGATAAGTGGAATTAATTTGTTTTAGTTTTTTTTGTTACTCTTAACAACTGACATTTTTCTGGGTGGAAAGACATGCTCCAATTTGATTCCCATTTCTGTAATTCATCTAATTCTCTTTGTAAAATATCTGTGTCTTGTTTTGTTTTTATTGTTCTATAAATTATGCAATCGTCTGCAAATAATCTGACTTTTGTTCCTGAACTAATGCAATTTGGTAAATCATTTATTTTAATTAAAAATAGTAGTGGACCCAAGACTGTTCCTTGAGGTACACCTGAGTTTACTGTTATTGGTGTTGATTTAGAGCCATTTATTATTACAGTTTGTTCTCTCCCTATCAGAAAATCTTTAATCCACTGATGCAGTGGACCGTTAATGCCGAAATATTTTAATTTTTTAAGCAAACTATGGTGGTGAACTTTGTCAAAAGCCTTGGAAAAATCTAGTAAGATAGCATCTATTTGTTCACTATTATCTAAACCTTTTGAGAAATCATCAATTAGTCCTATTAGTTGTGTTTCACATGATCTATATTTCCTAAAGCCATGTTGGTATGGGGTGAGTACATTATGTTTGTCTAAGTGGTTTATGATGTTGCTACATATTATGTGTTCTAGTATTTTACATGTGATGCTGGTAAGTGATACTGGTCTGTAGTTTCCTGGATCAGATTTTTCTCCTTTTTTAAATAGGGGGGTGACATTAGCTTCTTTCCAGTCCTTTGGTACTCTGCCCTGGTTAAGCGATGCCTGAAAGAGTATTTTGAACACTGGGGCTAGCTCATTGCTTAGTTCTTTGAGTAATCTAGCTGGAATACCATCAGGTCCAGACGCTTTATTTGGTTTGGTGTTGGCTAATAGTTTTTTAATTCCATTTTCTTGTACTTCTAAATCTTCTATGTTGTCTACTTGGTTCAAATTAAGAAATATGTCTTTGTCTCCTGGGGCTGAGAATGCTGATGCAAAGTATTTGTTTAGGATGTTTGCTTTAGTTTCATTATCATTATGTATTATGTTATGTTCATCTTTTAATGGCGCTATGCGTGTTGTTTCCATTTTCTTAGACTTAATGTATGACCATAGGTTTTTGTTGTTATCTTTAGATATTACATTGTTTATGTATTCACTCTGCAGCTGTCTGCTTACTTTTTGGGTTAGGTGTTTAATTTTTATATACTTTTTGTAAACTCTTTCTGCCTTGGTTTCTTTAAGGTCTGAAAGAGAACTTTACTTACATCATCTGCCCTATAGGCCACAAGGTCTGAATGGGGAACTTTACTTTGTCAACTCGGGGGGGGGGACAGTACATTTGCGAACACAAGGGCAGGAATGACCACAGTCAGTGATACATGTGGAACACTCAGCAGATCTTTAAATGTATGTAGAGAGAAATGTGGTGCTAGCAGAGTCTGGATGACAAGACGTTACTTAGAGGATCAATCAGACATTGTTTTAAAGGCTATACAGATACACCAAAAAGCTCACTATGTATAGATCTGCTGCCATAAATGAAAATCACACATAAGGAATCCAGACGGATATATAATAAAATACGCTACAGAGAATAATTTGGTACATACCATTTTTAATACTCTCTATCTGGATTAGACGCTCAGCTCACTAAAACCACACGCTACTAAAGGAATTAACTTTGTAATAAATTTTATTGCAACTTTTCTTTTACGAGAAAATAACAAACAAATTCATATTCACCATCACAGGCATTCACTTTAACATATGACGCTAAGAACACATAACAACATAATATGTAATAGTTGGTCCACCATAAATCATTCTATTGCTTTCTGTCTGACACGTATTTCTTGATTCTCTCATTGTCACCGACAGTGTCCACTACTTTTTTCACGAGAGGGAAATTGTCGATGGCTTCAAAAGCGGCCTTCAAGAAGCCGGTAGCAATGTCGTAAAGGATGATGTCCGCCAAGGTGATGTCGTTCCCGACGAAGAACCCGGTGCCGTTCTCTTTCAGCAGCGACTCGAAGAAGCCCATGAATTTGGGGCCTACCTCTGTTTTGACCTCTGTCACGATCGCTTCTTTTTTGACCGGATCGCTCTCGCGGAAGGATCTGGCGTAAGACTGGATCAGATCTTCAGCCAGCTGAGCCACGGTGTCGATAGTCAGGGCGTCCCAGTTGTCTTTGCCGTACAGCTTGAACTCCCGGGCGAGGAAGGTGGCTAGGGCGATGGACTGCGCCTTCTTCTTGCCGTCAATCTCCAGCACAGGGACCTGGCCAAAGGGAGTTGTGGGCTTGACCTCTGGCCACTTTTCCCTGGACAGCCTGACGTCCTCAAATTCTCTACCTGCATACGTTAAAATGAGTCTAAGCACTTCGGCGCGACCGTTGAGATCAAAATAAATGACTTTAATGCTTTTAGCATCGGCCATTTTGTCTCTACCTGAAACCATACAGAATTATTTAGTTTTTTACAATGGTTTCACTATTAAAAATTTAAAAATAAAAAAATACAATAAAAAACAACAACTATAAAGCCAAAAGAAAGTGATTCAATTATAATATGCTAATTTTTTTCGGCGTCATTCCAATAATCGTCAGTGTTTTATTAAAGGTAGGTAAGCTAATAAACATCTCGGCTTAAAATTCAGTTTCTTTCAGATATTTTCACACTACTAAAGAACTAGTGAAAGTCTGCCAATGATCCTAATGATCTCCAATGATCCAAAGTGTTAATTAGCTACTCGGTTGGCAATATATAATATTATCTATAATGTTTAAGCAAACTTTTATATTTTACTTTTATTATTATTTCTTAGCTAAATTTAAAAGAAATTCCCATATGTCTTCCCAATAAAACTGCTGGTACAATTTAGCTGAAATGTATTGAATACAATCAATCTGTGAGACGGTAAAGTAGTTGTTTGTTGTTTTGTTTAATAAAAGAGTTTGTTTATATTTATTATATATAATTTGCAATATGTGTAATCTGAACAATTCCGGGTTTAGACTTGAAATGGCACTAAACTATTTGAGATTTAAGGCCCTTTATAAATTCAGATATAAGACAGTACAGGTAAATGCGACCCTGGATAGTCACATTGCAGGTAGAAAAAAAAAAAATCCACACACAACTCATGATAGGCCGTAAGATAAAAGTGAATTTCTAGTGAACCATTGGTCCAATCTAGTTTTGCTTGTGGTCTATTCCCTTGGCACTAATCATATGCTGAAATAAACATGTTTTTTGTGTTTAAGCCTCGTAAAGATAGTTTCTCAATGGTAAGTATTGACTGGTGCCGCCACTGATATGTATTGACTTAATACAGAATTTGTACTAATGTGAATCTCTAGGTACATCTGGTGCTAATTCTTACAAAGCTTATATCAGCTCACTGTATCTGCCTGGATGGATTATGTTTAGACCTTCAATGTGCCAGTGAGGTCGGATGTGACTATCCCCTCAATCTCCTGGGCTGATATAACAACGGTGCATATTGTTATACAAGTTAATCTTTCATAGTCGCTCAATCTCCAAGCTAAAGTTTTCATATTTTGTTCAATTTGCTTTTATTTCCAATAAAGATTAAAATCGATTAAAATCCACCGTCTTGTCAGTTAAAATAGGTTTATCACAGTATATTTTGTAATTGGTATTATTATTATTAGGATTATCTATCATTAGCTAACAGTCTCTACCTGTCACCGCCAAGATGGAGATTAGCTAAAGGGAAACAAGCTCCCTAGATCTCCTCAACAATGTTTACCTAGGGATTTCTCTTATGATTTGGCAGCAATACTGCCTTCTGATAGTATCAAAAATCTTCATAGGTTTTCAGGACCCCAAAGATTTTTGGTTGAGGTCTCTAGTCACCACCACTTCGGCTGAGATATATTGCTGTTTGAAATAACTCCCATTTTCCCTATCTTTAAAGGGAAAATCCGATGAATTTTGACAATTTTTTAAATATAATATGTGTTGTGATTTACAGATAATGAATATATTCTTCTTTTTTAAAAAAAATTGCAATAACTTTGTAATTGATGTTTTTCTAATGTATTTTTGCGCATCCAAAACGATCAGATTTTTACCGGGTTTCTATGTTCATTGGCCTCCTTCATTCGTAGGACGACTATGGTTCATCTCAGAGCACACTTCCTCATGTGGCTGTGGAGCCCTATTTTGGAGAGACACTCCCGTCCACAGATAGCGCAAGTTAGGGTCCCCTTGGCTTTTGCTTCGGTGGTAGAGGAGCTGGCCGTTTTTCGGTTTGTGCGTTTTTCTTCCTGGGCTGAGACCCATGTACTTTCACTGTCCATAGCTTTCTTTGTCACTGTCTCTCTCCACCTGTTGCGGTCTAGAGCTATGTCTTCCCAATTGTCAGTATTGATGTTCACTGATTTGAGGTCGCGTTTTATTACATCTATGTAACGGAGATGGGGGCGACCAGTTTTTCTTGTGCCAGTCGCGAGTTGACCATAGAGGATGACTTTCGGGATGCGCTTGTCCTCCATCCGGCGAACATGTCCAAGCCAGCGCAAACGGCGTTGTCTGAGGGCTGTAAAAATGCTGGGAATACCTGATCGCGCAAGGATCTCAGTATTGCACACTTTTTCTTTCCATGCGACATTCAAGATCTTACGGAGACATCTCAAATGGAATGAGTTTAGTTTTCTCTCTTGCTCTTGGGTTTCTATGTGACGTCACACTAACCTATTAATTAAATCTTTTGACTTATTGTATAACGGGAGACCGTACAGTAAAGTTTACATTCTCGCAAAAGAAATATAACTTCGTCTATGCAGTTAGATCTAGATCTTGTAGGCCTAAACAAAGAAAAAATGCGTGTTGAAAGTAGATTTACATGCTTGACTAACCACGGCAGTGTGTATTTTCTCGCCTGACCACTCAACACACACAAACACTATCGCTTGGTTGTCTTGTCAAGACCGACTACACGTAGTCTAGACTACCCTTACACTGACCAGTTCGTTAAATTAGAATCAGTCAGACATACGATTTATTTACTTTTTAGGACAGGGAGGGGCTTAGAGGAAAATGTTACTTTTTTCTCGAGTTGGTTATTCTAATGCTTTTAGATCTGTCTGTCTGTCTGTCTCTCTCTCTCTCTTTTTTATATATATAATATATATAACTGTACCATAGCTCTGGACAAGGCCGTCACTATGCCTAACAGCTACTGTAAGAATGAAGCGATACGATTGGCTAAACGTGGTTTCTCTTTCAGTATTGTTGAAGGAAGTGACGTTTGACTGAGCTAAAAACCAAATCTCAAAGAATCCCGTTTTGTTTTTAAATGTCAAGAATTTACTGACTAATTTTTTAAATATAAATGTTTCTAAGCATTTAAATAAAAAATGGTAAAATGTTTACTATTACAACTTTTCACGCCAAATTTAAATGTCAATAACTCAAATTTGAAAAACCATCGTAGTTTCCCTTTAAGTTCGATTTTCATTTGTCTTTTCTTCATAGTTGCACCGCTACGTCAATAACTACAATCATAGATTTTTGTCTAACTGGTCAATAAAAAGTAGACAGATCTAGGTCAGTTAGAATGTACCATCTTGTCTACGATCTAGACTACTGGCTTGACTGTTATATAATACAGGCCTAAGGAGAATGTTGGTAGACTCTACTTGTATGCCATATCAGCTACTACTGTGTGCATTTGTACTTTAAATGAATCATGGCATTATAATGATAATGTTCTTTGATTATAATAATAATAAAAAGGTTTGTCTTCGATTCCGAAGATTAATGAAGAATGCAGTATTGCCCGTGGCTACGCAGCCTCAGCTGTGACCTACATATTTTGCCACATCCAGGGCAAGCATAACCATTGTACGCTGTTCTTCCATAGAACGTAACTAAAATGTCAGAAGAAAGATGTGAGGAGACATCTTGTTGCTAAGCTACGTCAAAAAATCAAAGTGTCTGCTATAAATTAAGTCACATTCTGGATACACTAGTTCACAAACACAATATCATTGAATATGTCACCCAATACTACACAATCTAGAATTAAAACGCATTTCTAAATACATGATAAATGCAAACGGGGTGTAATCAAGATAAATCTATAATGCCAATAGAGGTCTAGATCTAGATCTTTCTCCAAGCAGGACATAAACTCCAATATAACATCTTATTTAAAATGCTAGCTAAGATTATTGTTTTATAAAAACGCAAAACACATTAAAGAGAATTCTATACTTACAATTATTGCCCTACGTCTGACAGTAAAAAAAAAACAACCAACTAGATCTAAATCACTATCGTGTAGTCTAGCTGGCGTGTACGCTCAGAGGTCACAACAAGCGAAAAAATGTAACCAGTTTATTCTGGTCTGGAAGATATCAGCTGTTTTTATACGGCCTTGATGACGATGACAAAGCATAAAGTAGGATGTACTAAAGAGCAGACATATTTTTTTTTTTTCCACAAGTCATTCATGCCTGAGGTGGAAAATAATTTCGAGAATGTACCAACCAGTTTAAATAATAGGCATCCTCTTATTCGAGTTGTGCGCTTAATAGCTTTGTCTAACAACGACATAGTTTGACAGTTAAAAGTCTCTAATGTATGAACGCCTAGTTATCAGGGCGGCTTTAAGCATAGGCAAACTAGGCATTCATCCGGGGCATCCAATTACTATAGTCTGATGTTTGAGTCAAATATAGTAGAGCAGAGAGCACTATGACTCTATACTCACGACCTGAACTGTCACTAGTACGGACATTTAAGTTATTAGTCTATTTTGATATAGAGGGGCAGGTTTTTAAAAAATTGCATAATTTAAATTTTTCCTTTTTTTTTTAAAAAAAATTATCTGGGGTCACGAAATTGACTTCGCCTAGGTCCTCCAATTATCACTCTGACTTGATTAATTCATTTCCTTTAGGACGTAATTCCCTTCTCTTTTAATAGAACGTCTGTAATTTATAAGATAAGGTTTTAAGATGTAAAAATTATTTTCATCTATGTTTATTAGGCTCACATTCATTATGTCGTTATTGCTTTTTTATTATTATTAATATCTGTAGCTTTAAATGTATTCCATTTTTTAAAAAAAAACGTGCGAATAAAGGAGTTGCGATTAAAAGATAACTTTTGTTACACTTATTGAACTCCTACTATTCCACATCACCCCATTCACATCTGAGCTCGCAGACCTAGCTAGATATCTAGTAAATATTACATGTCTTTGATCAATTGGAACCTCCAGCGAATTACTCAGCACATGCATACAGTTTGATACATGGGCGTAGACTTGCGTAGGACTACTCTGATAAGTGTCACTGATGTGTGATTGTAGAACTTTTTTTTTTAACAAAGCTTCTATAACTCAATCTGTCTGTCTGTCAGTCTGTCTGTCTGGTAAATATGTTGAATACATTATTTCTCCCCTTTTCCAGTCTCGGATCAAGTTGAAACTTTGCGCAATTGGTCATTGCTCCTAAAGACATGAATCCATCAAAAAATTAACCTATTAGTTAATTAAATAGTGGTCATTCTGGTCAATTAATTTTGGTTGATATCGAAAGAAAGAAAGAAATATTACAGTATTGAGATATACGGTTGTTAATGTGGAATTCTTACCCTCTGATGTTGCCCTTAAAACATGATAATTTGATCTCGCATGGATAATTTGCTCGACCTGGAGCATACTCACGACGATCACTTAGAGACATCCAGTCAGAGATTATTACTTGTAAACGAACTCGAGGGGGGAACTGTAAATTTGCGAACACTATGGCAGGAATTAACCACAGTCAAGGATACCGATGAAACATGTGGCCGATCTTTAAATGTATGTAGAGAGAAATGTGGTGCTAGCAGAGTCTGGATGACAAGACGTTACTTAGAGAATCAATCAGACATTGTTTTAATGACTATAAAGAAACAGTTGGAGCTGAAAGGGAAACGACTCAAACACAGTTGCTGGACCAAACTAATGTTATAGAGGTAGATGTTGTGTATGACTTGGTTTAGGACTGAACTAAAAAGTAGATTATAATCAGTGACAAATCAATGTTACTCTTAAGACACGGGGTAAGACGAAACTATTAGTCTTTCCTTGTAATGTACCATTTTTTACATTTACATTCACCTATCCCTTAGTCTGTTGAAACGTAGGGGCACTATGCAAGAATTGTCCACCATCTCTCTCCATTCCTCTCTGCCTTGGATAGAACCTCTTTCAATGGGAGGCCCGTCCATTTTTTTATGTTGTCTTCCCATCGCTTTCTCTGTCTGCCTCTTCTTTTTTTTCCTGGTACTGTTCCATGAAGGAAGGTCTTTGCAAGCCCCGAAGACCATGTAATATTTTTAGCTTGCGTTTTTTTTTACGATAGTTAGCAGGTCATCGTGGGGTCCAATCTTATCTCATAAAATACAGACGTTACTTCAAAAAAGATGATTACGATGATTACAATCGCTGTAGTAACCCTGTCTCTAATCTCTTTGTTTGTGAAGCGGCTTTTAAATGTGATACCTAGGTTCCTTCTGTGGCATCACAATTCCATTGCTAAGGATCCTCTTCTCTAGCTCTACACTCTACAGTAATGCACCATAAGAAGTTCAGAGTTGTAGGTTGTACACTCGTCTCTGTGTTTTGTTAACTTATATAGGTAACGGTCAGAGACGGTACATCTACTATTCTATACGGTGTCCACCATTATTTGCTATACCAAAGTATCACAACAGAACAGTACCGACTGTGACGTTGGGCTCCAGACGAGAGTCCAGCTATTCGTAGCCAAGGCTGACAATCATCAATGCGTCTGCACTTATGCTCTCCTAGCTCTATGATCTTTTGATACTGTTTATTATTATTACATATTATTACATATTGTACATATTACACGTTTACACTGTCATACTACGTAAAAATAAACATTATTATTTTCATAACCTTAATGTTGGCGTTTAACAAAATTCAAGTACACATTTGTGTCCAGAGAGTATAATTTTTTAAATAATTAGTCATTGTTGTCTTCAACACTTCCTTGTCATCTTTAATAACGGCTTGATACGCTAGTTAGCCAATGACACGAGCTCCAGCTGGAATAACCCGTCCAGTGTGCAGCCAGGCATTCCGTCTTTACTTTCCCCAACGAAAGTCAGGTACCTATTAGAATTGGGTGGACTCAGGGGCGCCCTAAAAATCCCGAAATTTAAAATCCCAGTCTTCCCGAGATTTAAACCCGGGACTCCAGGTTCGGAAACCAAACACTTAACCACTCAGCCACCGCACCCCTGAAGATGATGATTAATAGTTATGCAAAATATTTTGCAGAAGTGTTTTTTATTAAGCATTATTTTACAGAAAATGAATATTTAAACGGTTTCTGTGATTGACCCCAAAGCTTATTCAGTTGGTCTTTAATTTGATTGATTGCCTCCCTTTGCCCTTTGTCAGCTTTGTCGGGCACTTTCATACATGGCGGAATAAAAAAATTGCTAGCTTTTTGGTGTATCCGGCGTACAGACTAAAGGAAGAGTTGATAAGGTTTTTTTAAAGGTCATAGGTCAAACTTTGCCCACTTCTTAACACCGCAGAATTAAATGTTATAAAGTCATCCGTTAGTAGCACAAAAATAATTTAACTCTTTCTCTCCGTAAATATTTTTCTCGTTTCGATAGTATTATTCGTTTCCCTCATTTGTATTTCACTATTCTGCTATGATTAAACTTTGATAACTTTTTTGTTTGTTATCAGAAAGTGTTAGACTTGGTATTGAATTATAGGAGCAGGCATGCTCTTTTTACACAACACAGATTAAAGTTTATAAATCAAAAAAATCAATTTTGTTTACTGGGAGTCAAATCAACGTTGGCAGCGTCAATTAGGAGAGAAAGAGTTAAATATCGGTATAGAGGAAGTATTCGACTTCTCTCTTTAACTTATAGGTATGTATATAAAGATAAATGGGCAATTAACTAGGGGCAATAAAGTAGAATCCAGGTGAAGTTTACTTTTATTTTTATTATGGTGTCCTCCTTCAGTCGTAGAACGACTGTGGTTCATCTCGCACACTTTTTCATGTGGCTGTGGAGCCCTATTTTGGAGAGACACTTCTGTCCATATATATTGCAGGTTAAAATGGCTTTCGTTTTGGTGGTTGGGGAGCCGGCCATTTAATGCAAGGCAACCCTTTCTTCCAGACCTGAGGCCCATGTTTTCTCGCTGTCCATAGCTTTCTTGGTCACTGTCTCTCTCCATCTAGTGCGGTCTAGGACTATGTCTTCCCAATGGTCAGTTTCGATGTTCACTGTTTTGAGTTCCCGTTTTATCACATCCACGTAATGGAGTGTGGTGACACGGTTACTGTGTGTGAGGTCAGCCGTGACCCACGGTCAAGTGTTGGGTATCGGAGAGCTAGGGGACTTAAGGGGAGGTGACGAGTGTGTAAACAAGAAGAGAGGAAGTCAGCTACTGAAGTTGGGGATCTGTATATAACGTTGGCCGTGTAGATATGTTATGTTGAAATGCTTCACAATTAAAAGGCACTGTCAACGTAAAAGGACCTGTTTCTTCACATGGAGGTGGGGGGGGGGCGACGATTTTTTGTTCAGCTAGACGCCATTAGCCATAGAGATATTTAATTGAGGTGGGATTTTCTTTAATGAGAGCGAGTTTATAATTAGCAAGTTTTTTATGCATACGGGAACTATCAATGAGCTAAACAAGAATCTGCCTGTAACGTCTTTAATATATAAGATAAGATATAAATCTAAGGGAGGCAACTCAACGAGGACATGTCCTTATTCCCAGGACATCACAAACACATGATAACAGTGTATAGTTTTCATTTTGACTCCTAGACTTAGGTGGAACTGCCTTGTTTCTTCTGTCAACATTTATCTCTAATCTAGTTCCTAACAGTGCACAACTTCTACAGAAACGAGAAGTCAGTGCGCATGGCAGAGCTACATATCAGAATCACAACAATATTTTTAAAAACATTCGATAATTTTGTATGCACTTGCAGCTCGCGAAATCAAATTTTCAACTCGTGTATTGTTTAGCTGGCATCAGTGCTCTTTTAAAAGAGCGTCCTTGACATTGTTTACTTTGTCCAATTATTTCAAAATGTGATGGAGATTTGAACCTCAGAACGGGCAGAACCCCCCCCCCCCAACCCTTTTATATCAATATATTTTTTCTTCATGGACTTTGATGCTTTAGTTTTTTTTTAGGACTTTGGCTTAAATTCTCGTAGATTTACTTTAAAAATGGTGCACGGCGACTATGTCAGACCAGTATGTTAAATATCTTCGAGAAGTGGGAGGGGCTGCTACCCCGTAATATAGAGTGGTAGAGACCTGCTACCCCATGGTAAAGAGTGGTAGAGACCTGCTACCCCATGGTATAGAGCGGCAGAGACCGACTAGCGTGATAGAAACCGTCTACTCCATTGTATATTGTATTGAGGTAGAGAAATTGTATTTTTAATAGTACACATCGTGAGTTCAATAGAAAGAAACTGCTTCGTCATAGTAAGCAAGCCAACACACTGAAGTTTTTTTTTTGTTTTTTTTTCAGTTTATCACCATGATTCCTGGATACGATCAATATTACTTTAATGTCAGGCTGCATTTAATTAGTTGCCATTTTGGATTCTGCCGGTTTGGATATCCCCCCCCCCTCTCTCTCTTTCTTTACCTGGCCTATAGATTTATGTAGCCTATCAATAATGTCGTACTGGTTTGTGGGATGCTTGCACAGACTTAAACTGCTTGACATCTTTGCTTGAAGCACTGTATTGACGTATGTGCATGATTACTTATTGCACATAAAGAATCTGTCCCGCGTACAAGTCTCGAGGTTATAGATTTTGGTAATCGATGTAATTGTTACATCTAGTTTAGTACCTATCTCTACTATAAAGAAGAAAGTTAGGCGTATGTATGTATGTCCCGCATAGAAATCAAAACCGTTTGACCAATCTTGATAAAACTTGGCATAAATGTTCCTTGGGTACTAACTGGAATCGTAACGTATGTATTATAACCCTAAAACAAAATTAAGACCCTAAAAAAAAACAAGTTGCCCAACTCTATGAAAGTATTACAATTTCATGGAACAAGGCAATGTTTAGGCCTACATGAGAGAAGATCGAAAGGATCTAGATCTAATTTAAGAACTACACTTTACAACGAATAGTTTCTTTTACTTTGACACATGAAAATACAAAATATAGTCTATTGATTTTATTATTTAATAAAATTAACATTCAAATGTGTGTTTCAAAAGCATTTTTACATAAATGTGTTCTTTATATCTGCGAATTTAGACGTCCTGGCGTACTTTAGAATTCAAATAGACATGTTTACATGAGACAAAACAGAAATGGTCACGTATGCGCAGAGCGAAGGCTCCACGCTTGCACACAAACATCCGATGCCTAGGCCTAACTCTTTAATTCTAAGATGACAGATATACTTTATACTTTAACACATGAACATACAAAATATAGTCCGGTCCATTCATTTCATATTTAAATCCAATTACCCTTCAAATATGTGTTTCTATAGCATTTTTACATACATTCGTTCGCCATAAGTGCAACTCAATTCTTGTATAGTGTCTATAATACCTTCATTGTCTTTCTCTTTTTTTCATTTAATCTTTTTATCTTATTCTCTCTCTCTCTCTACATCACCTTTGTCATTTTTTCAACTAAAAAAAAGCCTGTGAATCTGCTTTGACATTTGAAATGCAGGAACATTAGGCATTGACTCATTTTTGAACAGACACAACCGCGAGTATATTTAATTAAATGCGCGTATATATTGTGCACAGATTACGAATGTATATATTTGCTCATCTATGTAACTAGAAATGTGAATTTCTTGTGTTAAATTAAGACTCAATTAGATTTTGCATTAGAATTAAAAATAATTTAAAAATTTAAAAGTTTTTTTCATAAAAGAATATTTAAAAATTAATTAACACACAGAATGTATACATATTTTTTTTTATTTCCCTAATAAGTCAAGATAAAAAGGCGAAAAGAATTAGAAAAGAGGAAAGGAACGAATTCTGTTTATTATGAAAATCTGATGAATCTCTGCTTCCAATGTGTCATCATGTGCAATGAAAATAAACTCCATTCTACGTATTTAAAAATAAATGAACCTACAAGATCTTTTTACTTTCTCTCAGAGACATACTGTTTGATCCGTTCGTCTTCCCCCACGGTCTCAACAAGCTTCTTCACCAACGGGAAATCGTCAATAGAATCTTCCACTGTTGGCTTCAGAAAGCCAGTGGCAACATCAAAGAGGACAATGTCGGCCAAGGTGATGGAATCTCCCACGAAGAAACCCGTGCCGCTCTCCTTCAGTAAATTCTCGAAAAATCCAAGATATCTCGGACCAATCTCGGATTTCACTTCTTTTAAGTACTCTTCTTTTTTGACCGGGTCGGTCTCGCGATAGTACTTGGCATAGCCGTGGAGTAAGTCGCTTTGCAGTTGGTACACTGTGTCGATGGTCAGCGCCTCCAAGTTGGTCTTGCCGTAGAAGCCGAACTCCCTGGCTAAATAAGAAGCCAGAGCGACTGACTGGCCATATCGTTTACCGTCGAGTTCCAACACAGGGACCTGACCAAAAGGCATGGTAGGCTTGATCTCCGGCCACTTGTCCCTATCCAACCGGATATCCTCAAACTCTTTTCCAGCAAACTTCAGGAGAAGCCTCAGAATCTCTCCTAGTCCAGTCACATCGAAGTATAGGACTTTAACACTTTGCGCCTCGGCCATTTGGAAACTGAAAACATAAGAAAAGATGATTTATTCCCTTCTGGATAAGAAACAAAACGTTAGCATAGTTAGAGACGCGTTGCCCCTTAATTTGCCCAAAACCGCAGCCCCTTTTGTACCCCCCCCCCCGCCAAAAAAAAAAATACTGAGCAAATTAATATAAGTAGAGAACAAAATCTTTTCGGGGCGCAACTCCGAGGACGTGTTGAAATGAGCAACATTTGTACAAAGCTTCTATCAACTCACTATGTATGTAGGTCAGGTGCATATGTTGTTTTTTTAATCGTGATTTCTCCCACCTCCCATTCTCGGATCAAGTTGAAACTTTGCACAATTGTTTATTGTTGATAAAAGCACATGAATCAATTTAAAAAAAAAATACCAATGAGTTAATTATTTTAAATTAATTTTCAGTTTTATGTAGAAAAGGGGAGATAAATCTTGCAGTATTTAGACGTAGTACAGTAATTGTGGATTCTTCCCTTTATATAAGCCTTTTTTTTTTTTAACAGTATTTTTTATTTCACTTTTTTTTTTGTTTTTTCTTGTTTTCTAACCAGGCCCTGAACAAGTTCACAGGGCTTATAGCGGGCCACATGGGTAGTTTCAAAACGTTGCCAGTCTGAACTGCCCATTACGTGAGATGGGAGGGAGGGGCAAGCAGACGAGCACACTGTGATAAACTTTCAAGATGTCAGAAGAATGCAATATGATTTAAATCTTAGGTCATAGACAGTAAATAATATTGCCATAATTGCGGTATTTTTTTTAAAATGCTAATAATTTGGCACGAAACGGGAAGGAATACTTGTTTGTTTTTTCTAAATCGCCATTTGACAAATGGGAGGCGCTGTGGCTGAGCGGTAAGGCGCTTGGCTTCTGAACCGGGGTCATTAGATGAAAGGTCAAAACGTTATTTCTAGTCTGGTGATTATGAATCTTCCATAAAGCACGAATATTCGTGCTATCGGTGCTACGTGAATTAAACTTATTTCTTTATTTAGATGTAGATACAGGTAGGTTTTTATTTTATCGCGTATTTTTCGGTCTTAATTTTTGTTTTTTTTCTTTGATTTGGGGCCACCCTTTGATTTCGCCTAGAGCCGTCAATTACCTAAGTTCCGTCCTGCTCGTAGACATACAATTTTTTAGCTGATGGATATTTTTTAGGATGAAATCAGTGGATTTAAAAAAAAAAACTCATGTAAATTTCAAATGATGCAAATAAAGTTATCAAATATTTATTTGATTATTAAATAGATTTGAAAGAATTAAAACTTCACTTTTTGAGGACCTCATAAGGACATTTTTTTTTAAATTTCGCTTAGATTGCGCTACAAAAAACAGTTTCTTACTTGACTAGCTTATCATATTATAACATTTTCTTTCCAAAGCAAAGATAAGGACCCTCGGAGTCCACCCCAACTCTAATGGGTACATGATATTAGTTCAGAAAATGAAGGCAGGCGATCGTTGTCCCGGTTACATGTCATGATTTGTTTTTTAAACATTTTTTTATTGTGAATAAAATCATGCGACAGGAAATTATGTTTCCAAATGCTCCTACTAGCTCCACGAAATTTCGATTATTGCTGAAAAAAAAAAGAAAAGAAGACTCCGTTCCTTACTAGGTCAGACTGTAGCACCAGCTACTCGTTGACTAGGAAAAATGAAAAGGATTAAGACGTCTCTGTGTAGCCACTCAATGGGCTCTACGTGTAGTCACTCAATGGGCTCTACGTGTAGTCACTCAATGGGCTCTACGTGTAGTCACTCAATGGGCTCTATGTGTAGTCACTCAATGGGCTCTATGTGTAGTCACTCAATGGGCTCTATGTGTCTGTTCTATTTATGTGAATGTATTTGTTGTTTTTTATTTTATAATCAAAACAAATTTCCATAAGGCTCAATAAAGCAGTCTTAGCCTTAAATATATAAAAAACGAAACGTTCCCATTTCAGACCTTGTGGTCTATAGGGCAGATGATGTCAAGGTCATCTGTTTCTGTGGCCCATGGTTAACGAGCGTGTCATGTGGCCAGCACAATGACCAACCACCTTTAGGCTACTTTTCCCCAACTAATGTCAGGTACCCATTAGAGCTGGGTGAACTCAGAGGCGCCCATAGATCCCTAAATTAAAAATCCGAGTCTTCACCAGGATTCGAACCTGGGACCCAGGTTTTAAACATAACGATAGATTATATATTTAAATTGAGGAAACTGTATTTGTGAGTTTAGATTGTAAGTCACCAATAACTGCAGACTTTCAAAAAGAAAATGTGAATTCATTTATCATGCATTTAATCTACATACCTTCAGGCTTGAAAAACAGACACACTAACACTAGATCTATAAATTTCAAGTTGTGTTATAGTGAAAGTATTCACGAGTGCTCTCCCCTAAACACGGTTCTCTGCTCTTCTACTCGGCGTGTGATATTGATGAATGTAAAAAATATGGAAAAAAAAAACTAACACCTCTCTCTCCTGACAACTGCTATTGTCACGTGGTGGTAGCAGTACCGTACTGCAAAAGGTTACAACAACCCAGGGGCGTAGCTAGGAATTTTCCATCATTTTGGGGCCCGGGGGCTTGACCTCTTTGGGGGGCCTGGGGCCCTGCATTTTGTGTATTATTAATATTTAATGTAAAAACACTCATTTAGAAGCCCTTCTCTAGTAGGTGCCCAGGGGGATTTTCAAATTCTCCCCCACCATAGCTACGCCACTGCAACACCCCACCCCCACCCCATCGCTTACTTCATATTTTATATATAAAAACCATTTGATGAACAGATGTTCTGAGGAGCTCTTTAGAAGTTAAAGGTTGACTTGCATTATTGGCTTGTTTGAATTTGTTATTTAGTCAATAGCTATTGAAATTAGGTTTAGTGTTAGAGATTAGGTTATTGAAATTTAGTTTAGGGTTAGAGATTAGGTTATTGAAATTAATTTTAGGGTTAGAGATTAGATTATTGAAATTATGCTTAGGGTTATTGAAATTAAGTTTAGGGTTAGATATTAGGCTATTGAAATTTAGTTTAAGCTTAGAGATTAGAGTTTGGCATGGGGCGTGGTGATGTTTCTGGATAGGTCGCCTGTTGGCAGGGCCGGTTTAACAATTGCGGGGCCCTATGCGAAACTGATTGCGCGGGGCCTAGTCTGGGTGGGAATAAGGATAAGTGAAAATTAAGATTTTGTATTAGAAAAAAATTCGACTTTGCATTTTATTCATTCTTTACTAAGTACAAAATTGCGATCAAATTAACTTTACTTTACTAACCTTGAAACCTATGGCATATTTATTATATTTATATGCCGTTGACTATAAAAGTAAATAAGGTATTGAAACTTTCGGTTTAGGTGAAAACTCGTCCGATTATTACATAAAAACTGACGATTCCCTTTTTTTTATCGCACGTAGGATTGGCTTTTCCGTAATAAATGACACCCACAAATGACAATTTTGTTAATTTTCAGGAGATTTTTATGAGTTTTCATGAGATTTTAATAAATGCATGACATTTCAAGGAATTTTTCGTATATATTTTGCTATTTAATAATTACACATAGAATTAGCGCGGGGCCTATGAAAGCGCGGGGCCCACTGCGAACGCATATGTTGCAGTGGCCTAAGACCGGCCCTGCCTGTTGGGGTGAAAGTTGGCACTTGGTGGTAAACATTTTCCTGATGAGATACTTCATCGAATTCTTCGGCACGAAACAGTTCGTAGCTTTCTTTGTTTGGTTTTCTAAAGAGGTTCCAAGACCGTGAACAGATGTAGGTCATCTAGTCTTTTGAAACATAATTTCTAAAGGTTATCTGAGAACAGGCGAAACAAAAATTGGAAAAAATATTGGGAATACAAAACTATTGCGTGGCCATTATAAATCAGTATATTGTACAGTGACGTAGCTGGGGTGGGGGGAGGAGGGGGGGGGTGAATTCCAAAATCCCCCGGGCCCCCAAATTAGTGTTTTTTTACATTAAAAATTAAATACTACGCAAAATACAGGGGTAAATCCCCCGGCCCCCAAACGATGGAAAATTTCAAGTTACGCCCCTGTTATTGTATATATATCTCTTCATCTCATATTTAATAGAACAATCTAAATAGTAGGTAGCTGGACTTACTTTTTATTTCTGATTGCAGTGGACAGCTATTCGGGATAAAAAAAAAAGTCTGAAATCCGCGATTCAATTCCGCAAAGGAGTCGCAGTCCCAGTGGCGTATCTATTAGGGGCCAACCTTTAGCACCCCTCCTTCCTCCAATAGAAGAACGTGGGGGACGACAACCCTGAACACGGTTGTGATATACATGAATGTCCAGTTCACTAAGGGATGGATGGGTCAAGGCATGATAAGCTAATCTCTCTTTTCTGACCACTGGTCTTTGGTCATTGGTGGAAAGGGGCATGGACCCATTTTTTTAAATTGAGACACTACAAACACAGCAAAAGATTTTTCTTGACCAGAGGGGGAAAGGGGGGGGGGGGCTAGTCAACTGAGAAATGTCGTGTTGACATTAAAAAAAAACTTTCGAAGAAAAAAAAATCTCGTGACCTTCTCTGCACGTGACAAGTGAAAAAAAAAAGGAAAAAAAAAGTGAAAAAAAAAGACAAAGCAGAAGAATGCACTTTTTCAAAATGGGGTTGAACTTTCGCATGCGCAGTGGCACAGTGTCAGCCTAACTCTCCTCACTTCTCTCAACAAGTAAGTCAGAACACGGTGTCATGGAATGCAGACAGCCTTGAGCTTGTTCTGTTTATAGCAGACGTGTGTGAGCACAAGCAGACGAGGGCGGAGCCTGAGCATAAGTATAGGAGGTGCCGATGTGGCCTTGGCTGTACTCGGGGCCCTGGAGGAGTATCATATGTGGGGCCGGCGGAGTTCGTAAGAGTAGGCTACATAAACCACAACGCTCACGGGCTTTCCCCGCATCATCTGCTGTACCTATAAGATTTATTACTGTTAGAATTCGTTTGCAATACCTTATGCAGGTACCATAATTACCCTTGGTCGCTTGATGACGTTCGAATTGTAGGCTCTTCTTAAATCTATTTGGTGGCCTTGAAATCAACGTGTTGATCAGAAATATTTTGAACGGAAAATTAAAATAGTAATAGACATTGATTAGGCTTCTAACATATCTTATAAGATACAGACGTGACTTCAAAAAACGTGCTTGTTTACAAAGTCGCAAGTGAGTACACTGTGAGGCCAATTAGACTCGTTGGTGAAGGAGCCGTTACGTTATCAAGAATCCTGCTCTTATGAGAGTCGCTGGGGGGCTCTAGCGCTGTCTGTGACTGTGTCTGTGATCAACATGGTAATACACATAGATTAGGCTTCTAACATATTGAGTTACAAGTTCTGAATTGTGAAAACTATTTACTAAGTCGAAAGTGTGTACACTGGAACGTCAAATAGGCTCGTTGATGAAGGAGCCGTTACCGTAGCAAGAATGCGGCTATACAAGCACTTATGACAAGAGTCGCTAGTGACTGTAGCGCTGTCTGTGACTGTACTGTTGGCCGGACCTAAGAGTGGCTTTCAAGACGACGATCTCAACTGTTGCAGGGATGGTAATGTGCCTTAATATAGGGACATTCTGAAATGATACTCTACTCCTGAATTCCCAGGGCTTCACTTGTAAGGCAAAGAACCATTAAGCATATATATAATCAATTATAATTAATCAATTGTCAACACTATCAGTAAACCTAATTATAGCCTACTGACTTGACCTGTCTCTTCTACTAATAACTAATAGGTTGTGTTTTGTGCTACCAGAGAGAGAGAGAGAGAGAGAGTGGGTAACTAATATTTGGAATGAATCAAATCTATGAAACTAATTAGCATGCCACTCAGTGAGGAGTGGATGGGTGGGGGGGGGGGAGCCAATATGGTTAAATACTGAAATATATAGGCCTAGGCTTAATTAATCTACGGCTACACGTAGCCTACATCCTAGAGTCTATATACTCAGTTTATCATTAGATTAATAATTGAAAAAAAAAGAGTTGGACAGCTAAGGTCATCATGTTCCCATAGTTAGAGACACAACATAGATACAAGCACCAAACTAAAATGTCAACAGACTTGACAAGCTCTGCAGTCCTCCTGGTAGCAATGCCACAGAACTACCAGGATAAAAAAAAAGTTTAAGTTTAAAGGTCAACATGAGCCAGCCCTCAGTGGTCCCCGTATCGTCAAAAATGGTGATACATTAAACTACCCAGCGCACTGCTATCAGGCTGCTAAATTAGGCCACTCAGTTGTACTAAAATCAGACTGATGCGTTCCCTCGTCATGGCCACATTCTTTTATGCTTGTGAATCTTGGACGTTGACTGCAGAATTAGAGAGGAGGATTCTAGCAATGGAACTCTGATGCTACATAGAGATTCTAGGGTATCACATACAAAGAACGCATCACAAACAAGAGATTAGAAACCGGATTACTACAGCGATTGGAACCCACGAAGACCTGCTAACTACTGTAAAAAAAAAAACGCAAACTAAAACTCAACAGCCATATCACAGGGTCCTCAGGGCTCGCAAAGATCTTACTTCAGGTAACAGTACCAGGAAAAAGAAGAAAAGGAAAGCGATGGGAAGACAATGGTTGGACCTGTCATTGAAAGAGATTCCATCCAAGTCAAAAGACAGAGAGCATTGGAGAAGGACGATCTTATGTGGTGCCCCAACTGTCCAACAGACTATAGTTCGTCCATCGTGGTTCGATGATGACCACTTTTGTCAGGGGGCTGAGGGCTTTGAATTGGGATTTTGTGCCTCCTCATTTGGCTGGCGAGACCTATGTGAGCCCGGAATGTTCGGCTGCACACCGGGCAGGTTATTCCAGCTGGAGCTAGTGTCATTGGCCTGGATTTTCTTCTGTCAGCGTGGTTCTCTTTTCCCCAGCAACATGTGCGCCGGTTTTCACAGCGCGATGATGCTCTGTCATGTGCCCCTGATTCCCATGTGGCTGGATCTATGTTGAACGCCTTTAAAGAAGCTTTTAGAGTGTCCCTGAAGCGTTTTCTGTGTTCGCCTTCGAGCGCTTTCCTTCCTTCCTTCCTTTAATTGGCCATACAAGAGTCGTTTAGGGATGCGGTGGTCTTCCATTCTGTAGACGTGACCTGCCCATCGCAGCTGGGACTGCATCAGGATTGTGTGGATGTTTTGCAGACCCGCTCTTCGAAGGACTTTTGTATCTGGTTTTTTGTCTTGCCATTTGACATTTAGTATTTTTCTCAGACATGTCATGTGGAAGGGTTCACTTTCTTTGCATGTTTTCTGTACACTGTCCACGTTTCTGAGGCATAGAGCAATGTAGGGAAGATGACAGCTCAATAGTCCAAAAGACTAAGAGATAGGTGAAGGAAGGTTGTACCTCGTTCCTTAGCTACCGGTATCATTAATTTTCTTTTATTTTAATACAGTACTTCCAAAAATGTCAGTGTTCAACACCTTCGTGGGCGGTACGGGACGTTTTGGCGACGGGACGTTTTGGCGCGAGCCGTTTTGGCGCGAGATATCATTTGACGATAGTTTAATAAGCACGTAGCTTTTATAACAATGTTTATTTCACTCTACCATAATAGTGTATGTATAGTATGAATTCTAACACCGTTCTTAGCAAGTGTTTTGGTATGTATAGCTGGAGATAGCATACAGTCATTAAATAAACCAATGTTAATGTAAACAAATAATTGCATCAATTTGTAGTCTATCATCGTTTCATTTTTTTTTTCTTATTTTAAAGTAATATTGTGTCTCTGTACAGGATCTGACTTGAACAAATCATTTACAAAAGGGTTGACACAAATTTGGTCATAGTACAGCTTATTAACTTTTGTTGGTAAAAATTTATGTGGTGGCTTTGGCACAGAATTGATAAATGACGAAGGCAACTCGTTGGCCGATTTAGACTAAAAGACCAATTTCTGTTTTCATAATGTTATTCATTCAGGGCCGGATTAAAGTATGTGGAAGTCCCAGGGCAGAATTTTTCTGGGGGCCCTGTCATTTTAATTGAAAACTTTAATAAAAATCCACATATTAATAATAATAAAAAAATACTATCTAAAAGCATGCTATAGTATACAAGAAAGAGAGTACTTGTAAACTACATTTAATTTTTATTTGTTTAAAAGAAAAAAATTTATTTAATATGCAGCATTAGTAAGAAAAAACTGAAAATGTGTAGAGGGTTTAGGCAATGTAGTACATGCGAGTTATATTAGGAGAGTACGAGCACACTACAAGGGGGACAATAATGTTGCCCAACTGTAAGATTGAAAGTAGTGGTAAAATGTGAAAAAAAAATGTTTAACGAAAAAAACAACGTAAAGTTGCTGACCCGTCCAAATATGAATTTTTCTCAATTGAGGATGCCCCTGGGATGCCTACCCTCCCTGGCGTCCAGCCCTGAATGAGTTGCATTCAAACATTACGATTCATTTGTTGACATTAAAACAAACTAACAAATACAATTGTGAATTATTTTGTGTAAAGATTTATTTCAGGGGAAAACAAATGGATAGGCAATAAATAATGTACATGCCATGGGCAGTAACTCTGTCGTCAGTGTAACATTGGAAGTTTATCTACAACATAAATGTCACAACAAAGTCATTGAACCAGTTAAATGTTAGATGACATTTGTAACAGATTGTGACCTCAGTATTTACAGTCTTAATGTCAATGGCCATGCAGTCTATTCTAAACACTGCAGTCAGTACCTCAATACATACAAGCAAACACCCTTTTGGCATTGGAAGGAGTATTTTATTTTCAAAAAAAGCATGTAAGGCCAATAAGTCAAGTTGAGGACCTTCAAATTATCATAGAAAGAAATTTATTCCACAGGAGTAAAACGGTGCATTATGTCATTCTTACACGTGTTTGCCACATACATGAACATCTAACCCTTTAGAGCAGGTAAACTTTGTGTACTATTAAATGTACATCTGAGCCCTTAGAGCAGGCACCAAGTAAACTTTGTGTACTATCAAATGTACATCTGAGCGCTTAGAGCAGGCACCAAGTAAACTTTGTGTACTATCAAATGTACATCTGAGCCCTTAGAGCAGGCACCAAGTAAACTTTGTGTACTATCAAATGTACATCTGAGCCCTTAGAGCAGGCACCAAGTAAACTTTGTGTACTATCAAATGTACATCTGAGCCCTTAGAGCAGGCACCAAGTAAACTTTGTGTACTATCAAATGTACATCTGAGACAAATGACATTTTCCCTAGAGACATTAACCATGATTGTTATTGAAGAACGCCTTGAGGAATCTTTCAATATTAGCGATTCAACAGCTGAGAGGACACAAGAGCTTAGGCTGCATCCAAGAATATCCTAACAGTAAGTAGAAGTGGTAAGAGCAAGACAAACTAGCACGCAAGGAGCATGTCAGTAACCCTGCAGCACAGAAACAATGATTGGCTCATTAGTTAGGATGAAGGTTTACATTTTTTTATGCTGGACATATTTCATAAGTATTTACTTTCACTATGTAAACCAACAAACAGATAAGGGACTTATCCTGCAGCCAAACAGAAAATTTAGAGAGGGACTGGCATATCTTACATTTGAATCACAAACAAAACAGTCAAGCTATTTCAGTAGAAATAGAAAATTGTTGGAGTGATACCAACACCGGGATGGACAGAATGTACAATGTCATAGACAGCCTTAGAAAGGACTGTACTACTTCTTGTACCTATTGAATAGGTCACAAAGTAGAAACAAATATTTAGAACTACATCACTTGCTACCTTGGGATTCAAAACGATGCAGAAGAGAAAGGGATGAACAAAATAAATACAACACTACACCAAGTGGAGTTGACAAGTAGAGACACTCACAGCTCAACTCTGACCATTACTTCAAGGGAGGATCTTAATGATTAAGAGAAACTGAAAGCCCATTTCAAGCAGCCGATTCCTACAACAAAGTAAGATTTATCTGATAAACAGATACCAAACATTACTGCTGGCATGGGGGAAAAAAAAAGGGGGGGGGGGGTTCTAAAGAAAAGGGGAGTTAAGAATTAGCCTATCTGGAAGTGAAAATAATAATACTTGTGTGAAGAGAAGATTCATTTAAAGTGTATCTTAAGTCAGCAATTCTATTATTCAAACATTCAAAGAAGTTCAACTAATATATATACATCATGACAAACCTGAGACAGTTGACAACTAGTGTACTAAATCTTTGAACACTTTAGCTAAAATAGCAACCAACAAGATATCAATCAATATTCACTCTCTAAGGAAATTTATTAAATGCAATGAACGCTTCATTTAGGATTTCTAGTTCACTCGCATTCAACTAAGAGACTCACTCACATTCACATCCAGACATGAACGTTAATATTCCTATTTCATGATTATAATGCCCTTTTATAAAACTGTTGTGTAACTAGGACACTAAAGTGCTACTTTTCAATTCAAACTTTGCTATACAGTCGACTCTTTATATTGTCTAAAATTTAATAACCTGACTCTCAGTAATCTGAGGTGATGCCGACACAAATGTGTGTAAATGTAATAACTATACACTGTAGTATATTTTTACATTATAGGTAGGCTAAGATTGTAATTGAGTACAGTATATGAAAGCTGAAATCAGATTATCAAGTGTCAATTGTGTTAAGGCGTTGTTTACATTAATTTGTTTTTCCAGTCACAGTATAAATGCACTGAGTTTGACTTCCATATACAGTTTTATCAAAGATCAGACATTTCAAACAAATTGAGTTGGTCCATTATAATTTCAATTCTAGTAATTGTTTTGTTAAATATACAAAAAAAATCTTTTTTATATAAGCAAAAAAAAATTTTTGTTTCACAAAATTATTTTGGATAATTGATATAATTATATCGCAAAATATTAATGGTAAATTGGTAAATGTAAAAATAATATAAATATTCTTTCAATAATATCTGTTGAAATTTGCACTGTGGTCAACACAAAGAATTATATAACTTGATCCTGAGTTGTTATGATGTAATTCATTTCACTTATAAGCTGGTCAATGTGTATCCATCCTCTTCAAAATGATCATCTTCCACCATCATAGACTTTAGTTCATTTATTGGGTTCGTCCTATTCACTGGCAACACTGTGTTACCATTGTAATTTGTGTTTGTTGTTACACTGCTTGTTTGTGATGGGCTACACAGGACCTCCTGGACCATGGCTGTTTGATGATAGGGCCCTGAAAGCGCTGAAACGACGGCAGTGTGGTGAGAAGCAATGGAGGAAGGCTGCCCTGGATAACTGAGTGAAGAGTGAGCACTGTCCAAGACACTGCTGCTCGGGACATATGAATCAAGTGAAGAACCAGGTGCAGGCCGATGGGTCTCGGCACAATGTTCTTGACCCTGTGCACCATAAGAAACATTTTTCCTTAGTCCAGGGGATGAGATGTTGGATAACTGAAGACTTGATATGCCAGTTGGCCCAGGTACCTAAAAAAGATGTATAACATTATCATTAGTCCATGCCTTCATTATATTATTTATGACTATGAATTTGTGGCATTTATCCTTTGCAACTTCTCATGTGGCTAAAGAGGTATGACTCTATGATTTAAGATATATTATAATATCCTAACCTCCTGCGGGATTAGAAGCTGAGTGTCAAAAACTGCTTAACTACTAAACAAGGGGCCTTGAGTATGAATACATTCTCTAGTTGAGTTGAATTTGCTGACCTCCTGTATGTCGTGCGCATCTAGTGTTGCTTCTTGTGTAATGGCTCTTGTGCACCCTAATGGTTTGTGCGCTCTAGTTCCTAAGGTCGCGCTTTGTTGATGTCATTGCCTTTTTGCCTCTGTTGTGGTTGTGCTGATGTGGGATCTTTTGTTGGAGTTTTCTTTTTTTTACCCCAGTATTGGGCAAGTTAGTTTATTTTACTTTTTTCTTAGTGGTGTAGCTCTAAAGTCTTAAGTCCTATGATCTTGTGAATGGCCATCTCAAGGAATGCATATTTTTCTTGTTTAGGGATGCAGGTTTGGGACTCTGCCGGAGTCAAGTCTGATTTGTAGGCTTTGTTATGGTATTTGACTACCGACCATGGCTTTGGGGTGTGGGCGTTGCAAGCCGTGATTGATTGTGGCACTGAGATTTAGGTGTGCTATAGTCTTTTGAAAAGAATGTATTACTTGTAATTGCCTATGTAAATGCTACCAATATTTATTCGTCATTTATGCCTTACTTCATTAAACCTTTGTTTTGTTATATGCAATCTTGTTATTCACTAGTATACGTTACTATTTAAATTATTCGTTCTTTTGATACTCAGTTCATAACTTGATTGCTAGATTGTTAGGGGGTGCCCATCAAATGAGCCACGGCTAAATTACAACCCCGACAGGAAGTTAATAAACACTGTTCAGGTGGGGAGCCCAGGGAAGTACATCATACCCTAGATCAGGGGTCAGCAACCTGCCGCTCGCGAGCCACAAGCGGCTCTTTGGATGTAAAGCTGCGGCTCTTTGGTTCATACGCAAATATTATTTATTTTACCAAAACATTTTAAAAAATATTTCTGAATCGTTTAACAAGGATTAGGCACCGATTCTATCTAGCAGAGGCCCCCCGCGTCGTCACTGTTGTCAGTCGGTCAGAAGCTCTCGAATGACGCCATCGTCGGATGGACAGAATGTACAATGTCATAGACAGCCTTAGAAAGGACTGTACTACTTCTTGTACCTATTGAATAGGTAACAAAGTAGAAACAAATATTTAGAACTACATCACTGCTACCTTGTGATTCAAAATTATGCAGAAGAGAAAGAACAAAATAATACAACACTACACCAAGTGAAGATGCTGGAATTGACAAGTAGAGACACTAAAAGCTCAACTCTGACCTTTACTTAAAGGGATCTTACTGATTGGGAGAAACTGAAAGCTCATTTCAAGCAGCCGATTCCTACAACAAAGTAAGATTTATTTGATAAACAGATACCAAACATTACAGATGGCATGGAAAAAAAAGGGGGGGGGGGATTTCTAAAGAAAAGGGGAGTTAGGAATTAACCTATCAGCAAGTGAAAATAATAATGCTTGTGGAATTGATACTGGATCTCTAGATATACAATTGGTCGATTTAAAAAGTAAAGCTTTATGGGGTAGAAAATTTACAGAGTTGAAAAGTGTTAATATGCTCTTAAATACGATAAACGACAAGGCCGATTTACAAATACACATACACAGGCTTTATTCCACCATATTAGATAACAAACAGCACACACACTTCCTAATGCGCTAAGGGAACTAACTCTCACACAACAGTACATCATATATCAATATCCTTCTTTTGTACCAAAAATAACATAATACATCTGAGCACATACTAAATAAAATAACATATTAACATCTTCCCCTTTAACAAACAATGATATTACATATTTAACTCATGATTACCAAAATAAAAAATAATTATCTAATAATGCCATTTATATATATTATTTAATTTGTTGTGAAAAACACTAATAAATAATATAAATGTAGATTCTTTTTTTTTTCATTTAAAAAATTTTTGCGAGTACTATTTTTTGTTGCAAGAAAAAATTTGTGGCTCTTTAAACCTTTAAAAATTGTAATTTTTGGCTCTTTCGACTCAAAAGATTGCCGACCCCTGCCCTAGACAAACCCTGTAAAACCCACAACTAATACTGTAACAGCATGGAAACCTTCACCCAGACATCACCCTTCCCAAGATGTCCAGAAAACAATATTCCACTGTAGCCACTGAGCATTCTACTAGCACGGCATGTCCGAAGACCAAGATAAGGAAAACTAAAACTAGGTTGACTTCCATATAACCTAGTGGAAGAATGCTTTAGGAAGTGCCCAATACTTTAAAAACTTTTCTTTCATGGATGAGTTTATAATGGGTTCCTAATTGAAATATTGTGTTTTTGTTAAAGAGTAATACATATACTTATAAGTAGAAGCTAATGTTTGGACAAGAAGATTACACTCAACAAATACTCCCTTATGGAAAACAAAATGCATTTACCCAAAGATAAAATGTTTCATGTTGCTGGCTAATTTTAAAAAAAAAAAAACAACATTAGTCAACTTACTGTTGATTGTGTTGGTAGACTAGTTGACCCTGAACTAGGTGTGGAATCTTTTTTCTCTGAGTCTGGAATAATATAGACATGGACCAAATTTCCAGATGATGATTGTTCCTGAACAAGAAGCACTTGGTAGTCTGTTGCAGTGGCTGGGATCCCCAGCTGTGGTGCAATAAGTGGGATCATCGATTTGGGGATCAAGACACCCTGGACAGGATTGTTGACTCCTTCCATTTCAATCTGCACTTGCGACGAGCCAGGTATTGATTGAAGTGCATTATTGCCCAGCGCTGTCTGCGCTGGTGAAGAGCTGGTATTTGTAGGCTGGCTTTCAAATCCTGGCTTGTCAGCTGCACTTGGTTTCACAGACACAGGCACTTTAGGTTCTGACTTCTTTTTGCGCTTGGCGACAGGAGATTCTTCCACCACGTCATCATGATCACTAAAAAAAACAACATAGCACTTGGATGTTAATTCAATCAAACTAATTAATATAGAGATTAACTTCCTGTTCAGAGAATGTTGTAATGAAATCAAATCATCATTAATAGATAAGCATAAACATTTTTATTTTCTGGTGATGCTGCCACATTTAAATCTTTAACTCTTTCTCTCCCAATCGACTGTACCATCGTTGATTTTGACCTCATTTAATTAAATTAATCTTTAATTTTTTAAACTTGACTTTGAATTATATAAAAAGAGCATGCATTTCTCTTTAGTTTAATTCTATACCCAATACAACATTTTCTGATAACAAACAACAAAGCTATTGAAGCCCTATCATAACTGGGGTAGTGAAATAGTAATGAGCAAATGAAGAATTCCTTCAAAAAGTGGAAAAATAATTACGGAGAGAAAGAGTTAAACCATTTGCATACAAATTATATGTGAAGTGAATTAAGAAAATCTAACAGTGCTTCAACATTATGTCTGTGTGGTATGCCTTTAAGACTGCTGTCATGATGGTTCTTAGTTCAAACCCTACCAGATGTTAGCTGCCATCCCTGGCAGATTTGAACTGAGATGTAATTACTTTTTATTTTTCAAAGGAATGTCTATAGCTTTGAAGTCAAAATTTATTTTGTTTTAATGGTATCTAAATTCTAGCCATAGACTTACTCATCCACAGTTGCATTCCAGTCATCTTCTTCATTTTCTGACACTGACTTCTTCCCTAGAGAAAACAAAATTTCAGAAGATGTAAATATCTATATATGAACATGTAAATGACTTTTATGTTTATGTTGAATGACACACTGATCAATAAAAAACTCAGCAACTCTGCTTACTTTTTGAGTCTGTTTTTTTCTTGGCTGGCTTCTTATCTTTCTTCGTTTCAGGCTTAGGCTTCACTTTTTTTTCTGCTAATTTTTTCAACTTTACTTCTTCTGCTGCAATCATCTCAGCAAATGGTGCTGGGTCATACATTCTTCTGTTGGCTACAGAGATAAGATTTATTTCAGTTGTCTTAAACATTAAAATACATCATCAAAGGAGTCCAGACCCCCCACAAGACTAATTAAATTATGGTACACACCAAATTCCCATAAAACCAATCATTATACTAACTAAAATGATAATGGTTGAGAAAAAAAATTTTAGCAAGGTGTTTTAAAAGGTTGTCCTTTAAGAGATAGGCTCAATGTTTTACACAAGGAATAACTAAATCAAAACCTATAATTAGGAACGAAAAAAATTACAGAACAAATAAGTTCAACATCAATTTCTCTTAGCGTGTAGCTCTGTACGTTGAAGTTTCTGGCTATGAAAGTATCTGACAGCAAGGCAAATAAACAGGCTAATAACCTCAAAGCTAATGCAGCCATGCATAATCAGACTAGCCAGCTCATATTTAAATTTTCCTTTACACAAGAGGACCCTCCAACTTTAACCCAAATAGGCCATGTTCATTCAGAAAAAAAAACATTTTTTCTAAGGTTATACTTTATGGACACTTATCTTCTAAATTAAAGATTTTCCTTCAAAAGAAAAAGATCATTATATCCTTAGCATATCCATATGTTAATTTAGTCAAATAATTACAGACTTAAACTATGCTATGTTAATTTAGTCAAATAATTACAGACTTAAACTCGTTAAAGTCGTTTTTTTTTTCTTGACTGATTCAAGTAATTCATTTCATGCACTAATGGCAATAGGGAAGAAGGAGCATTTGTTCTAGCATGTGGAATAAAAATGTGCCTTTATCTTTGTGTCTGTCTTTTTTAGCTGTATTTGTAAGATATATTCAGTTTTATTTTTTTAGAAAAACAAAAAAGTGACACATTTTTTATTTTAATTATTCCATTATAAATAAGATGGTGGTCGATTATTTTTTATTCTAATTATTTCTTGTAATATTTCATCACTGCAAGGAGTCCTACCAGTGAGCTCTACACAATAAAGTTTTATTAGCAGTCCAGCTAATAATTTTTAAGATGGTGCACAAAATGTTCATGTACATCTATTTATTTATTGAACTCTTTATTGACTTTTCACAGCCAAATTTTAGGAAAATCATTAGAGCCTTTTCAAAACCCCCCAGTCTCCAAGTTCCACAAAGTTTGAACCCAAGAGTTTGTCAGCTTATAGGAAAATTGTAAAAAAAGATAAGCAAAAAGAAAACACCTACATCCTATTACAAAAATAAAACATCATGAACCAAAGCACAATAATATGCACAATAAATCAAGGAAAGACTACAAGAGTTAATAAATATCATCAGGCAAAGTCAATCCTTATTGTTTTGAAGAACAATGCTTTAAAATCATAAACCTTTAACAATATTCCTTTTCGGTAATAAAAATGTTTAATTTTAAACTACTGAAATTTTTTTTTTGCGTTCTATATTTTCCACAACTACATTTATCTCCATAAGGACTAATTTACCTAGAGCTTTGTCGATCAATGGTCTGTTTCTTTTCTCTTCACGATGAAATTTATTCTACAGGATACAATAGAAAAGTATTTAAGCACAGTAAACAAGCATTCTAAAAATGTTTTACAAACTAGTACAAAATCCTTTTCAAATTTTACATGACTAAAAGCCCAGGAAGTCTTCCAAGACTACTTCATAGCCCAAGAAACAAAGTCTTCCAAGACTATTTCTAACAACAACAAAACTCATAAGAAAAAAATGTGTGTATGTGTGACTTTTAATGGATTTGTAATGTTGAACCTGTAATAATGTCATTTTAGTATATAAATTTTATTTTTACAAGTTAAAATAGTTACACTCAAACAAAGAGTAAAAACAATTGAGTCCTAAATTAATTGAGAGCTATCCAATTAAACAAATATGAGCTCACCTTTAGTTCTCGCCTAGTCCTGTTGGTCAGTAAGTTGGTCATCAACGAGAAATCTGTGCCACACATTTGTAGCCCCAGAAAAAATCTATCGGTTTCTGAAAATGACCAAAAAAAATTTTTTTTTTTACTACTTCTAGAGAATTGTACATTTCACATCTCTTCTAGCTTAGATGCATAGAGTGATATAATTGTAGCACTCTGTCAGTTTCTCAGGTTTATTATTTAAAGAAAGTGGTTTTGTTTATGCTATACATACATTCGAATAAAATTAATGCAGTATTCAGTCAGTTACTCAGGTTTATTAGTTAAACAGATTAAGAAAGTGGTTTTGTTTATGGTACACATACACTCAAATAAGTTGATAGCAGTATTCAGTCAGTTTCTCAGGTTTATTAGTTAAAGAAAGGGGTTTTGTTTATGGTACACATACATCAAGGATACTAGGTAATCTCTTTAAAAGGAAGTGAAATCTTAATTTCAATAATTTCCCTTAATGCAATGTCAATATTATTCCACTTGTTTCAGCTCTAGTTTGTGCATAATAAATGCTGTAATCTATTTAGTTTATTTTGAAGACATGTGTCTTTATACTTAACAAACATGACAAGCTAAAAAAGTTCAGCTTTATTTCCAAAAAAAATATGTAACTTTATCTAAACTCAGTATGTTATTAACAAACAAACTTTTTTTTTTAAACAGGATCTTAATTCCTGCGAATTTCAATTCACTGCAAAATGGTAGACCTTTTTTTGTGTGTGTGTGCTCACCATCTTCTGTCCAGAACTTAGTTCTCTTGTACTTTCTATAGGAGTTGGTGTTGAGATAGCGATCATCGTCATCTTCTTCTATAGCAGTGGGCAGCTTGGTCTCAGCAGGAGCACTCGGGATTAAAAGGCTGTGGAAGTACTTCACATTAGATCCACAATATCAATCTCAAAAAGTGTTTAGGAAAAAAAGAAATGAAAAGCCAATAATATCAAACAATATCATCTATGTCATGAAAAATAAAACATGATTCAAGCTGCATTAGGTATTTCATGGTGTGAGCCAAGCCAACTGATGGACCTGAACTTTGCAGTTGATATAGCATTACTTGGGAATACAATAAAATGTACACAAGATATGATAGAGATCCTGGATACAAACGCACTCAAAATCAGTCTCTGGATAAATCTTGATAAGACTAAGTTAATTGTATTGACTAAAGGTTAACAATCAATCATTGGACATACTAAGCTTGAACAAAGAGAACAGTTCAACTATTTAGGCAGCGTTACTACAAGTGATGGAGATTCATATCCCAATGTTGCAAGACCTACATTGACAGAATTAAGGCTTGAAGGTTTCATTGCAAACTGATGTGTCAATGTCCAATCAAAGGCCAAAATCATTATTGCTTTTATAAAGTAAACTTAAATCATATTTTATGTTGTGATTCAAATGCTTTGTTCAAAATTTAAAGTGTATCAAAGTCAAAATAATAAAAGGTTGATAGCTTTCCATTATGTTAAAATAATGGTACCTCTCTGTATTGAGAACCACACTGCCATCTGGTCCAATCATGACCTGTGGGGCTGGCAGTGAGGCACTTTGATTGCTGGACTCTCTGTCCTCATCAGCTTTACTACCAACTTGCTCAGGTAATGTGCTAGTTGCGTCTTTCTTCTTCACCTTCTTTCTGTTCAGAAAAGTAAAAACAATAAACCTTCTTCCTTTTAATATTATTAAAACACTCAATGAAAATTTCATTTAATACTGTGCCACTATTGTTGGCAAACCTTATCTTCAAATGTGTGTCATACTATAACTATAACATTTCTTTTCAAATTGATTTTGCTTGTTCAAAAGATTGATTGATTATTGATTCATCAACAGAACTATTGTCCTCTCAAACTTAATAATTGGTAAAAATAAGAAAAATGAAATACAAAATTGTATTTATTGATAAAGATAAAAAGTAACTTAGGTAGATGCTTTATAAAACAATTATTTTTTTTTTAAACACTCACGGCATAAAGTTTTGTTGTGGATTCCATGACAAAAGGTCACTCATTTTCATCTTCTGCCGATCAGGTGACTTTTCCCTACTTGGCAAAGGTTCTGTTCTCTGTTTTTTTGACTGCCATAGAAGTAAATAGTTAATAAATGCCAAAGGGACAGTAGTAATTTTTTTTGATGTAATAATGTTTAGCAGTTAGAACTAAAATAGTCTTAAATGAGCCTTCCAAGATATTTCTGAGTAAAAAAAAAAGATTTGACCTTAATTTCCATAAACTTCTTGATCTATATATTTAAAAAAAGGTTTTATTTAGAGAGATCTAATATTTTTTTTAAATGTCATTAGTGAGCATGAAAATAAAAAACTGCATCAAAAATGCCTTCTAATATGTTCATACCCTTCTTTTCTTTTTCTTTAGATCCTCCTCAACATCTGCCCTTCTTTCACCGTCAGGTTCCAAAGACATACATTCAGAAACAGAGGTCCCATCACCTTCAGAGGTAGTATCTGGATGGTCTACTCCTGTCAACTCTTTAACACTTTTCTGTTCCGGCATAGCCTCACAAACACTAATTTTACTGCTAACACTCAACTGCTTTTCATGGTGATCAGTTTTGTCCAGCTTGTCACATGCCAGACTGGAATCTGTAGCTGACATTGCCTGAAGCAGAATCTCATTCTTCTTTGAAGCTTCAGCGCACAAATTGTTTACACTCTTGGATACACTCTCTTCAGTTCTAGTTGTACTGTAAGTAAACAAAAATTTTGTTGAAGACTGCTTAGGCAGATTAAAAGATAATGATTTAAAACCACAAAGGGAGATGCGAATGTTGAAAGTATCAATGTAAAGATCATTACTAGCTCACAAACTCATACAAATAGGGATTTATAAGATGTGCCCTCAGTGCTAGGTTTTTACCTAGCTATACTTTAATATGAGCCAGTTAGCAATTAGTTATTGCTATTGAACTGCTCATCTTTTATGCTCTAGCCTGTTCAGTGCACAGCTGGAGTCGGAATTCAAACTCATGCCCCACTGATAGGCAGCCAAGCTGATTTAGCCACTAAGCCACACAATGTACAGGCCACATACTTTTTAACAATAGCAATTCACAGCACAACAAGTGAGAAGTTTAAAATCTTGTTTAATAATTTATAGAAACCTTGACATGTATCAGTTATTTCTAAATGATGCTAGAATGAGTAGACAATAGGATTAGGGACAGTATGGAAAAGCTTACTGTTAGACAAACACAACATTTTTATATGCTTTTGATAAGGGTCTAAACATCGGTAGGACTGTTTAACATGATTAGTAGACATGATCAGGTATCTTAGGGGCCTATCTAGTGCAGAGACTACTGTAGACTGAACAAATCACCATGTAATGCAAGACAAGAAAATTCGCTCCAGAATTTGTAGGATGTGACTATGACTATGGGGAAACCTAGACAGTGTGAGGACTGCTGACTTCTTAAGTGCACACTTCCTAAGTACATGTGGTAAGACAATAAAGTACTATAATCCTGCTATGTTCAAAGTGTTAGTAAACTGACAGTTGTTGATAATTAACAGAATCTTTTACTTTGTAGCTATTTGCAATGTATTATTGTTTATATAGAGTGATGGTCAACCTGTGGTAAGAGTGAAGTGACAGGTAAATATCAGAAGATCTTGTGCCATGATGCTGCAGACAGATTTGGTGAATGAGTTTTCAGTGACTTTCAATTGTGGCCTAGTACTTTTTAGGGGCCTCAATTATTAGCAATGTTATGTTATTTATTTTTTCTTAGTTTCTAAAATCACAAAATTTTTCATTGTAATAATATATATATATATATATATATATATATATATATATATATATATATATATATATATATATATATATATATATATATATATATATATATATATATATATATATATATATATATATATATACACATATATATAGTATCTGTGGTTAATGTACTCATTAGTAATTATTAACTCTTTCTCATTAAATTAAATTTTGGTTGTATAAACCTATAAACTTTAATTTGTGTTATATAAAAAGAGCATGCATTCTTTTGTAATTACAAACCTAATATAACATATTTCCTGATTACATACAAAAAAAGTTCATTCTTAACAGGGTAGTGAAACACAAACAGATTGAATAATTCCATCGGCATGTGAAAAATAATTATGAAGAGAAAGAGTTCATAAGTCATCAGTTCATGGGTTATATTTAGTATTTCAATTTAATGTTGTAGTTTTACTATAATATACGACAAGTAAATTGACATTGATCATATAAAAGAACAGAGAATTAAGTGTAACACTAGGCAACAAGCTAACAAGAACTGAGTATTTCACTTTTGTTTTACAATCAAATATCAAACAATAAATTTTATTAAAAAAACTCCAAAAAAATGTTGAGGAAATACTCACTTTTGTGAATTTAATGCTGTAGGAACTGATGCAACTTCTGCATTTTTATCCATTGCTTGAGTTTGATTAGTTGAGCAATCATCCACAGTGCTAACACTTTTTGCATTTTCATTCTCAGTGTGATGGTTCGCCTCATCTCCTATGAGATGAGCAGATCTACTCAAAATAAGTGGAGTTTCTGTTGCGGCTGGGCTGTTGGTCAGCTTAGGTTTTGACCCTGTGCTGATTGGCTTGCTAGGCCCTGGCCTGATGTTAGGTTTCATAACAAACCGTGGACGTCTTGTGATACCCTTTGAAGCTTCTGCTTTTCCTTGCTCAAAGCTACAAGGGATCATTTCTGTTAATGTTGACATTTGTATCCTAAAACAAGTGATTAAATGGTTAACAAAGTGAGTTCAAATGAAAGGATTACAAAAAAAAAAAACTGAACCATTTTTGAGTCAGAGCAACAGATCAAGCCGAAATGGCATATCTCTAGCCTATTGTTTACAACGGAAGTTGAAAAAAAGTATTATTACTACATATGACGTCAACTATAGACAAGATTATTGGAATGGGTTGGGAAATACCAAATACTAAATATATATTGCAATGTAGAAGAAACTTTTGCTTTTAAGTAGCTTCTAGTTTCTTATTTTGCTTAGATATATTTAAAAGTGAGAAAAAGAATTTCAATCAGATAGTTAATAAGTGTGGTTCTAGTGTACATGTTCTTCTGATTAACTCTTTCTCTCCTAATCGAAAATACCATGGTTGATTTGACCTCATTCAATTAAATTAGTGTTTAATTTTATAAACTTTATTTTGTGTTTTATATATAAAGAGCATGCATTCCCCTTTAATTCTAGACCAAACGAAACATTTTCTGATAACAAATTTAAATGACAAAGTTATTGAAGCTTAATCATAACAGGGTAGTGAAATAGTATTGAGCAAAATGAAGAAATCCGTCAAAACGTGGAAAAATAGATATGGAGAGAAAGAGATAAATCTTATCAAGTGCATTACTGTGTAATGCTGCTTCGATACTGCTATTCAAAAGTTTATAAAATGGATTAATTAAATAGACACACATAAAAACAAAATACATCTACAGCCATTTGATTTTAAATCCATTAAAAGCAAGCCAACACTCTAACAATTAAGACATAACAATATAGATCTATAAATTATTAAATTCCCAGTGTACAGAAGTAATACTAATTATCTAATGTGACCTGATAATGTAGTCCGATGAAAATATAAAGGCAAACGGGGAGTTGTGGTCAGGAAAGCGCTCCCAGGGAGGTCAACACAAGAGCTATAAAGACACTCTGTGAGTCTCAGAGTCTTGAGATTTGAAGAAAGAAGAGTGGCCAGCATGAAAGAGCTGAGAGAAGAAGCAGGCCTATCTGCAACTGACCAAACCAACCCATGCCACAAATGCGGCCAGCTTTTTATAGCGAGGATTGAACTTTACAGCCATCTTTGAGTTCATAGGATATGAGAATTGTGCTCATCTTCAATCACGAAGGAGGAGCTATATATGGTGGCAAGATCACACTACAAACAGCAATGTCCTAGCGAATTCCAGTATGGACAGTATAGAGGGACTTCTTATGATTCGACAGTTATGCTGGGCAGGGCATGCATCCCATATGGGGGATGACTGTATGCCAAAGGCAGTCTTTCTGGTGAGCTGAAATGTGGCCAAAAGAAACGCTTACAAAAGACCAGATTAGGTGCCAGTTTGCTTTTAACTGACACAGGCAGCTTCAGAACAAGATAGCTTGAGATCACTTACAAAGGTAGCAGGATACAAATTTGACAACAAAAGAAAATCCACAGACATAGACGTCAAATAGAGAATCTAAATCGACCACGGGCATACAATGTAAATGAAACTCAATGGTTATGTCTTTACTGAATGTGGCAAAATATGAAGGTCACAGCTGGGGCTGCATAGCCACAGAAATACTGCATTCTTCATTAAAATTCATACTCAAAGACAAGCCTTATGCCTTACTATTAATAAATATTATTATTATTATGTATAGTATTCTAGATGCCATGTAGACTATTAATAATATAGTATAGAGATATATGAATGAATATAGGTCTATCTAGAATCTAGATCTAATCAACTACAATCTAATCTAGAATCAATAGAATTAAGTAGAATCTTGACTACTACTAGTTAAGTAGTACTACTAGACTAGATCTAGTCTTGAGTCTAGATCTACAGTTCTAGTTCTACTAGTGACTAGTGAAGGAAGTTCTAGTCACTAGTCTCACTCACCAAATTTAGACTTAGATTATAGCTAGATCTAGTCTAGATCTAAAATCTATTAGTCTAGTAAATAAAAATAGAATTTAGAATAAACATAATTAAATAAATCACTGGACTGGCATGACTATGTGACATGTCACTATAACATACTATCTAGATCTATTTTCTCTCTAACTCTAGTAGTACCAGTCTACCAGTAGACTAGAAATCTGACTTTTTAATTTTTTATTTATTTATATCTCATCTTATAAAATACAAAAGTTACTTCAAAGAAGAAGATGATTATGACAATTACATTCTTTTTTTTTGGTCATGTATCTAATTACTAGACTTAAAGGGAAACTCCGAAGGTTTTTCAAATTTGAGTTATTAACATTATATTTAAATTCTGCGTGAAAAGTTGTAATAGTAAATATTTTACCATTTTGTATTTAAATGCTTAGAAACATTTATATTTAATAAATTAGTCAGTAAATTCTTGACATCTAAAAAAAAAACGGGATTCTTTGAGATTTTGTTTTAAGCTATTTCAAAAGTCACTTCCTTCAACAATACTGAAAGAGAAACTACATTTAACCAATCGTACCTCTTCATTCTTACAGTAGCTGTTAGGCTTAGTGATGGCCTAGTCCAGAACTATGATATATATATATATATTACTTGTATAAATAGATATAAAAGCATTGGATAACTAACTCGAGAAAAAAAGTAACATTTTCATCTAAGCCTTTCCCTGTCCCAAGAAGTAAATAGATCGTGTGTCTGACAGATTCGAACATATTGGTCAGTGTAAGGTTAGTCTAGACTCTAGATCTAGACTGTAGTCAGTCATGACAAGACAACCAAGCGATAGTGTTTGTTGTGTGTTGAGTGGTCTGGCGAGAAAATACACACTGCCGTGGTTAGTCAAGCATGTAAATTTACTTTTAATACGCATTTTTTTCTTTGCATAAAAGATTAAGATCTAACTGCATAGACGAAGATATAGATCTATTTCTTTTAAGAGAATGAAAACTTTGCTGTATGGTCTCCCGCTATACATCTAAGTCAATAGATTAAATTAAACGTATTTGTAACGCCACATAGAAACGCGGTGAAAGTCTGTTTTGGATGTGCAGGAAAATTATTTAAATTACGTTGGAATAACTTGGAAAAACATCAATTACTAAGTTATTATTGCAAATAAAAAAAAAAAAGAAATATATTCATTATCTGTAAATCAAAACATAGATCTATAATTACTATAATTATAATAATATCAAAAATTGTCAAAGCCATCGTAGTTTCCCTTTAATATACTTTAACTAGACTTATCACTATAAGTAATTAAATAAGTTATATATTATGCTCATTTGTGTACTGTAAGTGTAACTGAAGTGAAGTCTCATTACAATGATTAGCAGTGCTACAGAAAACAGTCACAGTGCTAGCTGGGAACCAGAGTCATGAGTAACTCTAGTATTAGTCATAGTTTTTTAGTATACTATCAATATCATATATAATCATACTATGATAAACTATGATAATAATGATACTAGAATCTAGGACTAGATCTATGAATATGAAGTCGAAGTAGGAACTTAGAAGACTGAATCAGTGAATCATCTGACTGAATGTGAAGAGACTGACTCTGAGACTGAGAGTAGTGACTGAGGAGAGTCATCACACTGTGACTACTACACACTCAACTATAACACACTACACTTGACTACACTACACACTAACACAGATGTCTGTCTGAGATGATCAGTGTTAGTAATAGTTACATAATCCTCAAGAGTCAGAGACAGTAGAGCAGTGTAACATTTACATTAATTACTTACACGTGTCGTGCTTTTAACTTTTAATGTTGTTTATCTAGATTCTAGAATAAAGATTAACATCAGACTAGATTTGTCTATACGAGATCTCTAGGATTCTAATGTCTGTTTCTAGAGTCTAGATCTAGATATCTAGAATCCAAGTTTCACAAGAATCACATTGCCATTGCATGAAATGTCTTAAAATTGCAAATCCAGTGATAAAAATAGCAACACTATCTGGCTAACAATGTGTAGACATACAGGAAATAAAACTATCCATACGTCTAAAGTCTGTCATGAATTGATCGATTTTATGAATAGACCACGAGGACCAAAAAGGTTTGTAGTTTTAAAATATAGATCTACAGGCACAGTTGAAGGAGCACGAAGAATTTCTTGATGTCTACCCTTCTGATTCTTTTGTCTCCCTATTGCTTCTAAGCCACATATTATACCTCTTGATTTTTTTTTTTACAAATCTAAGAACTCACACGATCTCGACTCTGGGAAAAAATCTGTACACATTATTTCTCCCACACTGCCATACCCATTTTCGGATCAGGTTGAAACTGAACAATTATTCATTAGCGTAGAAAATATATTAATACTCAATAAATTTAAAAAAAAAACAATTAGCCTATTAACTCTTTCAGTGCGAATTATTTTGATAGAAAAAAAAAAAGAGTTTTTCATCATTTACTCGCTGAGAGTAACGCCGCACTGAAAGAGTTAATTACTGGTAATTAATTATTTTGTTTGATACCAACGAGGGAAACTAGACCTTTAGTATTCGCATATTGCTAAATATGTAGTTTTTGTTCCCTTTGATAAATATTCACGTTAATTCACTCACACCTATTCTTTGATCAAGTTTAAACTTTAAATAAGTATTTATTGCAACTAACAAAACATTAATCAATTTTTAACATTTAACCAATTAATCAATTAATTTTTGGTAATTAATTTTATTGTTTGATATTGAATAAGGAAAATAACGTATACAGTATTAAGAGATATAGTTGTAAGTGCTGAGTTCTTTCTTTTAGATAAGTGTTGTTTTTTTCTTGTTGCATAGTGTAGGTTCCACTTTGTCATTCGTCCTCAAATACAAGTATAAATATAAATACTAATAAAGAATAGGCTCTATGGGTATGATAATGTAGGTATTAATAAACATGAAGATAATAACAGATTTAGATCTAGATTTATATAAATTGATATAAATCTAATCTACAACTAAAGTCTAAATGTCCAAATCTGACCATGGAACTATACTGATCTGACAAATAATGCTTTTATATTTCTTCCATTGTAAACTGGAATTCTACTTTTTAAGCAACCATGATGGCGCTGAATGTTACTAAGTGAATGTAAACAGTAAAAAAAAAATGTTGTGGTCAAGTTCAGAGTGTTAGTGAATTTTAAAATAATGTATATTCTAACTAAGAAAAGTTTATTGATTGAGACATTTTTGGTTTGCAATGATGTATGATCTCAAAGGAAAGTTTGTGAGGCCACTGTGAGTTAAAAAAAACAACAACTGGGACACTCGTCTCAGGCCATGATAATTGATATTCATTTATTATTATATTATAAATTATTTGATTTATTGACAAAGACAAAGAGAAAGTTGAATCCAGAAAACAGTGAAAGTCAGATGGGAGATGGTCACATCAGATAACAATCTATAAATATGAGTCTAAGATGAAAAAAAAGTGGATGTAGCTTTATACAGTGTACATAGATCTAGATATATATAATTATTATAATTAAAATACAAAATTGCACTGGTAATAACTTAATAAATTAAGCATCTTTATAATAATAATAGGCTATTTATTTTGAGTTTTCTTTGTACTTTGTCCCACTCCCAGAATCATGAATGTCCAGATACTGAAATATTATAGATGACAGATCTAATCTAGACTTAGCCTTAGCTCTAGATATCAATATCGTGAATATGTATAATGTGTAATAGTATATTTGTCTAAGACTAAGGTTTGGCTTCTGAATGGTTATATATAATATATTAAGTATAAAAATTAATACAAGAAAATATCTTTAGAATGGTATTATATATCTGTTTATGCTAGTATACCATAACTGGATCTTTTATAAGATAACATATCTAGGTCAATATTTCTTTAACCTATTTTTGGCTTGAAGCCAATGTAATTATATTTGATTCTCAACTTATTTCTTTATTTTCTTTGTCCATTTAGTCCAATGTAGTTCTTTAAGCTAGTTTTGTGCAATTGATGTTATTATCACAAATTATTTTAGTGCCAAATTATTATTCAATTTTCAGTTCTGGAAAAACAATTTTTCAATGGTATGGTATTTAGAAAAATAGGCAACCACTGAATGAATCTGCTTCATGACTCTCTTTATTTCAAATGTTGGGTAAGTTGTAGACACTGGGAAAAAAAAGTCTGTTATAATCTACATATTTCTACTCAGAAAAAATTTACTTTTCAAGAAGCTAAACAATGTTTAATAAAAAATGTATTCCTAGTGCTAAAGAGAATTAAAAGTGGATTGTAATTAGAAATGTCAGGAGCCATTCATATTATGAATGTAGCAAACATTTATTTTAATAGAAATGACACAAGAAGTTTGGTGAAAGATAGTTCAGTAATCGACAAGTGAACTGTTTTTAATTTTAGTTACTTCCTTTGACTATCAATATCATCTTAAAATTCTTGTGAGTAGATTAACTATGCTGCAGCAATACTCTTGGTAATTTGTATAGATCAATATAAGACAATTTCATTGGTCCAAGTAAAAGGAGATTCAGTTTAACTACAATTGTCCACATCAATAGCAATATATATATGCAGACATGATCAAAATTTCTATCACGAAACACATAACATTCTCACACGCACAACCAGTGCTTTATGAATTAGGCTTCTATGTACTTTTCAGTGACAACAGATTATCTTGCAACACCCTGACTGATAATAAAATGTCATTATTAAAGCTAATAAAAGTCAAGTTTAAATTCAAAATGTCTTAAACAAACAATTTTTTGAAAATCTGTTTAGTGATTAAAACATGATAACGCAGCCACCAACACAAAATGAATTCAAGAGCTGGTTCAGATGGTCATGATAGCTTTACAAAATCATTACTAGCAAATGGCATTGCATCTTCATCATCGCCAAACATATCTCACCATTATAATAATGGGCAGATGAAACAGAAATCAAATGTGCGTGTTGCCTCCGCCAAATACCATGACATAGCTGCCACCATTTTGAGAGGGTCGAGAGATGTTGAGGAGGTGTTCTTGAACACAGCTAAAGTGAGTAAACTAAGATATGTAGGTTTTTTAGCCACTTCACCTAGCAAGTATCCTATTTTCTTTCTGGGTGAAAATTCTATTTTATCAGAACATAAAGCTGAATCCTTAGTAAGTTGTTATCTGTTGCAGTCAAAAACAAAAAAAGAGAAAGTTTCCCTATCAGATCTTGCAATCTATGGGGCAGGTGATGTAAAGGTTATCTGTTTCTGTGACCCACGGTTAACTGGGGGGGGGGGGGGCATGTGGCCAGCACAATGACCAACCGCCTTTACTTTTCCAAAACTAATGTGAGGTATCCGCCCCTAGAGATCCCAAAACTAAAAATCCCAGTCTTCATTAAGATTCATTTTGGAAGCCATTGTTTTTTTTTCTTTGACCTGTTGCGGTCGAGAGACGGGGAGGTTGTCTGCCCCTTGTGTAATAAGTTGTTTTTTTATTCGTCAAGCCACACAGACAGTGACCGGTCCTTGACCTATGTGTGTACCTCTGGTTGAAAGGAGGGTGTTTTTTTTTTTCTTCTGTCTCTTTGAAGAGCGTTCTAGATCTGGGTGTTGATGACTTTCTGTTCTAGAAATTACTGGATATCGACGCGTGGTAGATTATATAAAGACCGCTCGCGTAACGTTGACGGACAGACATACGGAGACAGCCGTGAGACAGAATAGCGGAGACATTGCGTGACCCGTGCGTGGTATACCACTTGATCGTGTAAGTTAAGATTTTTTTCTTTTTTTTTTTCCAAGGCCTTGCTTGCTTGTATTTGTAATTACATTTTCAAACTCTTGTATTGTAATATTTTTACATGCCATTTTTGTAAAAGGGTTTTGGTCAACACATCAATTTTGTATTGAGTAAATGTTTATTTTTTCTTTCTTGTAACTTTATATTTGATTAAACATTAAGTTGATAGTTTACCTTCCGATTTCTTGTGTCATTTTTTTTTTTTGTTATTCATTGTAAGTCTTTGATTAAATTCAGACTTAAGATAAGTGACACAACTGCTTTTCTATTGTCACGTTCCCCTAGGCAAGCCATTTTAAAAATTAGAATTCAATTCGTAATACGTGACAAAAGAAGTTTGGGGGCTCGTCCGGGATATTTTTCTGAACCTATTTTCGTCTTACTCGAGTAATTTTGTAAAGGCAAAGTTGACTTTAACAAAAAATTTTTTTGTGTCAAAGAGTCGGAAGTAAAGTATCAATAGTATTGACCAAACTCTCTTAAGGTTTTTTGTTGTACTGATTTTGTACTGTATATTTACATTGTATACATTTTTTTTTTTTGCTTGTAATAGTTGTTAGTTAGCCATGGATATTCAGGTTTTTCTTGCAAATCCCTCTGTGGAAGAGCTTGATGCTTTTACTAGGAAGGAACTGGTCCTTATTTCTAAACATTTAGGGTTAAAAATAAAATCAAATGCCCTTAAACAAGAAATCAGAGATAACATTGTAATCCATTATGTAGACGAGGAAGTGTTTTCTGAAGACCTTTTAGAAACCCTTAGACCCGATGAGGGTAAATCAGATTTAGAACTTCAGATAAAATTAAAACAAATGGAAATAGAAGCCCAGACGGCTAGAGAGCAGAGAGAAATTAAACAAAAAGAATTAGAGCTTGCAGCGGCTAGAGAGCAGAAAGAAATGGAAATAGAAGCCCAGAAGGAAATTAAACAAAAAGAATTAGAGCAGAAAGAAATGGAAATGAAATTACAAATAGAGTTTAAAAAATTAGAGTTAGCTGCTAATGTAAGACCAGATTCTTCCCCTGCCAGTCATACTGCTGAAGCAATAAAATTTTTGAAAATAATTCCACGCTTTAATGAAGCCACAATTGACAATTATTTTCCACAATTTGAACTTGCTGTGAAAAATTTTAATGTACCTGAAACTTTGTGGCCCACTTTGCTGCAAACAGTTTTGACTGGTAGAGCTGCAGAGGTATTTTGTTCTTTGACCATTGAACAACAAAAAGATTATAATGTTGTTAAGGCCTTAATTCTTAAGGCATATGAACTTGTTCCGGAAGCTTACCGAAAGCAGTTCAGGGATTGTCGCAAATCGGATGGCCAAACCCATGTAGAATTCCTGCGGGAAAAGGAGCGACGCTTTGAAAAATGGCTCACTTCCAAGGAAATCGGCACCGACTTTGCCAAATTCAAGAACCTAATGCTGATGGAAGAGTTCAAGAGTTGTGTGCGGCTGGACGTCCGTACGCATATAGCTGATCGTGGCGAGGAAGATGTGCACAAGGCTGCAGTGTTGGCAGACGATTATATAATATCACATCAATTTGCCAAGTATACGACGGATGTCAAGCCAAAACAAGTCAAACAGCCTGAGTCCACTGCTAGCAACTCCATCAAGAACAGCAGTACAAACGACAGAAAACCTACTACAAGTAAAGCTACTTGTTCCTACTGCAAACGAGAAGGCCATAAAATTGACGATTGTTGGAAATTGAGGAAGAGAAACGAAAAAGCTCCTTCAAAAGTCAGCGCTTGCACAGTACAGTGGTCGTCGAGGTTTACTCCCTCATCATCAAGTCATATCAAGAATACCTCGACACCACCTGTTTCAAATGTATTGACTGTACAAGACTCTCCGAAAATGTCTCCACGGTGTTCAAATGACTCAACAGTGAGTTCTTCAAATTCATCTTTACGATGTTTCAATGACTCAAACAAGAGTTTTTCAAATACATCACCCCGATGTTCCAATGACTCTATCCAGAGTTCCCATAATACATCATCCCGATGTTCCCATGACTCTATCAAGAGTTCCCATAAGACATCACCCCGATGTTCCAATGACTCTATCCAGAGTTCCCATAATACATCATCCCGATGTTCCCATGACTCTATCCAGAGTTCCCATAAGACATCACCCCGATGTTCCAATGACTCCATCAAGAGTTCTCCAAATACATCCACAAGATGTTCTACTGACTCAAGAAAGAGTTTCTCCACTGCGTCTCCTAGAGATGTCAATGACTCCAGCGAGAGTTCGACCCAAGTCCAGTCTGCATCAACCAAAATTGATGTTTTATTAGAGGATTTTAAGCCTTTCATTTCGGAAGGATTCGTATCACTACCCGGTGATTCTACAAGTCTACGACCTATCACCATTTTGAGAGACACAGGTGCCTCACAATCGCTACTTTTAGAGGGTATCTTGCCCTTGTCTAAATCATCATCGACTGAGAAGAGCATCCTGTTACGAGGCGTAGAGCTTGGATGTATAGATGTGCCTCTACATCTAATCGACATAAAGTCAAATCTCATTACTGGACCGGTTGTTGTAGGTGTCCGACCAACATTACCATTGGAAGGCATCTCGTTGCTGTTAGGCAATGACTTAGCAGGTGGAAAGGTGATAGCCGAACCCATCGTCACTCAAACACCCGACTTATCTGCCACACCCGAGGAAGACCTAGAGTTATATCCAGCGTGTGCAGTAACAAGGGCAATGAGGTTGAAAGCATCTCAAGAAGAGAACGTCATCAAAGCCAACAGTAACCACGATGATGTGGACTTGAGCACCACATTCTTTGCTTCTCTTGAAGAAGAACCAACGCCAAATTCTGAAAAGCCGGCATCAACTCGAAAACAGTTGATTGAGGACCAAAAGAAGGATCCAGAGCTCGCCAAACTCCGAAAAACCGCAATGACATCACAAGAGGCAGAGCTAGCATCAACGTGCTACTACATCCAAGATGATATGCTCTTCAGGAAATGGAAACCTCCAGACGCATCCAACGAAGAAGAATGGAGAATATGCCATCAAATCGTGTTACCAGAAAGATACCGAGCGTACATCATGAATCTGGCTCATGACACACCAATGTCAGGTCATCTCGGCATCCACAAGACATACCACAAGATTATGTCACACTTTTTCTGGCCACGTTTGAAGAAAGATGTCATCCAGTACTGCCGATCCTGTCATGCCTGTCAGATGGTTGGCAAGCCAAATCAAAAGATCCCTGTTGCTCCTCTGAAGCCGATTCCAGCCTTTGAAGAACCTTTCAGCAGAGTACTTATTGACTGTGTTGGTCCTCTCCCAAGGACAAAAGCTGGCAACCAATACCTGTTGACCCTTATGTGTGCTTCAACTCGTTTTCCTGAAGCTATTCCTCTAAGGAACATAAAAGCATCAAACATTGTGAAGGCCTTAATCAAGTTCTTTACTCTATTTGGTCTACCAAAGTCCATCCAATCGGACCAAGGAACGAATTTCACGGCCAATCTTTTCAAGCAAGTCATGACTCAGTTGGGCATCAAACACTGCATGTCAAGTGCGTATCATGCCGAGTCGCAAGGCGCTCTTGAACGATTCCATCAGACTCTCAAGAACATGATCCGAACCTATTGCTTTGAGCACGAAAAAGACTGGGACGAAGGAATCCACATGCTGCTGTTTGCAACCCGTGAATCCGTCCAGGAATCGTTGGGATTCAGCCCTTTTGACTTAGTCTTTGGCCATTCGGTGCGCAGTCCCTTGAAATGTATAAAAGAGACTTTGTTGTCACCAACAGCCACTGAAGGACTTTTAGACTATGTAAGTAAGTTTAAAACCAGACTTTATGATGCTTGTGTTCTGGCCAAAAATAACTTACAAAACACCCAATCCAGCATGAAACGCTGGTATGATAGAAAGGCCCGTGTTAGAGAATTTTCTCCCGGGGATAAGGTGCTTGTATTTTTGCCCATACCAGGTCAACCCTTGCAAGCCAGATATTTTGGTCCCTATGAAATTGAGACCAAAATTAGTGACCTCAATTACACAATCAAAACCCCTGACCGTAGGAAAAAGACTCAGTTATGTCATATAAACATGCTGAAGCCGTATGTATCTCGGCCAGATCACTCAGAGAAGAGTAATTGTGTTTTAAATACAGTCAAAAGTTGTTCAAATAGCCATGTTTCTCCTATTGATGATGATATTGTAAAGGAGAAATTTGGACAATACAAAATACCTAATTCTTTTGTATTACAGAATTTGGATGTAAAACTGTCTCATCTGTCTTCGACAGAAAGGCCAGTTATCATGAAACTCATTAATGAATTTAATGACATTTTTTCTGATGTACCAAAACAGACTAATGTTATAATGCATGATGTAGATGTTGGCGAGGCTACTCCAGTCAAGCAGCATCCTTACAGGGTCAACCCTGACAAACTTGCCATACTTAGGTCAGAAATCAAGTATATGCTTGAAAATGACCTCATTGAACCAAGTTCCAGTAGCTGGAGCTCCCCATGTGTCTTGATACCTAAACAGGACAAGACTTATCGTTTTTGTACAGACTACCGTAAGGTAAATGCTGTAACAAAGACCGATTCGTTTCCTATCCCTAGGATAGACGATCTCATAGATCGTATTGGTGACGCTAAGTACATCACCAAAATAGACCTACTTTCAGGTTATTGGCAGGTTCCCCTGACTGATAGGGCAAAGGAAATCTCCGCCTTTGTCACCCCTGATGGTCTGTACCAATACAAAGTGATGCCATTTGGCATGAAGAATGCTCCTGCCACTTTCCAGAGAATGATAAATGCCCTGCTTGCTGACATGGAGAATTGCCACGCATACATAGACGATGTAGTAATTTTTAGCCAAGATTTTTCTAGCCATTGTAAACAACTGCATTGTCTTTTTACTAAACTGTTACATGCAAAAATTACTGTAAACCTGAGTAAGAGTGATTTTTGCCAGGCTTCAATCCAATACTTAGGCCATATTGTAGGACAAGGCCAGGTGAAACCTGTAATGGCCAAAGTAGAAGCTATCCAAGCTTTCCCTATCCCTGCTGATCGGAAACAACTCCGAAGATTTTTGGGAATGTCTGGATATTATAGAAAATTTTGCGAAAATTTTTCTGTCATTGCCAGTCCTTTAACAAACCTCCTGAGAAAGAACGTCCGATTTACTTGGACGGATGAATGTCAGAAAGCCTTTAACCAAATCAAGCAGATATTATCTAGCTCCCCCATTTTGATGGCTCCTGACTTCGGAAAACCTTTTAGGTTAGCTATTGACGCCAGTGACACAGGTGTTGGGTCAGTCCTTTACCAAGAAGATAATTTCCAAGTAGAGCACCCTATTTGTTTCTTTTCCAAGAAATTTAATAGACATCAAAGAAATTATTCTACTGTGGAAAAAGAATGTCTTGGGTTGATTCTTTCTATACAACACTTTGATTTTTATATCAGTGGGTCCAGATGGCCACTGGTTGTATTTACTGACCACAATCCCCTTACATTTATCCACAAAATGTCTGGCAAGAACCAACGACTTCTCAGGTGGAGTTTATTTTTACAAGAGTACAACCTAGATCTTAAACACATAAAAGGCAGCGAAAATGTTATCGCCGATGCCTTATCTAGATTGTAAAAAGTATTTTGATGTATATTTTTTTTTTATATATATCATGATAAATACATTCTGTAATGTAAATATCATTTTTGTAATTATTTTAAAAAGATTTCCATTTCGTGGAAATGTAAACTTTTTATTTTTAGGAGGGAGGTGTTACGTATCTAGGCATTGTTTTTTTTTCTTTGACCTGTTGCGGTCGAGAGACGGGGAGGTTGTCTGCCCCTTGTGTAATAAGTTGTTTTTTTATTCGTCAAGCCACACAGACAGTGACCGGTCCTTGACCTATGTGTGTACCTCTGGTTGAAAGGAGGGTGTTTTTTTTTTTCTTCTGTCTCTTTGAAGAGCGTTCTAGATCTGGGTGTTGATGACTTTCTGTTCTAGAAATTACTGGATATCGACGCGTGGTAGATTATATAAAGACCGCTCGCGTAACGTTGACGGACAGACATACGGAGACAGCCGTGAGACAGAATAGCGGAGACATTGCGTGACCCGTGCGTGGTATACCACTTGATCGTGTAAGTTAAGATTTTTTTCTTTTTTTTTTTCCAAGGCCTTGCTTGCTTGTATTTGTAATTACATTTTCAAACTCTTGTATTGTAATATTTTTACATGCCATTTTTGTAAAAGGGTTTTGGTCAACACATCAATTTTGTATTGAGTAAATGTTTATTTTTTCTTTCTTGTAACTTTATATTTGATTAAACATTAAGTTGATAGTTTACCTTCCGATTTCTTGTGTCATTTTTTTTTTTTTGTTATTCATTGTAAGTCTTTGATTAAATTCAGACTTAAGATAAGTGACACAACTGCTTTTCTATTGTCACGTTCCCCTAGGCAAGCCATTTTAAAAATTAGAATTCAATTCGTAATACGTGACAATTAGAATACATCAAATCTTTGTCCAAACTTGACTCACTAATCGTTCAGCCATGTAGTGGCGTAGCTAGGGTGGGTGGAGAATGTTTCTTACATTAAATATTACACAAAATGCAGAGGCCCCTAAAGAGGTCAAGCCCTCTGGGCCCTCAAATGATGGCAAATTCCTAGCTCTGCTCCTTCAGCCATGAACACTTTATCAGTACCTTTAACCTATAGCTAAAGTAGATTCACCAATTGTAACTCAAAACAGCCCTAAAGTACCGGAAATAAAAAATTTCATGATTCAAACCCGGAATGTCTCCGATCAGTAGCTAAGCGCTTTACCACTCAGCCACAGTGCCTCATATTTTTGCACTAATTGAAAATTTTTGTTATATATGTGAATATGGTTGGTAATCAAGACTTATATAGTTGCCTTTTAATGCTAAACAAAGCTGTCTGGAATATGACTCATGCCACAGACATCATCTTGTATCATACATTTAGAGGTGATCATTAAGATATGATGAGATGTTAATTTTTGGAAAGAACAGAAATAATTTGCAAAAAAAGCAACAACAATAAATTGTCTTAATTAAATCCTTTTTTACTCATTCTGCACATATATGAATATCTCACTGCAAAAAAAAAAGTAAAGTACACATTTCAGACCTTGGTATCTATAAGACAGATAATGTAAAGGTCATCTGTTTCTATGGCTGACAGTTAACAAGGGTGTCTCGTGGCCAGCACAATGACCAACTGCCTTTACTTTCCCCAACTAATGTCAGGTACCCATTAGAGTTGGGTGAACTCAGGGGTGTCTTAAAAATCCCTAAGCTCAAAATCAGGATTCAAACTCAAGACCTCATGGTTCAGAAGCCAAGCATGTACCATTCAGCCATCAAATCCCCTCTTACGTTTTCAGCATGACCTACATATTTTTGACCATTGTAAAATTGAAAGGTTATCAATGTTATTCTTTATGATTATCTAGCTTATTATGTATTGTAATTTTTTATTAATAATCTCATTTTGTAACTTTCAGAATGGTGATCTGAATAAACTTGAACAGTTGTTAAGTCAAAGTGGCAGCATTGGCTTGGACATCGACTGTAAGGATAAAAGAACAGGAAATACAGCACTTGTATGGGCTGCCAAGCGTGGACATGTCAAGGTCCAACATTTTTTGTTAATGTTAAAATAATTTGTATACACTAGTCATCATGATATGTATATATGTTGCTTTTTTTTTTTTTTTGATTTACCTTTAGCTATATTATAGCTTTGGCTTTAAAAATATTAAATTACCACTTTAAAAAGATTGTACTATTAAGACTCATAAAATCTTTGATTACATAATTCACTAAAATGCTTTTCTTAGAAAAAAAAAATGTGTTTGTGAAAATACTATTGTAATTTTTTTTAAATATTCCAATTTTAGAAGCTCATTAGTTGATGCTTTTCATTTCAGTTGTACTAGTCATAAAAAAGAAAATCACTAATACAATCAAATGCATATGTGACAACAAAACACACAAAAAAAGATTGGTCTGATGTATTTTAGTTGCTATTTGTAAGAAAAAAAACATACCTTGATTAAACAACTAATGCATGACTTTAACAGGCTGTGGAGGCTTTGTTGAAACATGGAGCTGAAGTAACTTTGTGTAATCATGAGGCCCAGACTGCTCTGGAAACAGCCCACTCATCAGTCAGAACTATCTTATTGGACTGGGTTGAAACACAGACACAGATTAATGAAAGATTGCTATTACAGGCAGCATGGCAAGGAAACCTTTCTGTGGTTAGAACAATTTTGGTAAGTTATTTTTGATTTGTTGCTTGTGAATAGCCTTTTTTTTAAATTATGAATTTACATTTGTTGAACAATGATTTTTTCTTTTGGCTGGAAGTTTACAAGGTCATTGAAGTGAAAAGGGAAACAAACTGTTTACTTTTTGTTTTCAAAGAATAACAGGCATGCCTTGGTTGTGTGGTTTCCATGCTAGACTGTTGTTCAGACTAATCGATGGTCCCGGGCTCAAACCCGGCCCACTCCCATTGTCCCGCGGGAGGTTTGGACTAGGAAGTAAACTATCTTCAACTCTGAAGGAACACCCGAAACATGTAACACATTTTATAACAAACAAACAAGTATTGTAGCCTATTTTTCAATATTTTTGAGCAAAGTTGACCTAGAAAAAATGCATTGTATATGTCCTTGACCTTGAGGTACATCTTTTACTCAACAGTGAAAACCCTAAATGACCTGATTAGAATTCAAGAAAAGACCTTAGTCTCAGCAGTTAAATAGTGTACCAAAGTCATCATATCATATTTTAGTTGCTACGTTTAATGCTTCCTTTTTCTTTTAAATATATTTCATTAACTTTAGAGAAACTGGCTGAAATTGTTAGTTTTTTCCATTTATTTAGATTTTGCTTTTAGCTTATATTGTCACTTTAGCACAGATATTGCAATCATTTTTTTTTCAGTTTATGTTATTTTACTGTTAGTACAGGCCAAATCATATACATTATACATATATTGTTTATTTAAATTATTTTTGCTGTCTAGACCAATGAAAAACGTCATCCTGATGTCAACTGTCAAAGTGCAGAGGGCTTAACGCCATTAATGCTAGTGACAAGAGATGTTCAGCTGTTTGAAAGACTTAGTGCTCAGCTCAACAGATACTACAGCCCAGTTCAAGTAGCAGAAGAATTAATCAAAGCTAAAGCGTAAGTTTGTAGTCCTTTTCCTTGTCATCTATGAAAATCTTGTTCAGTCTTCTAATTAATTAATTGAATCTAGTTCTTATAAAACTAAAAATCTTATATATTTTCTATTTATTTTGTGGTTTTGTAATAGTTTTTAGTTGAATACAAATTAAGTAACTCATTATCACTCTAGAAGACTTTCATGTGAAAAACTTATAAAACTTGTCAAGATGGTTGCTTGGTCATGTGGTATGCACTCTGGACCCAGGTTCAAACCCTTTCCCTCAGTCATCCCATGTCATCCTGTAATAATCTTCAAATCTAAAAGAACATCCAAAACATGTAAAACAAACACATTGAGAAAAAAACTCTGTATGACTTAATGCATGGTGGCTTACTGGTAAAGCACTTGGCTTCTGAACTGAGGGCTCCCAGGTTCGAATCCTGTATTTAATTTTGGGATCTTTAGGACACGTCTGAGTCCACCCAGCTCTAATGGGTACCTGACATTAGTTGGGGAAATTTAAAGGCAGTTGGTCATTGTGCTGGCCACATGACACTCATGTTAACTGTGAGCCATATAATTAGATGACCTTTACATCATCTCCCCTATAGATCAAAAGCTTTGGAAAGGGTACATTTACCTTAATGCATCAAAAATGTTAAAAATCTAAGACTAATGAGTGTTAAGGAATAAAAAAAATAATGTGTCTTGAAGACATGACATAAAACAACAGAACATCAAAATATAAAGATACATGAAATAACAATAGCATTTTGTCTTGTTCATTTAGTGATGTTTCAGCTACAGACAGTGATGGCAGGTCATGTCTTCATTACATCTCTATGTCAAAAGCTGCCTGTGCAGAGAAGCTGGTCTCTGTGCTGATATCTGGGGGCATGGCTGTGGGTTAGTCATCATTTTAACTCTTCTCTAATAATAGAAAAACTAACTATTGAAGATGAATATCCTTTGTATGAATGAATAGTTAAGAAATATTTTTTTTCATGAAATTAAAATTGAAAATTTTGATTTTAATAGTTTTGGTTACACACTCAAAAATTATGTTTGTTATTTTCACAGAAGTGAAGGATAAAAATTTCTTTACGCCCATCCACTTGGCCTCGCAGCTAGGTATTACAAACAATGTTGTTGCTCTGGCTGAAGGTGGGTCTGACGTCAACGTGAAAGGTTTTGCTGGATCAACACCTCTTCATCTTACTGTAAGCATGCCTATTTATCATGCTAGAATATTGTTTCTTTTCACAAGAAAACTCAAGCGCTGTTCATTAGATATAAAGCTAACTATTTGACAGCATTTAATGCTTCGATTGCTCAGAAGAAAACTTTTTTTTTAAATTATATTTACTTCTCACTAAGCAAGCCTGTTTCATCTTTTTGACTCATGAGATCAAAAAATGTTTGTGTAAATTATGATATTTAACTTTTATGTTAATAAATTATATGAAGACGTATAGAAAGTATTTTTCTGAAAATATTTAATTATTGTTTTAATTCTTATTGCAGGCATACAATGACCATCAGAAAACTGCAAGCACCTTGTTGTCATTTGGAGCAGACGCCACACTAGAAGATGACAGGGGACTCACACCCATGGATGTGGCCAAATCTAAAAAGATGAAAATGTTGCTAAAAGAAGCTTGGACAGAGGGAGCAACTAAGGGACATCATTCTCAGCTTACCTCCAATGAACAGAACAAAGAGATGAACAAAAAGAACAGTATAGTGCAGAAGAGAAAACCTGAAGTGATTTTTGATGTAAGTTAATTATGTTGATTGTATTTTGAATACACATGAGAAAACATTTTTTGGAAAATATTATAGCTTATTGCTTATGTGTATTGTGTAAGCTACATGAATTGACTTGTTTATGTTACTCAGGATTTGGCTCGAAGTGCGCAGAACTCTCCAGTAATGAAACCAGGTTCAGCAAGTAAGTCAAGGGGGAAGCACTAGTGATTTATTGAATTTGAACAATATCAAAAAGTTTTAAAAGTTTTATCTATTCCTGGTGATGTGTATTATTTGGACCCACATTTTGTGTGAATCAATTTTTTTAAAAATCATTCTAGACTTTTTAAACTGACTCTACTTGTCAACCCTATGTTGAAATGTTGAAACATTCTTTTTCAAAAACTTTAATTTTAGAGACTAGAGTATTGTCCAATGTTGAAAAATGTAAACAAGCAGAGAAGAAAATTCTCCAGGAAGTTGAAGCATTGAAGGCGGCACATCCAGTGTTTACAAGGTGAGTCAAATATGAACAAATGTGTGATACTACTCCCAGCTTTGGAGATAGGACTCATTAAACATGCATATCTTTGATTTTTATTTTAGTTTATTTGTGTAGTTCTTTTCTATGTTTTCAGCATATGAAAAATAACAAAAGTTTCTTACTTTTCATTTTTTTTTGTTTAAATTTATTTGTCATGTTTTTTTGTTGTTGTTTTTCTTTGTCACCAAAACTAATTTTTATTCATATTTTGCTTTTATTCTGTATTTTTTGTTGTTGTTCAAGGTGAAAGGTGATAATTTTCTGAAATGTATTCAAATTACTATTCATTAAAAATGTAAAAAATGATTATACTGAGAGGATCTTAAAGCATAATGCACTTTATTAAATTTAATTTTTACCATTTCTTATTATCAGATATCTGTCTACTTCTTTAAAAAAGAGAATACTATATACTTTTCATTTTTAAGGCCATATTTTTACAATTGTTGTTATCAAAGGGAAACAACGAGAATACTTGGAACATCTAGGAGTAAAATTTTACCTCAGATTGGTCGAAGTACCAGCCCAGTTCTTGCCCTTCCTGCTCCTTTACCTGATCAAGTTCATGACCTCACTTTGGAAGAAACGCGTCAGCAGCTTCTATCACGGGGAAGATCAATCTCAGACATAAAACTAGGTGCTTAGTCTTACCATCTTTTTAAAATTTATTTTTCCATCATACTTTCTTCTTTTTTTTTACATAATTGTCATTTTAAAAAACTTTAACATCACTGTGAAATGTATAGGAAACAAAACATAAAATGTTTGAAAATTCTGAAACAATTTTGTTTCGCTCATTTTAAATACTTTGTTTTCCAATATCTAAATGTAAAATAATGATAAAATGTTTCTGATATTTGTACTAATGCATTTTTACTTAACAAAAACATCATTTTACAATTTAACAGCTTAGTTTCATTTTAATTGTCATTTTTTTGTTACCAAGTTAATGTTAACTAATCAATGTTTGTTTGCTTTACATAATTTTCTGTAGGTTATCGGCAGAGTGCCATGTCTGGTTCTGTTAGTTCTGACGACTTTGTTGGTCAGTTCCACAGGTATTCTTAATTTTTATGATAAAATCGTTTCTGATATATTTGCTTTTATTTTTGCATGCAACTATTATTTGTTTAAAGTTGACAAAATTGTCAATGGGGTAAATCCAAGAAAAAGAAAGGGTGAATGTCAAACAAGATTCAAACATAGATTCTGCTACCTGCCCAGAGTATTAGCACAAAGTTAGGGCACACTTTATGTTTCATCTAAAGCCATTAAATTAAGTTAACCTAAATTTGTTTAACTTTATGCATTGGTTTAACAAGAAGTTGGAGTAGATTATTCAGCTAATTATGGGGGACTGGGTCTTTTATTTATTTGAAAGTTGGTACACGTGTAGGCAGTGCTTTGATAATGAAATTTGGACAAGTCTTTGACAGGTCTTTGAAAAAGAAGTCCAAATACATTGTATTTCATCAGTTTCAAACAAAGCTGCTTCTTCCCTAGTGCTATTACAGTAGAACGTCGTTTATCCGAACGGTTATTATCCGGAGCGTCAAATATCCGGACCAGTTTTTTTTTTTTTTTTTTTTTATCAACCACATGTACTGTAATGCACATATACTGTATGAATACGTTTTCGAACAGGCAATGCTCAACAGTTGTTTTGCGCGAGGCGAAAAGTGACGGAAAAACCCAAGGTGAGGGATATCGCGTTATAGGCGTCAGAAAGCGTTTCTAATTTAAGCCCTTCTAACTCGCCCTAGTCCTGAGGAAATTCTGGATTTGATAAACATCTGTGCGGAATATTAGGTCAGTTTGTTTCCAAGTGAGGTGGTGTGAAGTGCTCTTTTGTTGAGTTGTGAACTGCTATGGCTTCGAATTCAAAACGGAAGCGCAACGTCTTGAACATAGAGACAAAACTTGAAATATTGAATCGTCTCGCGAAGGGAGAAAGTGGAGCATCTCTAGCACAGTTTTATAATGTTGGAAAGTCAACAATTTCTGACATAAAAAAAAGCCGAGAAACCATTTTAAATTTTGCGTCAAAACTTGACTCAGAAGATGGCTCGAAGAAAAGGAAAACCATGAGGGAAGCAAACGATGTTGTTCTTGATCGTGCACTCTACTTGTGGTTTTCGCAAAGAAGGAGCAAAGGGGACCCAATATCGGGCCCTCTGTTGTGCGAAAAAGCTCTGGAACTTAATGAGAAATTAGGCGGTTCGGCTGATTTCAAAGCTAGCACTGGTTGGTTAAAGAACTTTAAATCGCGCCATGGGATACGTGAACTGGAGATTCAAGGCGAATCATTGTCTGGCGATAAGAATTCTGCCGACAAGTTTAAGGAAACATTTTTGCAGCATGTAGAAGAAGAAGGTTACTCCAGAGACGACGTTTACAACGTAGACGTGACTGGAGTAAATTGGAAGGCTCTGCCAAGAAAGTCTTTGGCTTCAAAATGGGAGTCCACAGCACCAGGTTTTAAAGTCAGCAAGGAACGTGTTACAGCCATGGTTTGTGCGAACGCTAGTGGAACACACACTTTGCCATTGCTTGTGATTGGCAAATCTAAGAAGCCTCGTTGCTTCAAAAATGTTTCGTGCCTTCCTACTCTTTACAAGGCGCAAAAGAGTGCGTGGATGAACTCTGCCCTTTTTTCTGAATGGTACACTAAAGACTTCATTCCAAACGTCAAGAAACTTCGTGAACGTGAAGGGAAAACAGGCAAAGTTTTACTGATTCTCGATAATGCTCCCTGTCACCCACCTGTCGAAATTCTCAATGCAATTGATGACGACTTCAGCGTGATGTATCTTCCACCAAACGTCACTGCCCTGGTGCAACCAATGGACCAAGGCGTCATTGAAAAGCTCAAGAGAATTTATAGGAAACAAGTTTTGCGGAGATTATTTTTGGCAGAAAACGACGAAGAAAGTGTTGTTGCTTTTGCTAAAAAGCTCAATATGAAGGACGCCTGCTACATGTTAGCCGAAGCGTGGGACTCGCTCGAAAGACAGAACTTGAAAAATGCATGGAATAAGCTGTGGCCAGATTTAGAAGGCGAACAAGACTCCAATGACGACCACAGGGAGGAGATTACCGACTTAGTCCAATCGATCCCAGGATTTCAAGAATGCGATGAAGAAGATGTTGAAACCTGGTTGGCAAGCGATGCAGAAGACTGTGGATTTCAAATGCTAAATGATGACGAGATTGTGACTTCCGTGCAAGAAGAATCCGACCCTGTCGACGATGAAACGGATGAAGACGAGGACAACATCATCAACGAAAGTAGCAAGGGTCCATCAAGTTCTGACGCATTTGCTGCGTTAGAGACAGCTATGGAGTGGTACGAACAACAATCAGAGTGCTTTCCTACTCAACTACTGCTGCTCAAGAGAATCCGAGACCTTGCAGCGAAAAAACGAAGGTGTACAATGGTACAGCGAAAAATAAGTGATTATTTTCCACAATAAAGGTAAAATTGCGACATTTGTCACCTATTTTGCTCGTTCTTCACGCACGTGTCCCGCATGTGATGATTTTCAATATTCGTATAGTGTCCGGTTGCATATACTGCATGGATCGCTTCGGTTTTCGGTTATCCAAACAATCGCGTATCCGAACGGTGTCCGGTCCCAATTGAGTCGGATAAACGACGTTCTACTGTATAGTATGGAATGGGTTGCTTGAATCATCCAGGAAAACCAATGACTTGGCAGAATTTAGGTAATTGATTAACATGCATGACTAGATTGACCAAGGGACATGCGTACAACACAATCATCTCCTTTTTTGAAGTAACGCCTGTATTTTATAAGATAAGATGATTAGATAATTGTAAAAAAAAAAGATTATTAGCAATATATATAAATTATATAAATTTTAAAAAGATGTTTTTATGCACTATTCACTTTGTCATAATATGTACATTCTATAAAGAATTTTTTAATGCACTATATGTACTTTGTCATTACAGAGGATCTCCTCTTGGTAATGATTATACACAACACAGAATATCTGAGCCTGAACCCTTTAGTCCAAGTTTAAAAAATCTGACAGAATCCTGCGATTCAATCTTGTTCAATACTCCAGGTTTGTTGTAAAAGTTGATTTATTTTCTAACTGGACAGAGCTCATCAATTTTCAAAAAACTTTTTCTTTTTAAACAAATTAATTTTAAGCTAAACAGGAAAAATTTGATATCATTAGTGAATCTTAAATTTAAATATTATTTTGAAGTTTAAGACCAATTGATAAGTAAAGTTTCATCATATATCAGCAATCAAAGTTGACTTAACTCTTTCTCTCCATAATTATTTACCACATTCTGATGTAGTTATTTATTTTGTTCATTTGTGTTTCACTACCCTGTTATGATTTAACTTTTAATAACTTTTTTTGTATGTAATCAGGAAATGTTATATTAGGTTTATAATTATAGAATTATTAATTATTTATAATTTTATTTATAATTAATAAATATTAATATATTAATATTAAGTATTTATTATTAATATTAATTATTTATTATTAATATTAATTATTTATTATTAATATTAATTATTTATTATTAATATTAATTATTTATTTATTAATATATAATATTAATAATATTTAATTATATCACACAAAAAATATAAAACCAAAAATTAATTAAATTAAATAGGGTCGAATCAACGTTGGTATAGTCAGTTAGGAAAGAAAAAGTTAAATATTATGCTTTTGTCATATATTTAGAGATGTTAGATGAAAACCAATTGATTATTTTTTTTGTCAGCCTCGTTGAAAATGAAGTCTGTTACTTGCTCTTCCCCAACTTCACATACAAGTTTTTTCATGACAGACAAAGTAAGGAGAATAGAATTCTTTTTTTATTACAGAAGTTTAAGATTTAGAGCAGCTAGCATGAATTTAAAAAAAATAAATTTTTTAAGTGTTTCTTTTCTTTTTAATTGATAGAAATCTAATCCAGATGATGATGTGTTTTCTGTTACGGAGCCTCATGTTGACTTCATGCGCTGTCGAACAATATTCAAAGAGGATTTCATTTTGGAAGAGAGCAGGCCTAAAGATTTGATGTCTGGCAGTGATCCTGCATCCAGCCTCAGCAGCTTGTCTACCCCATCACCTCGGGATGCATTCACCAACCAGCACTTTTTTCCAAAATCTTATAAATTGGAGACACTCGTAGAGCAGCAAGCCAGTAACCAGTTTCTTTCTTCTCCTTTGGAAATATGGAATAATCCTGATCTCCGGGCCACCAGGCCTCAGATACGTAACCCTCGCCAAAAAGTGAGACATCGTTCTGACAATTCATTGTCGTCTTCCTTGGAGTCTGAGAATGAGACTGACAAAAAGTCCAAAAGGTTAACTCCCAATGCAGTGAATATCTTTAAAAAATCCTTCAGTGACACGTCAAGCTCATCAGATTCTGTCAACGTTCACAAAAGTCAGAGCTTAGAATCTCTGTCCCCCAGGGCTCACTCTCAGCCAGCCCAAAAGAAAATTGTTTCTCTATCTGATGAAAGTATAAACACTTCTTCAAAAAAATCACAATTGGCAGAGTCTAAGCGAAAGGACATTCCTAAACTAAACCTTTCACAGAATAACACTGTCATCCCAGAAATAAAAAAATTCCAGAAGCAGCAAGATATTGTGAAACCTTTTAGTGGCAAAGCAAAAATGTTAATTTCTGCAGACATTGACAACTGGGACAGTAAATCTATCAAGCTGTATTCTGTTTCCACTAAGAAAGAAAAAAATGTTTCCTACAATCTTATCGCAGAGTCACCTGAGAGAAATTCTGTTACTGTTTTTGACAGTCCTAAAAACCTTTTGGAAAATTCAGATTCTTCCACTACTCATAAAATAAATGAGAATTCTAAGCAGCCCTTACATAATAGCCTGTCTGTGCCAGATTTTTCAAGCAGAGTAACCAACTCAGGTGTAGAGTCATATAATGATAATGACGAAGTAGAAAGGTCATATTTTGTTGTTACAAAAGAAGCAGAGTTAATATCTAATACTTTGTACAATAAAACTAAAAAGAAACAAGAAGCCAAGGTTAGCTCTGTTAAGGTAAATGAACCACCGGTCACACCTAGCGCTAGAAAAAAGTCTGCAGATTTAGCAGCTAACATTGAGAGAACAATAATGAGAAATCATAAAAACAATCCACCTCTTACTTATAGAAATATGACAGACATGCTAAAGGACCAAGCAAAACCAGGCACTGAAGTAAAAAAAAGTGAAAGTCCAGTAAAATCAAACTTGAACTCTCAGAAACCTCAGTGCAGCAATGTTAAATCTAGTAAAATAAAACAGTCAAGCCCAGCAAAATCCAACTCAAGCATTCCCCAGAGCCATGGAAAGAAAAATAACTCTGGCAAGACAACATCACTAGATAAAGAAGGACAAAAGGATAAACCAAAAGAAAATAATACCCAGATCTTAGCTCAAATCACCAAAGCAGCTGAAAGAGACAACAATAACAGCCAGTTAGGCCATTGGGATCCACCACACATAGAAGTAGATCCTCCTAGCTCTCAGACCATGCAGAAAAGAATTGAGACTCCCATCACAACTCCACTGATAGTGGATCCCTTTGAGGCATTTCCACAGGCTCACATTAAACTGATTGAAAACTCAACCGATGCTGTTGTTAAGCTTAAGAAATCTTCAACCAGCAAAACTCACAAGAAGTCTGCCTCATCCAAAAGACCGGTTTCAGGCAGTTCCAGGCAGTCTTCTGCTGGCAAGAAAAGACCAAATAAGGGTAAAGACAAAAAAGCTGACAATGATTCAAGACCTAAAAGCTCAAAAAGAAATGGTAAACATAAACAGACCATAGTAAATGAAGAACTGGATGAACTGTATGATCTAGCTGAATCAGAGAATATTGTCTTAGTATCTGGAATTGGCTGGCAACTCTCAACATCTTTTATCAAGCCACCTCAAGGAGGATCCACTGAGCAGTCTCTTCAAAATAATCATTTATTACAATCAACTTTGGCAGAAAGCAAAAATTATTTACAAGCCTTCAAGGAAAAGATCTCAGAGAACTCTCCAAGATTTTTGGAAATGAAGCAGCAGCCCTCTCCTACTGAATCTAAGTTGCCCACTGTTGAAGATGATGGCTATCCTCCAATGAACCTTGATATGACTCAGAACTATGGCCACAAGATTTTGATGGAAAATTTTGGAAATCCCTTCTATGCTGAAAGCCTTTCTCCAGGAGAAGAGAATGCATTGGGAAAGCTGAGTCCCATTACAGAGTTGTCTCTTTCACAGACAATAGATAATATGTTGGAGGATTTCACTGCGGCTAGAAATGATAAGAGCAAAGATGAAGAACAGATACATTTTCATGCCGATGCAAGGCAGCCCCAGAAGGACAGCTCCAGTGAACATGGTGATCAACCAAAGCAACGCTGTAGTGAGGATGACAATTTAGATGAAGTCATAGAAGAAATTCTCTCCTCCACAACTTCATCTTTGTCTTCCACACTCAGAAGCATTTCATCTCACATTAAACCAAAACCATTCTCAGGCTCACACACCCTGACCTATGGTGACCATAAGCTATTGGGTCAGATGTCCAGCTTATTACATGACTCTCCATTTCATGCGCAAAGGCTATCTTCAACCATCAACATATCAGCAAGCGAAAAAATAAATAAGGGCTCAAACCCCAGCAATGTTTGTAGTTCTGGAGACAATCTAGCCACCAGTAAATCTAATCAAACCATAGATAATCAAGACAATATTCAACTTGATCCAAAGCAATTAGAAACCCCAAAGATCCCAAATATTACAGAAACAGTTGGCAATGCTATTCCATTGCCCTCCAAACCTCCTCTATCCCTGAAGAAATCAATCGGTGATGAAACATCTAGTTATGTGACTCCATTGAGAAGATCATCGTCCACAAAATTCCAACGTAGACGAGACCAGGTAATTTTTCTTTTCTTTTTACTATGACAATAATCACAAGCTTGACCAACTGTTTTTACATTCTTTGGTCTTTCTTAGACTTTCCCAGCTCCATCACACATCATAAGATAAAATCAGTGTTAACTAACCAGCTACAATCTTCAAAACTGTTTGTACAGAAACAGCATGAAGTATTTTAAAATTACTTATTCCTCATATGTATATCAAAGTCCTACAAGTGTGTTTTTGAGAGCTTGGTAAATTGTATCTAAATTGTGAATTATTAGCTTACTAAGATCATGCGTGTACATTCTGTACAACCTAATGACTTGCAACCTTTTAATTTCCTAAAATCCCATCAGTAATATGAGCTAGCATCCCTTAAAAATGTAAAAAAAATATTCAGAGTAAAAATTCTATCTGTAGGATTAGAATTTAATATCAAAACTCTTCAACATAAAACTATTTAAATTTTAGTTTAGCAGTTAGATCGTTTTCTCATAGCAATTGTGTTAGTCTCTCATTGTATGACTTTATTGTAACTTATCTGCTTACAAAATTTAACGTAGTCAATAATTTTTTGTTTGTTTTAAACAAACTTATCAACTTTCTCTATTTTTATTGCCAAAATGTTTATTAAAATGACCAGAATTTAAATGAAGAGGAAGCCAAACAGCTGGCCAAGGTCATTAACAGTTTTAAACAGATGGAGCTTACCACTGGCTCTGGACGACAAGACTCTCGCAACACATCCATTAAAAGTCCAATCAGAAAAAGTGGTAGCCACCTAGCTGTTAATGAAGCAAGCTCCAACTCCAGGCCAAGTTCCATGAATGCCTCTTTTAAAATGAAGGGAAAATTTATTGAGCTGAAAGAGAGTCAGGTTGAAAATCGGAAACCAGAGGCAGAAACTAAAAATTTGACTGGCGTGGTTAGTAAATACAATTTTTTTTTCTAAAACGAATAGAATAAATATGTTGACATGTTTCTTTCCAGTGTCTTTTTTAAAATAAATTTAGTATAAATATAATCAAATTAAAAATTATTACTCATATCTTAGTTTAAAGTAGCTATAATAGTTGTGTATTTGTTTGTAAATGAAATTTTTTTTTGTCATTTGCTTTTTATATATTTGTTTGAATTTATCTCAGTCTGTGTCTTATTACACTGGAACTTCGATTATCCAGATTAACTGGGAATGGGATCTGTCCTAATAATCGATCGTCTGGATAACAGAATGCAAATCCAGATTAACTGGGAATGGGATCTGTCCTAATACTCGATCGTCTGGATAACAGAATGCAAATATTGTAAACGTTCCATTTCACAAACAACATAAAGAAAAATTCATATGGGGTTATCAGGTAGTACATAGACATAAAAATCAAGTAAAATATATGTGTGTTGGCTAAAGCCATGTTTTCCACTTTGCATGACAATTCAGGTTGTTTTTTGTTCAGGACTCTCTAAAATTTAACTGAATCTCCTCCTCAGCTTCATTGACTTTGTACAGGCCTACAAAATAAATATATAAACTTTAGGAAATCTTTTACTTTGCTCATTTTTCTTTCTTTTTTTTTTTTAGAGTAACACAGATGATGAAAACAATCCACACAATGAACAGCTCTCTAATATTAAAGTAAAGATAGTTACAGAAGCAACGGATGATGTAAATACTTTAAATGTATTAAATTTTAATATTTTCATTTTCCACTCTGTGTTTTTCTGTGTTTTTATCTATTGTCTTATAATCACAATTTCATATTCAATGAACACTCAAGTGGAGGCATACAAGTATACTTATTCAGGTCTTTGTGGTATATCTCTTAAAATCTTTGAACTGCATCTTGTTCAGTTAGTCTCTGATTTGTTCTTAGTTTCTGTATCTTTCTTACCAGTTCATTGAGGATGAGCATTGTAGAGGTGTATATAAAATTATAATAATGTAAGTCATTGCATTGTTCTCAACATTTTCTATAATTACATTTTATGCAAATTTCAACTTTTCCTTTTTATTTATTTATTTTAATATTAAAATTGTATTTTTTTTAAAATGCTACATTTATTATATGCTCCCTCAGAAACAAAACAGAAACGAAATCAGACGAGAAAGTTTAACTGGCAGTGAAGCCATGTCTGACACCATGAAGGGAGTTGATGATACTATTCAGTGGAAAAAAGGAAACATTTTAGGGCGTGGAGCTTTTGGAACTGTGAGTTACTTCCCTTGAAATAAATTTGCATTATGTTGGATACTTTAATACAGTGTTTCCCAAACATTTTCTTGAACAGAACACTTTGCACATTCTGAGTATTTGGCAGAACACTGCTTATTTTTTTAGAGAAATTAATTCACATGGTGGCCTACTAGTTAATTATTCCAGTAGTTGGGTGGAACACCTATTCTGGCCTCGAGGAACACTAGTGCTCTGCAGAACACATTTTGGGAAGAAACACTGCTTTAATAAAACTTTAATTCAGTTGCATTGATTAAGCACTAACTATGGTAAAATCAATGTTGACATCTCTCCTCACCCTCCCATGTAAATAAATTGATATTTATTTCAATGTACTATATAAAATGGCTTCTAGTACAAACAAAAAAGACTTCAGACCTTATAAAATAATTCTTGTATCAAAATTAATAGTTACATTTTAGTTTTATCTTTTGTTCAAAGGTCTGGTGTGGACTTACCAATGAAGGTCAACTGATAGCAGTGAAACAGATAGAGCTGACCACTATAGACACGTCAAAGGCCCACCATGAATATGAAAAAGTTCAGGAAGAGGTGGAGCTTCTTAAGACTCTGGAGCACACTAATATAGTTGGGTAAGGTCATCACCTTTATCCTAGAGCATTCTTTGTTGAAAAGTATTGTTTCCATTGAAACCTATTGGTCCATGTGACAGTCGTCACAATGACTACTGTTTCTATGGCCATCTCATGTGAATGTCATGTGACCAGCATAACAATGAATCACTCCTGTACTCTCCCCAATAAATGTTAAGTACTTATTGGAGATGGATGATTATATCCAAATTATAAATTATGACAGTCAAGGGTCTGTGGTTTGAGTCCTCCTCTGGCTTTATATGTTTTGCTTTATTCTCTTCCCTTTCTTCTCTCAATAACTTTGGTACCTTAGTGCTGCTGATATATATTACGTTATGTACATAAATGTAGAACGCGTTTTAGTATCACTCCTTGAATATTAGCAAAGACAGTCCGTAAAACAACACTTTTATCAAATTTAATGTTATCATCTTAAAATAAAAATCAGCAAAGTTGGCATTGCTTTTTTTTTTTTTTCAGTTACCTTGGTACTAGCTTGGAGGACAACATTGTCAGCATCTTCATGCAGTTTATACCTGGAGGCTCCCTGGCCAGTATCCTAGCTAGGTTTGATGCATTGGAAGAGTCTGTCTTTAGACGCTACACTAAGCAGATCTTGGAAGGTGTCAAATATTTACATGACAATGATGTTATACACAGGTTGGTTCACTGTTTTTAACCGTTATCATAGTAATAGTATGTCTAGTATGAGTTGTTCTTAGAAAGATTTACATTTTTGAACAACCAAAGTTAATTACAGTAAGTGAGATAAAAAAAAATAACCATGCCAACTTGAAAAAATACCTCATTTTTAGAAATAAAAGAAATAGACTAAAAAAATAGAATTAATAAATTTTAAATTTGGCTTAATTAAAGAACTTTGTTAAAAAGGATAAATTGTTATGTTCCTACCAATTGTATTGTCAATTCTCAATAATAGAGTTAATGATAGTGCCTTTTTGCCTGTACATTGACAAATCTAATTTACTTTACCACAACTCTTGTCAAGAGAGTTGAACATTGTTTTATATCTAAAATTAATCAAACTTTTTAGAAGAAACAAAATTAGTTTTGTTTTCTTATTAAATTATCAGTTGTCACATTGAATGGTTTGTGAAATTAAGAGATCACACTTTTTCAATTCTAAATTTACTTGAAAAAAATCCTTAATAACAGAAGTGAAAATCAATACTATCCTTTTTGTATAAGGTAATAACGGGGGGGATGGGTTCACTGATTTTTTTTAATGTTAAAACCTTGATTGCTTCTAAGTAAGTAACTTGCGATCTATAGAGCAGATTATGTAAAGGTAGCCTTACTGTCATTCAAAGCAGCCCATTTGGTGGTGCTCTCACCAGCCTAATGGGTACCAGCTCGCCAGGTATTTTCCCGAATGGTTATATAGCCTCTGATGCAAACATAGATGGTTTGGAACTCCTGGTTAGTCCATCCTGGTTAGGGTTTCATGATATTGAAAGAGTTACATGCCATATTTTCAGAGATCTCAAAGGAGCTAATGTCATGCTGATGCCCAATGGTGTGATTAAACTAATAGACTTTGGCTGTGCCAAGAGAATGTGCATCAATCTCAGCATTAGTCAAGTAGAGATTTTAAAGTCAATGAAAGGGACACCATTCTGGATGGCTCCGGAGGTGGTCAATGAGACCGGACATGGCAAGAAGTCTGACATATGGTAAGTTTGTGTTCCATTTCATGACAGTTTTATCAGTTCTTAAAATCAATTAAATATTTGTTAGAAGTTACAAAATGTGTTCTTATTAAGATAATAATGATATTATATACTAACTTTTTATCAAATGGCTATGCACACTACTTTGATCCGGATTCTTATGTCTCACTAGTTCTCTCCTATCCACCGTTTATCTTAGGCTTTTAACTTCTTCTCTTGTTTATGCATGGGTAGCACTCACTAATTTGGCTTTCACATCACTCTGTATCATGAAAAATATTATTAAATTATATTATTAGATACTTGTTTTGCTCAAAGTCAAAAGGGAAAAGAAATTGCTTTTTTCTCAGTCAGCTAGAACTTACCAGTGCCTTAATGTTGTCCACATATTTTTTTACATCACATTTGTAGCTATTTATTTAAAATGATATAGAGCTTTTTGAAAAACAAAATTTTAAATCTCAATTTGGCACATTTTTTTTTAATTTGGTAATTGCATTAATGTTTTAATGTCATTGGTGACTTTCTACTTTTTCTTTTCTCTCAGGAGTATTGGCTGCACTGTGTTTGAGATGGCTACAAGAAATCCTCCATGGTAAAAACATAAAATAGTGGCATTAGGTTTAAATGTTTGTTTTTTTTAATATTGAAAACTACATTGAAATGAAGATAACTATCTCAATATGTATCCATATGCTTTAAAAACTTTTTACACTCTGTACCTGTAGTTTATCTCTTTTTGATTTTGCATTCATTCAAAATAGTTTTGATTAAATACAGAACAATAATATTATTAAAAATTAGGTCTGATATGAATCCTATGGCAGCCATATTTGCCATTGGCTCTGCGACTAGACCAGTGCCGACATTAGATGAGAAGTTTTCACAGGAAGCCAGAAATTTTGTCCTCCAGTGTATGACAAGGTCAGTAAAAGAAAAGTTCAAGTCAGTTTTATTTTAATATAGAAACAAGAATTATTTTTTTTTACTAACACTTAATCCCATTCCCCCCCCCCCCCCCCAAAAAAAAAAGAATAATTTTAAAAAAGTAAATTTTCTGTATCAATTTGCTAAAAAAAAATGTTTCTTTTCTTTTGCCTCCCTTTTTTTTTTCATCTTCCAATATTTTCTAACTCTTTACTTTCAGAGATCAAGAGATCAGGCCAGATGCTGCTAGTCTTTTACAACATCCATTTATAACAAAGAAATTTATTAGGAAAGAGTAATACTTTAATGTCTGGGGTTTTATTCTTCGAGTGCACAGTTTTGGGGCATTAACATATATCCATTTAAGTTAATAAAGATTGTCATAAGTTGCTCACAGTTTTAAACTGCCATCCAGCTCTTTAAAATTAATGTATCATTTACTATGTTAGTTGAAAGGTCTGTTAAGCTAATTATATATATACTATAGACTTACTTTTCATCAAAATGTATCTCTTTAAACCATGGGTTACAGTTATGTTTTAAGTATTGGTTATTTGAATAGCAAAATAGCATATGGTTACATTAAAGTAGGTTGTAGGTCAACAGGTGTGATGGGAAGGCCTATCTTGACATAGGCCTACCTTGCAGAATAGTAAATGCAGGGACCTACTTTCAAAGATTATGGCCTATTCGGATTTTAGCAAGCATGGAAGACACCTGCAATGATCTCAAGGAGATTAAAGATGGCTAAGCATCAGAGACTAAGACTACTATTAGGAGTCACAGATGTTATGTCAATTAGCCCACTTAATAAAGTTGTGACAAAACATTTCATGAGGGTTGTTGGATATGTTCTTAGACAAAATGAAGCAGGATTCAGAAAGATAAAATAACACCTAGTCTAAAATGATTAAACAGGGCCATCCTTGTAAAACGGCATTGCACCTTTATGAAAGACAAAATAATTGGGCATCATTTAGGACGAGGCTGGAAACATCATCAAGGACTTATCTCTGTGGGGAAAGCATATGAAGATCTAAGTCCAAGTACATTTGAGTTCATGAACTTATCCTTCATAGCATCTTGCTCTTGGATAGCTTTCAGACAAATTTGCTTGTAAATTATGTCATTAAAAAAAGGTTTCATAATTCTCTTTCATCCCTCCATATCAGATTAGTTTTCTTCAATGTGAACTCTTGTACTTTTAAAACCACTATTCTGCTGTTAATCGATTGATGGCTTCTTTATAAGAAGTATTGGATGACTCTGTGAAGAGAATCTATTGTTGTTTTTCTATTGTGAATGAACATTATAACAAAGTTATAAACCTAACATCCTAACTTGCTCTATTTCCACTATGTGAAACCTGTAAAACTGATAAAAAGTTGTTCAGAATTTTACAAGATGTTAACAACATTCATAAAATGTATTGGTATAATGACATTTCATTAATAGATTGATATTAACTTTACATTGATCTGATAGACTGAATTTAACAAGAGGTATTCAAAAATGGTCTTGATAAATTGTTATTGACTTGATACATTCACATTGACTTGATAGAATAAAATTGTAGTAGTTAGATCACAAATTGTCTTTAATCCTAAACAAATGTGTCAACAGTGCCTTTATCAATCTGTTCATTCTGTGATTGTAAAATATCTTTAAATTTGTCATGTCCTAAATATAATGTCACTATTCAGGATTTGTTGCAATTTTTAAATTAAGTTGGTCTCTACAATATGTAAATGTATTGCTGGCCATTTAATTCATTAACTCCTTGGAGTTTTTTGCTTTTTTATCCATGGATAAAAGTTATGTTGATACTACCTATTCAACTTCTACTGTGTTACAGATATTTATTTACTTAAAATCAATGCAGTTACTATTGTTGATTTTTGCTTTTTGATAGATATTTTATAACAAACTGCTGATTTGTTTATAGTGTGATATTTTTTAATTTAATTTTTATTGTATAGTCACTTAACTTTGTTGAATTGGTTGAAAAAAATGTTCTTGCAAATATTTTGTGTTGATGTCATCAAGTGAATTTATTTTATAAATATATTTTTGTTTTGCCATTGTTATGTCATTGAACAGTTATATTAGGTGTTATATAAAGTATCCAGCTGAATATAGATATTAGCATTTTATTTACTGTCTACAATTTATCATTGTACTGCTCACAAATTGTTTGACAATGCTTACCTTAATGTCAAAGTTCCTTTTTTTTTTAAGGAATTGGCAGAGGTAAGAGTAGTTATACATTAATTACAAGCTTTTTCATTTACTTTAAAACGAAAGGAGATCTACTTTGTCTGTTCACTATTTTTTATGTTGCTTTAATTTGTAATTTTCAAGATAGCTAATCCACACTTTTTAAACCATTTTTGTTTGTAAGTTTTATAATCAGTTAAAGCTAGAGGATATTTTATAATATGGACCTGATTTTGTTAGAAAGACGTCAGATTGTGTTGGCATACCGAGAAGTCAGTTTGATGGCAAACCTCCTGATGATCTAGACTCCAGACCAGTGTTTCCCAAACTGTGTTCCACTGCACCCTAGTGTTCCACGAGGCCTGAATAGGTGTTCCATGAACTTCTTCAATAATTAACTAGTAGACCACCATAAAAATTAATCTCTTAAGTAAATGCAGGGGAAAAAAAGATTTTTATTAGTACTTCTTCATAACAAAATAAATTCTATAACATCTCTATAAACTTTGAACTGATCTAGATCCTGAATCTAATTTGAAACAAAGATTTGATAAAAGATCGACCCTTAAATGATATCTACAATATGTCAACGTATTGAAACAGGCTTGGATCAATTTTCAAGTAAGGAGAACAGGAAATGGTTTGAAGTAAAATTTTGGGCTGTCTCCTCAGATGAGTTTAGTCTAAGCACAAGAAGCCTAGTTGACTGAGCTCAGATTTAGAACTCTAGTTGTTACAGATTTTACTTACTTGTAATGAAATCATACAAAAAAAAGGTTGCTTTGACATGCATTATATTTTATTTAAAAAAATACATAGCTAAACACTCTCATAAAATGTTTTGTTTGTTAACACAGTTTGGATGTAAAAATTTCAGGGTAAATGTATCGTAAAGATTTAAATACTTGACTTTGACAATCATTTATTACTTTTTGTATCCATTGTGTTGTAAAATCAATCAAAATGTCTCAATCATTGCTGGATTGTGTTTTTTTAGACAAATGATTATTTTGTTTTGGTATTCATATGTGTTAGTGATGATTGTCTCAACGAAGTGTAGACAACAATGAATAGGCTATACTTCTAATACTCAGAAATGCATTAGCAAAGAACTAGCTCTTTTTTTAAATGTATTCTTGTAACATTTATTAATTCTCTTTTAATATTGCTAGCATTTTAAAATAATGTATTACTTAGAGATTTAGTTTCAATTTTCAAAGAGAACAATTTAGTTTAAAATGTTTGTAGTAACTTCTAGGAAGTGAAATGAGATGTATTTCTTGAGTGACTTAAGTAAATCCTAATGGCATTTCCTTAAAGAGTTGTCTCCCAGTAAATCTATGTCTCCCTAAATAGCCTTGGCTTCCACATATATAATGAACTTATGACCCAATGCACCAAAAAGTTACCTAAGCATTATTTAGAGATTTTGAAAGGCTGTTATCATATTAAGCCATTTAAAAGAGGAAAATCTAATAACAAAATTGTATCTCATTTTTTATTTATTCAAATAAACATTATTTTATTTTCAATCATTCATTTGAGATATAATAGAGAAAGTGTTTTATAACATCTTTAAATTTAAAACTCAATTTTGTCAGTTAAAAAAAAAAGTTTTTTTGACTTTGGTAATTTTTTGGTCACAGAGAGTCACAGCAGCAGACTTGAGTTAAATGACCTTAAACTTCCTTTTAATATTTCTTGCCACCTTGCCAGATTTTTTGCTTTTATCTGATTACAAAACTCTTAATGCTGAATGTACATTAAAATATATTTTAAAACCTTTTTCATAAAGTGACTAAATGACTTTTTATTATTTTAACAAATAGATAACTTGCAAAAAGTTAACCTGCTACAGCTGCAGTAAAAAGAAAAAAGCAGCTTTTAACATAAATTGATGTAGCTATAAGGATGTAGCCTGATCTCTGTGTGTTGTCCACTATGTTGCTATACATTTGTTAGTAGAAATGGTTGATTTTGATGGGAAGTAGATCCCTCAAGAATGAGAAATTGTTCCAAAGGCTCAGATTTATTACATTCTAGTTATTATTGATATTTCTGTAAAACTGCTGAAATAGTAATGCCATGAGACCAATGTATGATTAAACATCATGTTGCTTATGTATAAATATAAATGTTAGTTGATCATATGACTTGTGTATAAATAAAAATGTAGTTGATCATGTGACTTGTGTATAAATATAAATTATAGTTGATCATGTGACTTGTTTATAAATGTAAATGTTAGTATGTCACAAGACTAATGTATAAATATTAATGTTAGTTTGTCATGAGAATTACATATAAATATGAATTTTAGTTTTTTGTAATTCCTAAAGACGTCTTTTATTACCTGGCTTATATTAACTCACTTTATCTGTCTGTCTGGTCAAAATCTTTCTCTCTTCCAAGTTCCCATTGTTGGATCAAGTTGAGACTTTTCACAATTATTCATTGTCAATAGACATAAATTAATTAATAAAAAAACTAACTACTTAGTTAATCATTTGATTATTAATTAATTTAGATTTACATGGAAAGAGGAGAGAATTAGGTCATTTGATAAAAATATCAAACTAACAATGACTGATAAAGACCTTCAATTTTTATAAGTACTTAAATAGCTCAGTGGCAAAACACGTTGACCTCTCATCATGGAGACTAGTTCAAATTCTGACTCTTTTGAAAGTATAGCATGGAAACTTTTTGCCAGATGATTGATGACATGATTGATTCAAAATAATTGATGCAATTTCACTCATTATATGCAAGGTTTTAAAAAGTATTTTTATATTTCACTTGTTTTAGAAGTGTTGACAAAGTACACATTTTTTTAAATGCCAGTAAAACAAAATAGGTTATCTCATTAAACATACATGATCATTTGTTTGTACTCTAAAAATTATATGTCTTACAGTAAAATAGTAGGTTAAGAAACTAATAAAAGGTGGATATGCTTATGCATATTCTCTCCATATTTTGTATACCACCCTTCTGTATTGCTAGAACAATCTCCAGCTCAGTATTATAGGGATCCAGTAGTGTCAGATATTGCATTATTATGTAGATATTTATTAATTCTGCTAATACCCTGTCTTGTATATTTTATAGATATGTGTATGAAGAAAGATTTTGCAAAATATTTTTTCTATGTTTGAAACTGAAATAAAATCTACAATATCAATTCATGTTTGCCTTATGTAAGCTAATATTACTTGACAGTAATTAAATGTTTTTTTGATTATAAGTACATTTTATATTTTGAATTGAGAAAATGTTTGGAACTTCAGGTATTTTTTGTTTGTTTGCAATTAATTATATATGATTGTAGCCAGGGGTTTTTAAGGCTCCCCCCCCCACCCCCCCCCCCCCAAGAATAAAAACTAAAACAAAACTACAATTGCCTAATTCCATGATCGTATATATCGAGGGATGGGGTTTGATGTTCAGCCCCTGTGACCACTGGTGGTGTGAGATTCACAATAACCCAATAAAAAATTAATCAAAACTATAGCTACCTACCACATGAGTGTATCAATGGGGAATTTTTATTTTCTACCCCTTCTCCACTTCCTTTCTCCACACTTCCCTTCTCTACTTCCTTCTCCACTTCCTTTCTCCACACTTCCCTTCTCCACTTCCTTCTCCACACTTCCCTTCTCCACTTCCTTTCTCCACACTTCCCTTCTCTACTTCCTTCTCCACTTCTTTCTCCACTTCCTTTCTCCACACTCTCTTCTCTACTTCCTTCTCCACTTCTTTCTCCACACTTCCCTTCTCTACTTCCTTCTCTACTTCCTTCTCCACTTCTTTCTCCACACTTCCCTTCTCCACTTCCTTTCTCAGCACTCTCTTCTCTACTTCCTTCTCCACTTCCTTTCTCAGCACTCTCTTCTCTACTTCCTTCTCCACTTCCTTTCTCCACACTTCCCTTCTCTACTTCCTTCTCCACTTCCTTTCTCCACACTCTCTTCTCCACTTCCTTCTCCACTTCCTTCTCCACACTTCCCTTCTTCACTTCCTTCTCCACTTCCTTTCTCCACACTTCCCTTCTCCACACTTCCCTTCTCCACTTCCTTTCTCCACACTTCCCTTCTCCACTGCCTTCTCCACTTCCTTCTCCACTTCCTTCTCCACACTTCCTTCTCCACACTTCCTTCTCCACTTCCTTTCCCCACACTTCCCTTCTCCACACTTCCCTTCTCCACTTCCTTCTCCACACTTCCTTTCTCCACACTTCCCTTCTCCACACTTCCCTTCTCCACACTTCCCTTCTCCACACTTCCCTTCTCCACACTTCCCTTCTCCACACTTCCCTTCTCCACACTTCCTTTCTCCACACTTCCCTTCTCCACACTTCCCTTCTCCACACTTCCCTTCTCCACACTTCCCTTCTCCACACTTCCCTTCTCCACAATTCCCTTCTCCACACTTCCCTTCTCCACACTTCCCTTCTCCACACTTCCCTTCTCCACACTTCCCTTCTCCACACTTCCCTTCTCCACACTTCCCTTCTCCAATTCCTTCTCCACTTCCCTTCTCCATTTCCTTCTCCACTTCCTTCTCCACACTTCCTTTCTCCACACTTCCCTTCTCCACACTTCCCTTCTCCACTTCCTTTCTCCACACTTCCCTTCTCCACTTCCTTCTCCACACTTCCTTTCTCCACACTTCCCTTCTCCACACTTCCCTTCTCCACACTTCCCTTCTCCACACTTCCCTTCTCCACACTTCCCTTCTCCACACTTCCCTTCTCCACACTTCCCTTCTCCACACTTCCCTTCTCCACACTTCCCTTCTCCAATTCCTTCTCCACTTCCTTTCTCCACACTTCCCCTCACCACTTCCTTTCTCCACACTTCCCCTCACCACTTCCTTTCTCCACACTTCCCCTCACCACTTCCCTTCTCCACACTTCCCTTCTCCACACTTCCCTTCTCCACACTTCCCTTCTCCAATTCCTTCTCCACTTCCTTTCTCCACACTTCCCCTCACCACTTCCTTTCTCCACACTTCCCCTCACCACTTCCCTTCTCCACTTCCTTCACCCCCCCCCTCCCAAAAAAAAATAATTATAAAGAAATATTTCACTTTTTGATCGGTCTTCCTGCAAGTTTCTGAAATCCACCAATAAATTAAATCTACGAGATTTCCAGCCACAGGCTTTAAAACGAAATAAAGAAAACTAAAATCGAGGCTCAAGCCTACATCAAATAAACATTGGACATTGATTCTTTTTTCTACCAGTCGCTGAGATCCATACAAAAAGTACAGTGATCGGCAGATTTGAAATTTGACCTGAAACTTGTGTTAGAAGAGTAGCACGATATTGTGTTGCATATAAAATGCATTTTTAAGTTCTGAATTCAGAAAATAATGCCGGGACTTGATTGTGTGTGTGTGCAAATGTACAACTTTCCAATGTTGTAGCTTGAAAAGAAAGAGCCATCGATACTACACCTGTCTTTATCTTCTTGGCTACCTCATCTAATCCTCCTTTAAAAAAGGCTCCGCTTCGTTAGTCATGTTATGATAAACGCACGCGCGAAGTAGGCTTAACTCACTCAGAGATAAACATCCAGTGCATGCGTGTGTGTTTCTGTTTAGTACATGGGTGGTACCAGGTCTAGGTCTGTTTTGCTGTTTAGGCCGTTCGTTACCTTACTTAATCACATGAAGAATGGTTACACTGCTATTATACGTATGATATAAGCGATATGTAGTATGGTTTCCTGACATACTTTACTACTTCCAACTTATTTTGAATTTAGTAATTATTTGAATTCAGCTTCTTTATCTTTTCATATTGCTGTCTTGACTTATACACACACACACACAAAGACAAGCAATAATCCCCAGCAGTCTTCTAGTCAAAGTTAGGTCTACCTATTGTCACAATGACCGGAGTGTTTTGGAGTGAGTGTCACTTGGTCTTAGGGGAGATAAGTTCAGAATGTAAGACTGGAAAGTTGTTTACATAGACTTATCTATATATATATATAATAATCAAGTCCATGGTTGTGTTATTGTAGTGATTTAGATTTTGTAAAATATTATTATTACTAAAGTCTTTTACATTTATTTAATTTCATAGTAACTTGATTTTGTCTATATTGTAAATAAAGTGTTATTTAGTTTGTTCACAAAAGAAAGTTATTCGAGTTATTTTAAAATCGTTTTAAGATACATTGCGCCTACAAGGGTTTAGTTGTCTACCAGCAGTTTGGTGCTACAAGTCGACGACCGGTAACACCACGAGTCACCCGAACACACAGTGTAAATTACAATGTCTTATGAAAGTGGTAAAACGAGGTTGACTATCAGAGCAAGGCACTTATAGTTCGAAACCTGGATACTTTCTGGTTGGTCTTTTTGTTTTCTTTTTCTTTTTTTTTCTTTTGTTGTTGTTGTTTTTACCAAACGTAAACAGTACCTGGCAACTTTGGCAGAGAATCAAAGTGGATATTATGCTGGCTACAGAATGCCCTCATCAAGTGTGATTCGCTTCAACTATAAAAGATCTTGTTAAGAAAATGACAAATGTTTACGTATGATTGAATGAGCTTCAAAAATGTTTAGAACTATCAGAATTTAAAATATAAAACAATTCAAAGGACTTTCAAGAGATATCTGCAAGTGAGACCTCGGGACTTTGTTAATGAAAGTTCATGGGAGGTAGTAGCCTGAGAGTGGACAGCATGGAGACCGACTGTGCGAGCTGGTACGAGACCCGAGTACGCTATTCTGCCTCAAAGTGGCAATTGGGTGGAAACGGCTGGTACGACCCTCGCCCAGATGATTGAGACACCATATGACAAAAAGAAGAGGGGAGCCACCCTATCCAATAGCCCTAAGACAGATTGATTATCATGCTTGAACTGGGACAAAGTTACTCCAAGAAAACAGGTTTGTTTAGTTGCTGAAGAATCAAAAAGAGGCAATTAACACTAGTTAGCCTAATTGATCGGGGCTCATCCATTGACTCTTGAGACAGATTGTACTATAGATAATAAAAAATGAAAAACATTAACACATTTATTAGATACGATATTTAAAACCCTTTCCTTGTTTAAGTGCATTACTTTATTTTTAAATGCTAATGTGCACCTCAATAAATTATCGAATCGAAAAAAAAACAAAAACTTTTAGTTTTGAGTTTGCAGACAACGACTTCATTTCAAACATATTTACAATAATAATGTCAGGGATAATTGCTATCAATCGTACAGCATTCCGAGCGTATTTGAAGAGTGAGATTTTGGCTATGTCAGACCAATAGCTCTGAATCTTACATAACAACGCCTACAGTCAGCCAGCCGCATTGACTCCCCCACTACTTTCTTTCGCCTCTTACCTGTGCGGCATGTAGAATTGGTAGACGCTGATGGCGATAGTAACGTGAACGTCTCACAGACGAAGCAGACGTAGAAATATCAATTTGACAACTTTGTAAGGCTTTGGTGTCGTCTGCTTCTATGCTGACCTAGATCGATATAGCAATAACGTGACCTATATCTTAGACGTAGAAATATCAATTTGACATTTTTGTAAGGCTTTGGTGTCGTCTGCTTCTATGCTGACCTAGATCGATATAGCAATAACGTGACCTTTATCTTAGACGTAGAAATATCAATTTGACAACTTTATAAGGCTTTGGTAACATGGTCTCGTCTGCTTTTATGCTGACCTAGATCGATACAGCAATAACTTGACACATATCCTAAAGTTTTGGACGTTTCTGTAGATTTTAAAAACAATTAGGCTCTTGTCAAAACCTCCTGCATGGGACAGGATAATCAGTGCCGGATTTAATAATTTTATGGAGGTGCCTAACTTCTTCAAAATGTAGTATAAATGCGTTAAAAAAATAGATTATTAAGTTTTAAAAAAAAACCTTCTGCAGTTAAGAAGGATAAGTACCGGATTTAATAAGTGGAGGCACTGAGCAGGATTTTGAGAGACACCTACTCTATTCAAGCTTCAAGATAACTGTGCATGCCAATATAAAAGCATGCCTGAATCAGCCAGCATGCACGACTAGATTGACACATGAAATGCGTAGGGCGTAATTGTCTTCTTTTTTGAAGTAACGTCTGTAATATATAAGATAAGATATATTTTTGAAGAAAGAAATATAGTACTTGAACTTTTTATCTAATTTTCCATTTGTTTCTTATATTCATTATGCATATTTGATTTTTACGAAATGTGAAATGTGTAGGCCCTGTGCGGTTCCACAGACTTACACTGTTGTAAATTCGACCCTGGAAGGGTTCTAGCCCTAAGACCCTCGTGACGACAGTCCGGAGCGCATATGACACGACCAAGCAGCTTTAACTTATGTCATGCATGCGCCTGTGTATTACTATTCGCCTTAAAAAAAAGTAAAGTCCCCCCTTCAGACCTTGTAGTCTATAGGGCAGATGATGTCAAAGGTAATCTTTTTCTGTGGTCCACAGTTAACGAGGCTGCCATGTAGCCAGCACAACTTTTCCCCAACTAATGTCAGTTACCCATTAAAGCTGGGTGGACTCAGAGACGCCCGAAGATCCCGAAATTAAAAATCCCAGTCTACACAAGGATTCGAACCCCGCATCCCGGCGGTGAAGCCAAGTGCTTTACCGCCTCCAATATTCGCCATAAAGTGAAATTTCTTTCATCCTATGTAGAGATTTTTCCAGATTAGGCCATATATGACTGTGTTAACATTCAACTTAAAATAGCACATTTTAAGGAAGAAAAAAAATGGCATAACAAGCCATGATTATATTTTACTTAATGCATTAAACACACTTCACCAATCAAATCTGTAACCTGTTCCTTCTGGCAGACAAATGTGCAAAATTTTTCTTAGAATAATCATTTAAATAATTATAAGTTGACTAATAGTCTGCGAGGAAACAATAGTACAAAATGTCTTCTTGTTCTCCAGGTCAAGAGTATTATTGCCCATTTTTGGTCATTCATGAGTTCGTTGATAGTGCACCTTATATTAGAATACTTTATAGACGGATTACATTCACTCTGTGCAAAAGTGTTCACATTGAACCGAGTTGATCCTTGGAGTTCGACTAAAATACATTCATGTCAACAATTTTTGGGAAACTTTATTATTATTGTATTATTTTTTTATTGCATGTGTTTTGTAAACTATGTGCGCAGGGAACAACAAACTATGTGCGGGGAAACTATGTGCGGAGGGAACAGCAAACTATTTGCGGAGGGAACAACAAACTATGAGGGAGGGAACAGCAAACTATGTGCGGAGGGAGCAACAAACTATGTGCGGGGAAACTATGTGCGGAGGGAACAACATACTATGTGCGGAGGGAACAGGAAACTATGTGCGGAGGGAACAACAAACTATGTGCGGCGGGAACAACAAAACTATGTGCGGATGGAACAGGAAACTATGTGCGGAGGGAACAGCAAACTATGTGCGGAGGGAACAGCAAACTATGTGCGGGGAAACTATGTGCGGAGGAAACAGCAAACTATTGCGGGGAAACTATGTGTGGAGGGAACTGCAAACTATGTGCGGAGGGAACAACAAAACTATGTGCGGGGAAACTATATGCGGATGGAACAGGAAACTATGTGCGGAGGGAACAGGAAATAATGTGGTGCCATCTGCTGCTGGCAACGTTTGATACGCCAACAGTGTCAACGATTCAGTGCCACCAATATAAGTTTGGTTCCAGAAGGGAAGTAAGTCCTATTTTAAAACTGAAGTGGGTTTACTTTTATCTCCCCTTGCAGCCGATAGCGGCAGGAATGTTGCCATCGTTATCATCATTATCTGTCATCCGCCTCAGTTTAAAAACGACCTTACAACAGGGGTTCTTAAGATATCAATAGAGACTCAGCAGGGTACTTTGAACGCACACACACACACACACACGGTTACATAGGTAGCGTATACATTTACACGAACAACAAAATCTATAATTAAGCGTACAAACACACAATAATGCAAACTATGAACACAAAATGTTCTGTTCCAGCCACAGCCTTTTTGGACGAACCTGTCTTAGTGCTCCCTCCATTGAAGAATTACTTTTGACAGTGAGTCATGTCTTAGGCTACACTAGGACAGAACCAGCTCAGCTTTTGTCTCTTCACAGTATTGAATAGTATTATGTTATTTGAACACAAAATAGAAATTATTTTTTTTTAAATTGTATTCGTTGGAACCTCAGGTAACGACCACAATCCGTTTAAGAAAGTTTGTCGGTACCCAAAATGTACTGCATCCGAAACAATTTTCCCCCATAAGAAATAAAGGAAATAAATTTAAATGTATTGCTTGTTTCCTGGTTTTAAAAAAAAGTCACCTGTCTATCTTATCTTATCTATATGTAGTGGAGTGGATACCTTTTCAGAAAACACTGCCACCCCGATAGCCACGTTACCCTTCCCCCTAGATGGCACCTTGTGTCCGCGCATAACAAGGCAGACCAACGTGGGCACTGTCCATTCGACCGGCATCTCTTGTCGCTTTAGTGTCCGTACGTTACTGAACCTACGTCGTCTCCACTCCCTGTTTGTGCCTGGTTCTACACCATGTGTTTATGGATGGCTGCATGTCTTTAATGTATAATAAACAGTTTGGAACCGTCCTACGAGTTGCCTTCGTCATGTCATTTACTTTGTTCTGTGCCAAACCCACCACAGAAACTTGGTAGCACGAGTGGGGTCAGGAAGAGAGACAACACTGTTGGATCAGAAGACGTCTCAGAATCTGCTTCCTGACAACCGAAACTAAGAAAGTGACAACCAGATGTAGACGTTTACAAGTAACCGTTAGTTTTTCCTGTTTCTGTACTTTTAAATATTTTCTTTTTTTTTCTTCTATTTGTTTCAGAGTAGTTAGATTTAGTTTCGTATATTTTCTTATTGTGATTTTACTTAGCTTGAAAATTGTTTCTGTTGAGATAGATTTAGTTATTAGTTTACTATTATTGTTAGAGTTTCTTAAGACCTCCAGCCAGATGGAGAGAAATATGGTGGAACCTAGTTCAGTGAAGGGGAGAGACGTGGGTCCTACGTGCAGTGGAGGAGAGCCGGAGGGAATGGAACGTGTCACTAAGGGGATGTTGACTCGACTACAAGCTGAACTTGAAACATTGAAGCTGGCCTGTCAGCGCCCTCACTGCATCATAGAACCTGCGAGAAAAGTGAGACAGTTCAGCGGGGATGGCAGAAATGTTGAGGTTTCAATTGAAGATTTCGTCAGAGAAATAAGAGATCTATGGGAACTTCGGCCTTACCTCTCGCCTCAAGAGAAAACAGCAACCATCATTGCGAACATAAGTGGTCCAGCTAGATTAGAGGTAGATCTTCAGCCACCTCATATTAGAAGTGATCCAGAAGCTCTGCTTGATGCACTTACATCTGCTTTTGAAGTAATCATACCGGTGCGAGAGGCAGAGATTGCATTTCTGATGTCGCAGCAGAGAAGAAGTGAGTCACTGCTTGAATTTTCTCACCGACTATTTAAGGATTTCACAACGGCCATAAGACAAGAAAAAAGAGAAGGAATAGATTACTTCAAGGAGGAAAGATTGAGGGACCAATATGCCTATGGAGTGAAAGATCCAGAACTTCGCAGAGAGCTGTTTAGGTTCATAGCGCAACATCCCCAGATAAGTTTTCAAGATCTACGAAACTATGCATTCAAGTTGGAGAACCAGAACAAAGATGCAGCTCGAGCTCAAGAGCAGTGGTCTGAGGTTCTCTTATCGAAATTGGCCAGGTTAGAGAAGCAACTTGAAGAGATAAAGGGGTCAGGCTATAACAGTCTGCCAAGTTCAACTAACCCACTCTCTAGTCAACCACATAGTCAACGCAGACCAACACAAAGACACACGAAACATAGCAACCAAAACAGAAATCGACCAACAGCATCACCGGGTCTTGTGTGGACAAGGACAAAGAGAGGATTCTTCCCATACACTGATAATGGATCACCAGTCTGCACCAACTGCTGGGAGGCTGGACACGTAGGGCGTCAATGTCAGCCATCACCACAACTCACGGCTGAGGTTCAATCTGTGGGCAATAGTGAACCCATTGTTTCACAGCCAACCCACCAAGTAGAACAACGAACCAGTGAGCAACAAGGTGATGCAATGTACAATACAGATGCAAGTCACTCAATTCAAACATACCCCGCATCGGGAAAAAGAAACTTTAAGGCTGGTCAGCCTAACCAGACCAGACATGACAGACTCCGGAAGACACATAGACAAAAAAGAAACTACAAGCAGTTGAACCAGCCACAAAGACGAACTTGCTCACTACTCCCTACCACACTCTCTACAGCTTCCCAGACATCATGGGTCGAGAAAGACGTTAGTATCGTGGAAAAAACAAGACAGACCACTCTGTATGACCGATGGACTCAGAACTGGAAAGATGTTTGTCGTTCCAGAAGACACTGACAAGAAACAGTTGTTTCAGTTCTCAGAAAACTACTAGGCTGAACGCCCCGGGACGGGTCGTTTCAAGCTAGGGGCTCTGTAGTGGAGTGGATACCTTTTCAGGAAACACCGGCCACCCCGATATCCACGTGACCCTTCCCCCTAGATGGCACCTTGTGTCCGCGCATAAAAAGGCAGACAACGTGGGCAGTCCATTCTACCGGCATCTTTTGTCACTGTAGTGTCCGTATGTTACTGGACCTACGTTGTCTCCACTCCCTGTTTGTGCTTGGTTCTACACCATGTGTTTACGTATGGCTGCAGGTCTTTAATGTATAATAAACAGTTTGGAATCGTCCTACGAGTTGCCTTCTTCATGTCATTTAGTTTGTGTTCTGTGACCAACCCACCACATATATAATACAAATGTTACTTCAAAAAAGATGATTACGTCCTACCCGTCATGCATTCAGTCATGCATATTAACCAATGACTTAAATTCTGCCAAGTCACTGGTTTTCCTGGCTAACGAATCTAATGTGTGTTTAAGACTTGTAGGTCTATAATTTGAAGCATTATGGAACATTTTAGTATTATATCAAGTGTATTCATAGCTCTATGATGCTAAAATAGAAGTTGTTAGCTATTGAGTAATGCAAAGCCTCCTTGTCAAGAATCCTCTTTTTTTTTTGTCCGAATCTATCACTGAGTCTAGATACGGTGACGCAAAGTGGGTCGAATGCTTCTATCATTAAGTCATACCTAGACCTCTAGACCTTTCCTCGTGTATATTTACCTGTGCATTGGCTAACTTCGCCAACAACAAGGTGAGCATGCTAAGCACAGAGAGCAGGAGTGGGGGGGGGGGGGAGGTGGTACGAAGAAGAGAGGGGGGGCGGAAGAAACTCACACCCACTGGTATCAAAAGTAAACGAATTTCCGTTAGGAGCAATTTTTGGACCGTCGCAGAAAACAGAAATTTCCAGAAAGAAGTTAGAATCTATCACCCCATCCTGGCCAGTTTTGATACTTTCTCGCCAGTGTTAAATATTTTGTGTATATGTTGATTTATGTACCCGGACAAAACTAAGAATTCTTTGTATATTCCTTTATAGCACAGGTAAGTCATGCGCCACTTTTATGTTTTGGTATTGCATGCCAATGTGGCAGCATTTACTTGTGGATCTAGATCTCCTAGTCTCAGATGTAGCTGTGTTGAAACATTCGTAATCCAGCCCTGGATCTTTCTGTATCCATATGTTTTCATTTCTGCAGGTAATTTGCAAACATCAAAGATATGTTTTTCTGCTTACTTTAATTTCTTTCGGCTTTAGTTATTAATAGATTGTTACGTGTTGTTCGCTGTATGTTAGACCAACATTTGGTGGGCACATAGTCTTTAATTAATCTCTACGTGTTTCCGCAAAAGGTGTGTTACTAGCGATGAGCTGACTGTGCCAATGGATTAAACCATAAAGTCTCGGCAGTTTATTAGATATAATACGTTGCTTCTCTCCCACCTTTTTGTTTTGACAGCCAAACTTTTGAATATTTGTTTCGTTTCTCAAACATTCGTGGCTTATTGTATCACGCTGTAGAATGACTGTATAGTTCACGTACCATTGACCTAGCGCCACAACAGTAGCGTAGCGAGGGTAGGGGTAGGGGGTCCGAATTTGAAAGTTCCCCCCGGGTCCCCATTTAAAGGGGGGGGGCAAATGAATGTCATCAATTTTATTTTACATTAAATATTTCGCTACTGCCATGCAATGTTGCTATTCTCATGGAGTAAAAAAAAATATTGACAGCGTTGAGCTAGCTGACGTTATAGCGATATGAGACTTGTCACTTGTGCATTATCTCGCCCAATATTATTCATTAAAAGAGTCTTAATGATTTATTTTTGTTAACTTATACCTGTTTGAATTTAGACACATATTTATTAAGCATTTATTCCCATGTCATGATGTCAAATGTCAAGATGCAAGGACCCCCCCCCTAAAAAGATCAAGCCCCCAATTCCTCAAACCCATAGCTACGGCGCTACGCCACTGCAACACAATGTCCTTGAGTTTTTACCTTTTTATTTCTGCACCTCAAATGTTTCGAAGTTTTAAATGAAAGTTAATTCCATAGATAAAAGCGTGTAGAAATCCCTTAACTCTTTCTCTCCGTAATTATTTACCACATTGTGATGGAATCAACGCTGGTATTGTCAGTTAGGAGAGAAAGAGTTAATGCTAATAAGAACAATGACAAGAAAGGATTTCATCAAATAGTCTTTAAGATCTATCTTATCTTATATGATACAGACGTTACTTCAAAAAAGAAGATGATTACGTCCTACGCGTCATGCATTTAGTCATGCATATTAACCAATGACTTAAATTCTGCCAAGTCACTGGTTTTCCTGGCTAGCTCAGGCAACCCATTCCATGCTCTAATAGCACTAGGGAAGAAGGAGTATTTGTACACATTTGTCCTAGTATATGGAATGAGGAATGTTGGGTAGTTCAATCAAGGCAATAGGTTGAACATACGTAGACATCATCAACAAACTATTTGAGTCGTGACATGAGAAGCTCAAATCATCTGTTGCTAAATCCCTGGACAGAAACCCTGCGGTTGTGTGCAATGCGCGTATGTCACCAGTCAAGAACACGTGACTTCCGAAGTTCCGAGACATGTCGAAACAGGATCCAGCGAGTCTGGAGCAGTCGACAAGAATATAAGATATTGCCGCTTCTTCCCCGCAGCGGGGGCACTGTGAGTGGCAGTTTGACATGAACCGTCGCTAATAACTTGAATAACTTCCTTTTGTGAACAAAACTAAATAGAAATGTATTTGTAATGTAGACAAAATCAAGTTAATGTGAAATCAAATAAAAGTAGCAGACTTTAGTAATACTATTTCTTAACAAATTCTTACTCACTACAATAACACAACCTTTAAGTCTCACGTTCTGGAATTGTCTCCCCTAACTAAGACCATGTGACAACAATGCCACCTATGTTGCATCATTCACATCCAATCACTAACCTCTTCCCACCGTAACCATATAAACGCACACACACACTTCATAACTACTATAACTTTGATACAAAATGTAGAACAAAGATACTAGGTCTAGAACAAATATAATATAACACATATTCGAAAAAAACAACATATTAGAACAAAGCTAACAGAATACAGATACTATGATACAGATCTAGAACATGTGATGGAACAAAGATACAAATCTAGAACAAAGATACTAGACTACAGATAGATCTACTAGAGCAAAAAAAATACTTGAACAAAGATGCTGAAACAAAGACAATAGAACAGACACTAGAACGAAGATACTAGAACACAATAGCATGTAAAGTGTGTGCAGTTTTTTCTAATATATTGTTATAAACCTGGTGGTGACACAGATGGGGGTAGTGGTGTGAGTGTAGTCAGCCGACGCAAATCGCCCCAGGCCAGTGCTAGACGAGCGGTCAACCGTGACGAGCTACAACGTCAGCCGAGACAAGTGTCAACATGACGGTTCGGGAAGGATCGGCGTCGTGAACAGAGCTCAGGAGCCTCACGAGGGATGTAGTCCTCTGACCACCCAGAATGGTCGAGCGACGTTCTGTCCGGTTCTAGAAGGCCAGCAGGGACCCTATATAAAGAGCGAGGTGGGGTTCACGACAGGGGTTCAGAACACGGTCGACTACAGCACAGTTCAACGGTGTGGTTCTGTACGGAGTACAGTTGAGACGACTGGCGCTTGATCTTGGTCTGCGATCGAGTCCGACACAACGAGCCTAGTGTGTCAAGTCAGTCCTGAACTGTTGAACCCAGTGCAAGCCCGGAACGAGACGTAGAGGCCAGTGCAATAGTTGATACGGCGGTACGGTGTTATCGGAGTGATATTTGTACAGTGTACGTTTTGCCAATGGTTCAGTATTGGCTGTAATTTATTGGACATTAAACTGTTACGTTACTTTGGAGCCCTGAGTTGTCAAGTTCTTTTAAGTTGGTGGTGTAAGGTGCAGTTTGCAGAGAGCCTGGAAAGTGAGATTCGTTACAATATATACAAAGTTCCCCTTTCAGAACTTGAGATCTATAGGGCAGAGGATGTTAAGTTCATCTGTTTCTGTGGCTGACGGTTAACGAGGTTGTCATGTGGCCAGCAATGTCAGGTACCCCTTAGAGTTGGACTGACTCAGAGGCGCCCTAAAGATCACGAAATTTAAAAAACACAGTCTTCACCAGAATTTGTACCCAGCCACCGCACCTCCAAAGTATATAGGAATCCATCAAATCGTCGACCAAACTTGACTTTCTAATTGTCCAGTCATGAACGTGTTCTCACAATCTTTTAACCTAGAACAAAAAAATATATACCAATAGTGCAGACAATGATACAATTTTCCTAAATTATGTTTTAAGACTGGAACAATTGTATTCTAATTAGGCGCATGTAGCCTAGTTGTCTAGTTAGTTTGAAAACTGAACCCAATTGATTCACTATAGATCTATTATGAAAGTGAATGTGGCATTCTTACGTGTCGAAAAAAAAAGGGGTGGTGGAGGGGTTGCAGAGGTAGGCAAGGACACTGAATCATTCAATGTTCCAAAGTTGCAACAGCACGTCAGACGCCGCAACCAATCACCCAATCTCATTTTGTTTAAGTCTGCGTTCACTCCCTTTGTTTAGAGTACAGCCGGCTAACCTCCCTTCTATTTGGCACAGCAACCGCCCTAAAAAAAAACAACAACCTACTAAATAATGTTGTAAGATGCCACACATGTAATAGATGTGTTGTGTATAGCACAGACTATTTACACAGACATATATTATGTCACTTGTCTGTTATGCGGCCAAGCGATTTGATTATTTTGGCAGCGAACAAGAGCGCGCGACAATGGTTCTAACATATTACTACTCTACGTCCAAATAAGCAAGAGCATAATGTAGGCCTACGTAAGTACATCATTAAATGTGTCAGTTGTTCCTTCAGTGCTGAAGATTATTCGTTTTTAGCCCGAAATCTCCTTCAGGATGGCATAGGAGGGAACAGGGTTCAAACCCGGGATCATCGTAACGACAGTCCTTTGGGGATGCCACGCGACCAATCAGCCATCATGTACGGGACAATACATTGTATTGCATCTCATTACATGGCCAACACTAATTACATATTTTTAAAAGCTTTTTCCAAGCTGGTACTGATTTTGATCTTGGTTCGGAGTAACACAAGACTTGCATTCAAATCCACTGTATCAGTGTTTACAAAGCTTATATCAACTCACTCTGTTTTTCTGGCTGTCTGCTACAATTGTGTACACGTTATTTCTCTCCCACACCCATTCTCGGATCAAGTTGAAACTTTACACAATTATTTTATTGTATTTAACAAAACATGAATCAATCCAAAAAAAAAATTGACCTGTTAGTTTATTAACTATTTGGTAATTAATTATTTTGTTTTGGGATCGAAAATGGAAGTAAATGCTACCTACTGAGAAATGTAGCTGTATATGTGGAGTTATTTCCTTTTCGTTTTGTACACGTTTTTCCCCCACTTCCCATTCTCGGATCAAGTTGAAAATGACCATACATAAATCAAGATTTAAAAAAATAATTCTTTAATCAATTAGTGGAAATTAATTATGTTTTAGATAGTAAAAAAAGAGCTTATTCCTGCAACATTGAGATAAATGGCAGTGAGGTTTTTTGTGGTTCTTCCCCTTTGATATGCTTTGTTTTTAAAAAGATATTTGGAAAATATTTTGCTCCTTTTGTTTGCGTATTTGTGAAAACGGAAGGGAGTAGAACTTGAGCCAGAGCCAAACAAATTATTATATTTGTCAATAAATAAGTAGATCTAGACGTTCCTTGTTACGACTGTATTATTTTGACAGCATATAGTTTTTTAAAAAATATTCTCCACAGCTCAGCGTAGACTCTTTCATTTCCACGAAATCTCCATGAGAAATCCTTTTTATTTCCAAGAACGGTCCATGAGAAGTCTTTTTATTTCCAAGAATCCTGTAGTGTATGAGAAGTCTTTTTATTTCCAAGAATCCTGTAGTGTATGAGAAGTCTTTTTTTTTTATTGCCAGTAATCCTCCATGAGAAGTCTTTTTATTTCCAAGAATCCTGTAGTGTATGAGAAGTCTTTTTATTTCCAAGAATCCTGTAGTGTATGAGAAGTCTTTTTTTTTTATTGCCAGTAATCCTCCATGAGAAGTCTTTTTATTTCCAAGAATCCTGTAGTGTATGAGAAGTCTTTTTATTTCCCAGAATCCTGTAGTGTATGAGAAGTCTTTTTATTTCCAATAATCCTGTAGTGTATGAGAAGTCTTTTTATTTCCAATAATCCTGTAGTGTATGAGAAGTCTTTTTATTTCCAATAATCCTGTAGTGTATGAGAAGTCTTTTTATTTCCCAGAATCCTGTAGTGTATGAGAAGTCTTTTTATTTCCAATAATCCTGTAGTGTATGAGAAGTCTTTTTATTTCCAAGAAACCCCAAATGAATAGCCTAGTCTTTAAATCTCCATGTACTTATATCAGAACATATTTCTCAACGGTACACTCACACATAAAAATAACATTTCTTTTCAGTAATTCTTTCGAGCAGCATCTCCTCAATTAACTCACAGATTAACTTTTTGTTTTACATGAAATATTACGCAGAATGTAGGGACCCCAAAGAGGTAGGGGCCTCCTAAATGATGGCTAATGACTAGCTACGCCACTGGAAACACTGCTTCACTATGTAAGCCTAGTTTCACATAATAGAACAAACAAAAAAAGACAGTGCTTCTTATCTAATCTTGGTAGGTAAATGCTAGTATGTCCATTTACCAATTACCTTGCTAGGTGTCTTATCCTAGAGCAGGGAAGGAAGTTTCGGACATGTTTCCTCACGACATTCTATTTCTGTGTATTGCTAGGGTTGTAGGAATACATTTCGTTATCAGCTCTTAGAGATAACTCTGGTTAGGTAATGTTTTTTTTTTCGTTTACATCAGCTCAATTTGAGTTCTCGGCCTTGCTACAAGAAGTTATTTCCTTATCGTTGGAATGGGCTCAATCTTAGATAGTAGATCGTCCATAGAGTACTCATTCATCTCTGTGGTTCAATGATCTAGTTCTAGCCTTCAATGACATTTGTACAAACTGAATCGTAACGACAGCTTGGATTTTCAAAGCACCGTCGAAGGTTATAAGCAAGAAGCAACCTTCCCCCTCCCCACCCCCCCTCCCCTAACATATTCGTCAAGTAATTTAGTCTTCAAAGAGCAGCATTGAGTGTAAAGTTCTGCAACTCAGCTTTGGACTTCGGGATATGAGATAGAAGACAAGTAGCTTTGAACTGAGAACAATCTTTGAAAAAAAAAAAAAAAAAAAAACACAAATATTTTATAAGGAGAATAACTGCACATTTACAGCCATATATCTCAATGCTGTAATATTTCTTTCCCTTTTCTATATCAAACAAAATTAATTAATTGCCAGTAATTAATTGGTTAATTTTTTTTTATTGATTCGTCTTTTGTGAGGGACAATTAATAATTCTATTATGTTTCAATTAGATCCGTGAAGTGATACAAAACACGTATACACTATTTGTACCGTACAAAGCCCATTAATATACGTATTCCGAAAATTGAAGAGGACATATGAGATTCGATTGTGATTCAAAAGAGTTAAAAAGAGTTTGAATGAAACTTGACGCCATCTAACATGTTATTATTTTAAAGAAGGAAGGCATGCAAAGCCATGTCTTTTGTAAATTGTAGTTCTTTACTTATCATGAACTCTTTGGACTTGGTCTGTTCTCTGTGGTGCTTATGAAGTTTGAAGGAGGGGGCCCTATCCATGGCGAACTGTGGTTTCAACTTTTGCCTTCACAAATTTCCTCCCAGAGATTCACACAAAACAAATGTGAACTGTACCAAGGCCATTCGTTACAGAAGGCCTGAACACTGACCTGCAACGTCACAAACTGTGGGCAGTTTAGACCTAAAGCTCGTTGCCAAGTCACAGGTCTAAACTGCCCAGAGATTGTGATGTTGTAGGTCAGTGTTGAGGCCTTCTGTAACGAATGGTCTGGACTGTACAAGTACATTTCAGTCCGCATGCATTGGGCAATTCCCAGTGGCGTAGCTAGGGATTTGGCGGCCGGGGGGGCTTGACCTCTTTAGGGGCCCTGCATTTTGACATTTGACATGAGATAATGGCGTGATATTTAATGTAAAAACAGATTTCGGACACTCATTTTGGGGCATCCTCAAGTTAAGGCCCGGGGGAATTTTGAAATTTGGACTCCCTTCTCCCCCCACCCTATCTACGCCACTGACAACTCCAGTGAATAGTATGAACGTCTAGCGATAAGACCCATGGATAGTTTGGATTGTCTTATTTCCTAACTCTTAGCAACCAGACTTGAACTCTTTTTGAAAAGGAGTAAAATTAAATTAATCTTGAAATGTTGAGACAGAAAAAACAACAACTCTGGAATCAATTTAAATGCTTACTAAGCATTCTCTCCCTCTCCCTCCCTCTCTCTCTGTCTCTCTCTCTCTCTCTCTCTCTCCACAAACACGCACACACAGAGAGAAATACCCACATATATACACAATTTATATCTTATTTTTCTTTTCTTTCTGTTCAAATCTTATCACTGGAACCCAACACTTTACCTTATCAAATATACCTTGCAGAGAAAATAAAACCTCAACACTAACTACAAATAGAAAAAAATCAAATGTTAAGTCAGCTAAGGTATAGTCAAGCATCGGAACACTGTAGTTCACCATTGTGACTTTCTTGTCCTCTCTCACTAAATATACAGCAAGCTTGATACGTAAATAAACAAATAAATCTGATTATAACCAGGAAATAAAAAATTCGCTTCTTTTTATCCAATGAAATAAGACTAAACGCCTGACAGCGTGAGCGTGTTGATTAGATTTGATTCGCGTGTTTTAATTAGAATGTAAATTTAAATGCACACAGTATTTAAACTGTGTTTAATTAAATGGATTTATATTTAAGCTTTAAAACACCCAATAAGCATTCCTTTTATAAGATGCAATTTGTTTTTCATTGGCGTTATTTACTTTGATCTTGTGTTTTAATAGAGACCAATAATCATAGCACTGGTCCAATAGCTTAGCAAGGTAGGCCTACCCGTGGGCTCGTTGTCTGCAATATGATTCAGGTTAAGAGGGAAAGACGTAATAGAGTCTACCAGTATGTAGTGGTGAAGACTTAAAAGTAAAGTAGCAATTATACATAAAACACTGAACCATAATCTTCAAATACAAAAATAAAATTTAATAAAATACTCTGAAAGACACAAAAACAAAGGCACATTCTTAGTCCCATATGCTAGGACAAATTTGTACAAATGCTCCTTCTTCCCTAGTGCTATTAGAGCATGGAATGGGTTGCCTGAGCTAGCCAGGAAAACCAGTGACTTGGCAGAATTTAAGTCATTGGTTAATATGCATGACTAAATGCATGACGCGTAGGACGTAATCATCTTCTTTTTTGAAGTAACGTCTGTATTATATAAGATAAGATAAGAATTTAGAAACAAAAAAACATTCCAAGGCAGGTACTTGCTTTTACTATATAAATACTGTTTAATCATGCTGAATACATAATGGATGAAGTAAAATCTAAAATTATTAAACATCAGACAATTTTTTGTTTCCCATGCGAAACCTATTGACCATAGGCCCGGGCGCCTTGACCTAGATTCGCGCCATGGTTGCTACGCCATTTCGCCAGACTATCAATTCATCACTTCATCTCTCTACCCTCTTTCTACCCTCTCTTAGTATTTTCGCGTTTGAATACTGGCTAAGATAGCACTGATATACCAAAGAGGATGAGGTCCCCCCCCCCCTTTTTTTTTACACTTAAAGAAATTGCTCTCCAGCATTCACAGCTTAAATAGACTCCTATAGCACCGATGAGACTATAACTTTTTTTTTTATTTCAACATTTTGTTTCTTTTCTTGCAAGGAACACATTGCCAGCTTTTTATTTTTTAGTCAAGTTGTACGTTACTATTTTTAAACATTGTCTATGAGTTTGGTGAAGAAAAATTAAGGATTCTATTTTCGTTGACCTCTGATATTTTGGTGTAATGATCTCACTTTTTAACAAACAAAAAAAAAAAAAGAGTAGAATGCCACCCACTCTTGTTAGAGGTTCTAACATTCTTTACACGTGACTTACTGGTGTACTGAAAAAATAAGATTTAAAAATGTGTGTATATTAGTGTGGATGTGGGTTAGTGTGTCTTTTAGTGTGTGTGTATGTGTGCTTGTTAAATCTCTTGTATGGACCAGAGGGGAAAGGGAGAAGGATTCCGTGCTGCCATTAAGCAACTTAACGGAGCTTGTGTCGAGACTCGAGCTGCTAGAAATCCCAAAAGAAAATTTTTAACATAATGTAATAACTTGAGGGAGGCAACTCAACGAGATGTATGTGTTTATTTACAAGAAGACATGACAAACACATAGGATATCTTCCTTGAGCACAGCATTTTCATATCGGTTCTAGACTTGGGCGGAAATCGTTCTCTCTTCCTAATGACAACATCCTTCCTAGTCTAGTCACTAATAGTGCGCACCTTCTGCGCTATCTTGGATGACGGTGTGTATGGCAGGGTTATAATAATAAAATTCACGTCTAGATCACGAAATGCTACCATGGAAAGTTATTCAACGTTCACCATTTGAATAGAAGAGCTCTCTTGTTCATACCTAGCTTTTAAAATAATCTAAACAATTCGACCCGCGGCGTAGCATACGCTGCTATTTTCCAGGGCTATTTTCAACTCTAATCCTAGGTGTAAATTATTCAATTAAACCATTTTATAACTTATAACAGATTTTCCGCGGCCTCCTGATTTACCAGTGCTAGTGTCCAGATCTAGCATTTAAAATAATCAATAGATAAACTTTTCTAACATATTCAGGTTTCACTAATGTAGGTATAGCTCTATTGTCCAGATCTAGCATTCTAAAAAAAAATCAATAGATAGTGTGACCTTTCTAACTAATATGAAATAGCGAAATGTCAAAATAAAAAAGTATGCAAACAAATGTTAACGTCATCATATACAGCACTTTAAAACAAAAACTGGAGATGACATTTTAATTATCAGGAGAACGAATGCACAGAATCTCTACACGTCAAATTTTCATTAGGAAAAATAAAGGGGGGGGGGAAATATACGATACTAGATTCAATACTATTTTAGATATTCCTTTGGTCTAGCTCTACATCTGTAAGATTACTGTGGGACTAGATGTAAGATGGTAACTTTAGATACATAAGAGTTCCCCTTTTTTTTTCCCCTTTAGGTATCTTAACAACGACTACTATTAACCTTTTGACCTTTAGCAGTTAGGACTGTAACCAGTTCACGTACAGCTAATGGGAGCTCAGATAGAGACGATCTGATAACATTTGAAGGTTGGTTTTGTTTCACTTTTTAGCGGTTCCCGAAAGAGGAAAAGACGCTATTAGTTTTGTGTTCCCTGTCCGTCCGTCCCGCTTCGGTGGCTGATTTTGAGTTTAACTGTCTTTGTAACCTTATTGGTTTTTTTTTTTTTTTTTTTTTTTTTTGGAGTGGGGGGGGGGGGGGGGGGCTTGGGATTGTGTTACATGTTTCGGATGATTTCCTTCAGAGTTTCAGATAATTACATCCTAGGTCGAAGTTCGCAGTGTTCGAACCCGGGACCACTAAGACGTCAGTCCAGAGCACATATCACATGACCAGGCTATTGCTAGTCTTTAGATGATTGGAGGGCAAATATAACTAACATTTTCAGGTAAACGACATGTGTTTAAAGCTGGAACTAATTTAAATTAGCCTTTGCACATGATTATATTGGCGTATACCTAAGGCAATTATTTCGTTTCAGCTTGACAGACATTCTTAATGTCTGGTTTGTTATTGAGTTTCTATGGATAGAATATCTTTGTTCTCAAAATTCCATCCCAACATGTACAGATCTTGTTAGACTCATATTTCTAATTACTTAACACTCTTTACGACATAACCCTACACGTAATATTTCAAATGTATGCCATTGAGCAGCCATTGTCAGTTGAATCTTGTTTGCGATGTGTTGCAATTGAAGGTAGCTATTTTTCTTCAAGTTTCAGTTTCATTTAGCTGTGCCTTTTTGTTTCACAAATTTGTATACGATAAACGCCAAAAATTTTGTAAGCATACAGTTACACTTGAATATTAAAAGTGTATGTTATTTAAAAGAGCATCTGAAAACGTTTTTACGTGAAACTAAAAGTAGAAGAAAAGGAAGCTAGCTTAGGTTCTTGTTTTTATAAATCTTATATCAACTCTGTCTGTCTGTTTGGTAAAAAGTTTGTGCACGTTATTTCTCCCACACCCAATCTTGGATCAAGCTGAAATTTTGCACAATTATTTCTTTTACCTGACAACACACGAATCAATTTAAAAAATTAACCAAACAGTTAATTAACTACTGGTAATTTTTTTTTTTTTGGTATCTCGAACAAAGGTAAAGAAATTGTACTTCATTGAAGTGGTAGTATACGCTGAATAAAGTCCCCCTGATTGGTCGTCATCCGAGTTTCAGTGAACCTAAAAATTAGGACGAGACTATAGAGGATTGGACTTTACAGTTATATTTGACTTCATAGGATATGAGAAATGTGTTCATCTTCGAGTTCATAGGATATAGGAAATGTGTTCATCTTCGAGTTCATAGGATATAGGAAATGTGTTCATCTTCGAGTCCATAGTATATAGGAAATGTGTTCATCTTCGAGTCCATAGTATATAGGAAATGTGTTCATCTTCGAGTTCATAGGATATAGGAAATGTGTTCATCTTCGAGTCCATAGTATATAGGAAATGTGTTCATCTTCGAGTCCATAGTATATAGGAAATGTGTTCATCTTCGAGTTCATAGGATATAGGAAATGTGTTCATCTTCGAGTCCATAGTATATAGGAAATGTGTTCATCTTCGAGTCCATAGTATATAGGAAATGTGTTCATCTTCGAGTCCATAGTATATAGGAAATGTGTTCATCTTCGAGTTCATAGGATATAGGAAATGTGTTCATCTTCGAGTCCATAGTATATAGGAAATGTGTTCATCTTCGAGTCCATAGTATATAGGAAATGTGTTCATCTTCGAGTTCATAGGATATAGGAAATGTGTTCATCTTCGAGTCCATAGTATATAGGAAATGTGTTCATCTTCGAGTCCATAGTATATAGGAAATGTGTTCATCTTCGAGTCCATAGTATATAGGAAATGTGTTCATCTTCGAGTTCATAGGATATAGGAAATGTGTTCATCTTCGAGTCCATAGTATATAGGAAATGTGTTCATCTTCGAGTTCATAGGATATAGGAAATGTGTTCATCTTCGAGTCCATAGTATATAGGAAATGTGTTCATCTTCGAGTCCATAGTATATAGGAAATGTGTTCATCTTCGAGTCCATAGTATATAGGAAATGTGTTCATCTTCGAGTTCATAGAATATAGGAAATGTGTTCATCTTCGAGTCCATAGTATATAGGAAATGTGTTCATCTTCGAGTCCATAGTATATAGGAAATGTGTTCATCTTCGAGTTCATAGGATATAGGAAATGTGTTCATCTTCGAGTCCATAGTATATAGGAAATGTGTTCATCTTCGAGTTCATAGGATATAGGAAATGTGTTCATCTTCGAGTCCATAGTATATAGGAAATGTGTTCATCTTCGAGTCCATAGTATATAGGAAATGTGTTCATCTTCGAGTCCATAGTATATAGGAAATGTGTTCATCTTCGAGTTCATAGGATATAGGAAATGTGTTCATCTTCGAGTCCATAGTATATAGGAAATGTGTTCATCTTCGAGTTCATAGGATATAGGAAATGTGTTCATCTTCGAGTCCATAGTATATAGGAAATGTGTTCATCTTCGAGTCCATAGTATATAGGAAATGTGTTCATCTTCGAGTCCATAGTATATAGGAAATGTGTTCATCTTCGAGTTCATAGGATATAGGAAATGTGTTCATCTTCGAGTCCATAGTATATAGGAAATGTGTTCATCTTCGAGTCCATAGTATATAGGAAATGTGTTCATCTTCGAGTTCATAGGATATAGGAAATGTGTTCATCTTCGAGTCCATAGTATATAGGAAATGTGTTCATCTTCGAGTCCATAGTATATAGGAAATGTGTTCATCTTCGAGTTCATAGGATATAGGAAATGTGTTCATCTTCGAGTCCATAGTATATAGGAAATGTGTTCATCTTCGAGTTCATAGGATATAGGAAATGTGTTCATCTTCGAGTCCATAGTATATAGGAAATGTGTTCATCTTCGAGTCCATAGTATATAGGAAATGTGTTCATCTTCGAGTCCATAGTATATAGGAAATGTGTTCATCTTCGAGTTCATAGGATATAGGAAATGTGTTCATCTTCGAGTCCATAGTATATAGGAAATGTGTTCATCTTCGAGTCCATAGTATATAGGAAATGTGTTCATCTTCGAGTTCATAGGATATAGGAAATGTGTTCATCTTCGAGTCCATAGTATATAGGAAATGTGTTCATCTTCGAGTCCATAGTATATAGGAAATGTGTTCATCTTCGAGTCCATAGTATATAGGAAATGTGTTCATCTTCGAGTCCATAGTATATAGGAAATGTGTTCATCTTCGAGTCCATAGTATATAGGAAATGTGTTCATCTTCGAGTTCATAGTATATAGGATATGGGAAATGTGCTCATCTTCGAGTCCATAGTATAATGGAAATGTGCTCATCTTCGAGTTCATAGGATATGGGAAATGTGCTCATCTTCGAGTCCATAGTATATAGGAAATGTGTTCATCTTCGAGTTCATAGTATATAGGAAATGTGTTCATCTTCGAGTCCATAGTATATAGGAAATGTGTTCATCTTCGAGTTCATAGTATATAGGATATGGGAAATGTGCTCATCTTCGAGTCCATAGTATAATGGAAATGTGCTCATCTTCGAGTTCATAGGATATGGGAAATGTGCTCATCTTCGATCACTAAGGAGGAGCTATAAACAATCTTTCATGTTCATAGGCTCTCCACTTGTAGAGAGGTTACCGTGTTGGCTTGAGAAGCCTTGATAAGGCTTGAGCTGTGAGTTTATTGAATTAGTGCCATCTTCCCTTTCCGCCATTTTTTGGTTCAAATGTTTTTGATAGTGTTAGCCTAGATCTATTACAAATTAAATTCCATGACTGATCCAAACTAATTGATACAAATACACTTAATATAAGACATGTTTTTTTTTAAAAGTATTTTTTAATATTTTGTTTTTTAAATCGAAATGAAAAATTTCAAAATGTTTGAGTGCCACTCCAATGATGTAATACACACACAATTATACAATTCTCTGGGAACGAATTAGTCAGTCCTGGCAAGTTTTTTTTTTTTTTTCAGACAGTATTTTCTTTTTATATGAAAAGGTCGATTACCAATTAACTACTTCTCATGAGAAAGATTATCTTAGCATGCGTGCATTACTATGTCGGCCTGTACTATAAAACTTGCTTGTAACTAGTTGCCTCGTTTTGTTATGAATATGTTTATTTTTTTTAAATTTAATTTGTAAAGCGACTTTAGGATTATAATAATATCACACATGATCATGTAGGCTACGATGTGGCATAGATCTATGTGGCGACGAGAGATTTCGCTTTTGTCCAAGAGACACTATTACTTCTGATATACGAGATTTGGTACGTAGGCTCAGATTCTTTTAGGGAAACTTTTAGTTGACAGCTAAGTGGGGATGTAGCTACGAGGCACACTCACGTATAAGTGGCTCGCGCATTAGTCGAATTCCTCTCGTCTGGTATGTACCTATTGAATGAAAGAATACATCGCCTGGTTTCTATTTAAGACGTCAGACATTGTTTTGAATTCGTGTATATAAGAGTTACACATATATTTAGCATCAAAGCCCGGAAGCCATACGCCACCTTTCTTGTATTCATATTTTGTTTTTATCCATATGTTTCCCCTCTCTACAACCCCCCAACCCCAAATCACCGATTCCCACAATCTGCTTATCTGTTCCTCGTTCCTCGTGATACACAGGAAGTGACGCAAGAGATGGGTGTTACGAAACACTTGAGGCTTTTCCACCAAAAGGTATCAGCTATGTTGCCCCCCCCCCCACCCCCACCCCACCCCCGCTTCTCCAACTGTAACCTTTCGGCTGTTTCTGATCAGAGTTAATACATCTTGTCGTCTGCTGAGCTTTGTCCTTGTTACGTAACCACAGCAATCGGTCTCATCGGTCACCGGCACGAGTCATACCCAGAGGTACGCTATTTTCTTACCAAACATAACGCACGTCTCCAGGGGGGAATGACGTAATCAAAGGCTCCAAACCAATTTCTTTTGTTTTCTGTACATTCCTTTTTTTAAGAGGATAACATCCCGATATGCCTGAGACGTTGACGCATCTTATTAGCAATGTCATTGATTAGATAAATCTTGTACTTGGTTTAGAGAAATTTACATATTCTTATAATTATAGAAATGTAGCAAGAAGTTTACAAAAGTATACCATATTGAAAGTCGGAGCTCTAGTACTCTAATACGCAGTGGCGTAGCTAGGATGGGGGGATTATGGGGGGAGAATTTAAAAATCCCCCCGGGCCCCCACTAGAGGGGGGCCAGAAATGAGTGTTTTTTACATTAAAAATTAAATATTACGCAAAATGCTGGGGCCCCCGAAGAGGTCAAACCTCTCGGGCCCCCAAACGATGGAAAATTCCTAGTTACGCCCCTGCTAATACGTTGTGAATATGCATATATATAGTAACTTGAACGTCTTCTTAAAAGTAATCAAGGGACGTTAGAGAGTCTGAGAGAGCATCCCTATTACTCTCCCCTACCTAGTTACAGAAATGTTGCGAAAAAATAGTGCAATATCTAGACAACATTGAACAAAATCCAAATCCTAGATCTACCAGTTCCAACAATGTCTCTATAATCAAAATAAAATACTCAGCAACATCAAAAAATCATAAAGCTCTATCTATCTCAGAACCTAGTTTATACCGATTCTCTATAACAAATTATTCAATATCAAAAGTTATAATTATAAGTATATCTGTTACCCTCTTGTATTCTTGTTAAATACTTAGAATCTGGGTATTTTAACATACATCGATTAAATACCAAATTAAATGTTTTCATGATATTATTATGTGCCCAAATAGCGGCTTGGCTTGAGATCTCGATCTATATTCACTTTTTGTAGGCTTAGATTCTCGCTATATTACGAAACAATATCATCACAACTAAATAATAGTAATAAAAAATAAACATAAATTTCCTTCATTCTTAAAACCTAGTTTATATACCAGAAAACTATTTAAATAACAAACTATTTGACTAATACAATCATCAAAAATTAATATTGCCTTCTTTTGTTTTGTTTTTTCTTAGTCTATACAGTTTTGGGCATCTTTTTTTTGAGATTACTATATACCCAGTGGCGTTACTACGGTGGTTTTGTAGTATGTGAACACTGACTCTAGTGACGCCACTGACCTACTGACTATACCTATACACTGCAAGCACGTGTTTAACCTACTTTGTGTACAGCCGTTAAGTCGTGTCGTGTTGATGCTTTGAGAGTGAATTTATTGCAGCTATTCAAGAGTCTTACCTGACGTCTTGTTTATATCGCTTATATTCTAGTTTACAGGTGTCAACCCATTCAAAGCTTGACTTTCCGCCGTTATCTATTACGATCAACTAAATGGTACGCTGCCCTCGGTGGCGTCATATCAAGTGTATTCACATTTGACTAGAGTAGCACCATTAGTAAAATAACTAAAACGAGAGACACTTCAAGACAGAATACTAAAAAGTAAAGTAGCAATAATACATAAAGCACAGAACTATAACTAGCACATACCAAAACAAAACCTAATAAAATACTTTGAAAAACAAACAAAAAGATAAAGAAACTCTTCTTATTCCATATGCTAGGACTAATTCGTACAAGTGCTTCTTCTATCCGAACTCTTTAGAGCATAGAGAGGGTTTCCTAAATCAGCCAGGAAAACCAATGACCTTTAATTATAATGCACGACTAGATTGGAACACGGATATGTGTAGCGGTGTAGGACGTTATTATATTCTGTTTTGTAAAAACGTCTGTAATTTACAAGATAAAATAACCCGAGTGGCTTATCCACCAGACCAGAATCATTTTTTTCAAATTCATTTCATCTTGTATCGCTACATTGACAAAAAGGCAGTACAAATGAATAATAATAAGGCTTGTCTTCGAGTCCGAGGATTAGTGAGGAATGCGAATTTCCCGTGGCTGCGCAACCCCAGCTGTGACCTACTAATTTTGCCGTCTGCTTCTGTCCTCTGCAGCGGATTTTCTTTTGGTATCAAATGTGTATCCCGCGGCCTTTGTGAGTGACCTCCAGTCACTCAATAAAAAAAAATGAATGTTATACATTATATAAGTAAAAGTGTCCTAACACTTATTTCAGTAATGACTTCACACAAGGGTTAGAGTCATAACACTCAAAAGCTACTTGTACATCTTAAAAGTAATCAACGACCAACTTTCATTGGACCCTGTGGTCTTCTACAAGTGAAGTGCCAGGGCGAAATGTATCCATTCGTGCCACGGTTGGTTCGCTACTTGCTAATCTATGAATTCTCTTCATTATTTTACACGAGATTCCCATCTTTTTAGGCTTGGCTCATTGTATGTTTGTGGGTGGTTAATGTTATGGAGTGTGTGTGTTTCCAAGGTGATGATGAAGAAATGGAGTATTAATTGTTGGTCTTGGAGAATGATGAAATCACGACAAGGTCTGTCATAAGTTATGTTAAGTACGGCAGACGATCTAGAAACATGAAAGAATAAAGATGGGTTGTTGCAGTGAGTTTGATTTTGTTTTACATATCATTTCATATTATTATTATTAGATTTATATCTCATCTCAAGAGAAATTTGTTCAATTTATTAAAAGTGTATTTATTTTAAAAAAAAACATTAATACGCCTACATCGGTTCAGTTGTACTAGCTGCTTGGTGCTACAAGCCAACGACCGACTAACAACAGTTAATACATTTCCATCTAGTTGGGTCTAGGCTTCGTACTGTTCAGTTGTTGTTTAAACAGGTCTCATCCACCCCTATTGTGTCCCTAAATGAAATAGTTCAATAGTCTGCCACGTTATAGTGCAGGCCTGCCTTTTGGTAGCCATAAAAAGTAACAAATGCTCCATGCTTCTTTAAATCTATCGTCATGAAAACCCAATGATTATTTCTCAGAAATAAAATTCTGCTTAGAGAGTACACTTGTTTATTTGCTGTTCCAATGGCGACAACTCCACAACCATAGACATAAATAAATATAGACTGGCCGAAGGAAGTAACTTCATGTAACTTGGAAACATGTAGAGTAAAGTGCGAAGTTCGAGCGCATTAAGCCCGCTGGCAGCAATTTTCAAGTTTGGATTTTTATAGCACCGTAACGGTCTGACCTATGAAAAAACTGATAGTATCTCTGAATTCCTCGTCCTTTTTTCTATAAAAATAGATTGGATTTAATGTATCACTAGGCTTAGTTAAAATTAAATACGAAGTCAAAGAGGTGTAGGGTAAGTATCGCCAAGCGTACTTTTCCTCGAGCGGATTTTTCCCCAGTTAGTAAGCTCGATCGGGTTGATGGAAGGTTCGAACAGATCAAAGAAAATATATCTAAAAACATGTTTTAAAATTTAATTTTCACTATAAAGTCATTTTCTTTTTACTCCAGCGCAAGAACACCATCTATTGCACCATTTCCCACCCTCCACAACTTCAAATAGTCTCTTTAAGCTGATGAGCAATCAGACTTAAAAATAGCCTTAAGCCCATTACCCATTTCCTTCACTACCGGGTAGTAAAAAAGAATAATTCCACACCTCCTGTGTTTGACCTCACCATGAACTTAGCCTTTACAAGGAAAAGAAAATAGTATGTGTCGGAAGTAAAGAAAAAAGGTGCATGCACAGTAGCAATATAGTAGTAATTTGGTAAACATTCAAATAAAAAAGTTATAGCAATAAAAAGTGAACTGTTCGAACCTCTTGACAAATCGGGGCTGCTCGAACTTCGCACTTTCCTATATATCTATTGTATTCGGATTTCCAAATTATGAAAAATCGAATGATCTTCATTCTTAGAGATTTAAAAAAAACACTAGTGAAAATAATGTAATACTTATATAGGTTATGGCTGAAATAGATATGAATACTTAACTTTTATACTGCTCATAAATGCTGTATAATAAAGTACACAAAATTGCAAGTCACAAATTTTCGTTTCATAAAACTCTTTAATCGGCCATTCTATATTTATTTATGTCTATGTCCACAACTTTCAAAATGTCATCATCAGAAATTATTCAGTAACAACGTACAGACGAAAATATGTGTACTCACGAATCTAAAGGAAGTAAAACACTAAACTGAGACCATGAGATACGTAAATGACGAAAGTAATGGCTGTCTACTAATGGAACACTGACTTGACTAAAGAGGAACTAACCATGAACTAACCGAGAACATATGTAGATGTAAGGAAATGATTTTTTTTCCTGTATCTAGTGTTTCAGCACTGTTTCAGTAAGAAATATTCATTTTAGACTATTACAGTGATCCTCAATCTGATTGTTTTTACGGGACCTGGCAGTTAAACACATGTATACCATTGGTTTCTCCGATGATAGGACGCTAACTAGTGAGAGGATCTTGTCTAGTGAAACATTTTGATAAAGTTTAGCTTAGTGCATAGAAGTCTATACTTCTATATAGTTGTAAAAGATGGACACTGAACGCTGAAGCTGAAAGAAAAAAAATAATCTTAATAATAATATGAATTATTTAACTTATATAGCGCTGTTAAAAAACATATTGGCGCTACGATAACTTGTACGCATAAAAACAGCAGTTAAGATGACTAACCTAAAATTAATTTTGAACAGATATGTCATCATTTAGGGAATCGTGTTGTTTTTTTGTTGTTGTTGTTTTTGTTTTTTTAATTTATTGATTGATTGTTGTCCCACGTCGATTGGGACCGAATTTTCAATTCTTTGGATTCATTCACTGGAACAGCCTCAAACGGTAAATTTTGAAGGAGAAACCTGGCACAACTAAAAGCGTAAAGTCTATGGTATGCAGGGCTCCTTAACTTAATGATTCTGATATTGAGTCGACTCAATAGGACTGAATAGGCTCGGATCTCGTCTCTTTACAGTAGTAGGTTGACTTGTCAAGTACAAATTCATTTGTTTTCTTTTCCTGGCATCTAATACACAGAAGTCTTAGCATTTAATTTTTAAAAAATGCAAGAATCACACTTTATCAGTAGTGCATCTACACGTATGAGATGCCCTTGTGCATTAGTAAATTGATCACCATTATGTCCTTTAGTGTTAAGACAAATAATCGTCTAATATAAAAAATATAATGTAAATTTGTTTCCTTTGCCCCTCTTCTTTTTCTCTATTAATTAATAATAATATTAATAATAAGACACTCTCTATTTCTAAAGAGCAATACGATAATACAATCTTAAACATCCAGTCGTTTCTCAATACTTTACATCCAGTCGGTTCACAATACTTTACATCCAGTCGGTTCACAATCCTTGCCATTCAGTTGAAAAAAAAAAAAGACCAATGTACAAACCTGCACACCTTGCATGTACTCTTTGTGCAGGTAGAAGACATGTTCACGTCCAGGTGAGTTGGTGTATTGTCTGTACTAAGGTGGAAGGGTGTAGTCCAGAACACTTCCACTGTCAGGTCAGCTTTTTTTCTGAAGATGAAGTCAATCATTGATGAATGCTGAGGTGAAAGGTCAATGGGCGTCTACTTTTTTTTAACCACAATGCACCCAACTTCATTTCGTAATGTCTGACTACGCGTGATTCCCTTCTCTTGTGAATAGTTGGCTTCTGTTTTTTCTTTTCATCCTATAGATTTTGATGGGTAGATGGAACAATGGAAACCTGTATCGTTTTTTAAATGCCCAGCACTTTAAAACTAACATATACTACTCTGTACATATTTTGGTCCACGCAGATACCCCTACTGGATTTCTTGGAAGGTCATTCCTGCTTTCTTAACCTCTAGTGGTGGATCGTTGGTATATGGTTGCTTAATTGCTCAACTGAACTGGTTGTCAGGGACTATTTGAGAGGCTTGCCATTGGAGCATTTTATTGGTTACTGTACTCAGGCGGCACTTCAAGCAGACCTCCAAACCATATCCTCGTATTGCGACAAATGGCAGATTCTGATAAACGTTGCCAAAACGACCTGGTCCCTGTTCAGCCTAGGGATCGACATTCTTAAGGCTCCATTCGAGCTTCAACTCGGTGGGCTGCGACTCTTACGTGAAAATACGCCAAAATATCTAGGGGTTACCCTAGATAGAAAACTGTCAATGCTCCAGCATGTCCAGGATGTTGAAAGAAAAGCCTCGGAGAAGTTAGCGTTACTAAGAAAGCTGGCCAGCACAAAGTGGGGTGCCAAAGCTGACATGCTACGCACATTGTACCTCGGGGCAGTCAGATCACAAATCGAATACAGCTATACAGTTCAAGTATACGCTAGCAAGACTGCCCTCGAATCACTCGACCGGGTACAAGCACAGGCTCTAAGGTTCATTAGTGGCACCTTTCGGACAAGCCCAACAAACGCTGCTGAAATATTTACAAACGTGGCGCCCCTATATCTTAGGAGGGAGAGGGCAGTACTCATGGCTTACGAGCGCTATAAAAGGGGCGACTCTAGGCTACCCACCTCTATCTTAGTGCGTCAGTGGAGAGAGAGGAACCGCATCAAAATGCGATCGTTCCTCCATATAGCGGCCAATTTGACAAAAACAGCTGGACTCTCCACCGACAGAATACCTATTAGGAGGATTAGTGCGTGCCCCCCGTGGAGGAGATTGCCGGCCCCACAAATAAATCTGTCCCTTTTAGGGCAAGAGGGGGCCACCAAGAGGCGATTACCACCTGCCATATTAAAAAATTTGGCATCTTTAACAATAAAATCCTACCCATCGGATGCCATTTTCTGCTACACTGATGGGTCGGTAATGAGGGACCCCGATAGATCGGGGTATGGGGCCCTTATAGTATACCCCGACCGGACTGAACAAGACAGGCTCTCTGGTCCATGCAACTACGCTGCATGCTCCATGGATGCCGAACTCACAGGGATAACTAGAGCGTTCGAGGCCATTAGGGCCCGAATGCTCCAAAAAGAAACTAGCGCCACTACAGTGGTGTTGGTCACCGACTCTCGCTCCAGTCTCCTAGTTATGGGTGGCGGCGGGGGAGGGTCACCCGTAATAGAAGAGGCAGTCGGCGCCGCAGATAACATCCGCCGGGCTATTGGAGCTGTCGTTTTTATGCAGTGGGCGCCTTCACATTGCGGCGTGAAGGGCAATGAAACGGCAGACGCCCTCGCAAGGGAGGGTGCAATGGCAGCCACACACCTCGAAGCACCAAGCACGTACTTACAAGCAACGGCACAAATCCGAGCACTCATTCATGAGAAGTGGTTAAAGTCCTGGGAGGAATCCGACAGAGCACGTAGTGTCTGGCAGCACATGCGTCACCCAGATCGCGACGATCCATGGTGGCGACTGAAGAGGTCAGAGCAATCGATCATTGCACAATGCAGAACGGAACACTGTCCTATAGGGGCATACTTTGCCCGGTTCCGAACGAACTTTGACTCCCGATGCCGCCACTGTGGAGAGAGCGCTGAAACAGTGGCGCATGTCTTGTACGAGTGTCCCCAGCTCCGCGAGCTAAGGGGGGACCTGTCTGTGCAGTCACTCGAACTGTATGGTAGCTATGAGGCACTACGCCGGACGGCTAAGTTTCTTGCCAGAGCACTACGGGAGGATTAGTCCTTCCTGCTCTGATTTTTCAATAGGAGTTCATCTCAGGTTACTGTACTTATTTCCATTATCACTTCCTGTTATAACAGCCTTATAGATATTGAGTCCGGCAGAACTGTTATTATTACGGGGAAATGGCGAGTAGCTTTATATATATATATATATATATATATATATATATATATATATATATATATATATATATATATATATATATATTTATTATATATATATATATATTATATATATATATATATATATATATATATATATATATATATATATATATATATATATATATATATATATATATATATATATTCTTTATTTAGGGGGGGGGGAGAATTTCTTGTTTATTTAAGGCCACATTGTTCATATAAAAATACTTATCTCACTGATGCACTATGAAATTTGTCTCAACCCGTTTTCAACATTGGGAGTCACATCCAAATAAACTCATCGAGTCTACTGTAACCAAACATTTACTGCATTATTAACTGTAAGCAAAGGCTTCGGTGGGCTGGACGGAACCTAGCTAAATAGCCTACCAGTATGTTGTCCTCATACAGTCATACCGTTGGGTGTGGAGCGCTGTATTGTGAGGGCTAAGGGAGGGGTCGGTAGAAAATATCGACTTTTTCTAAAACTAATGTTCGCACTCGTTTACAAATTTTAATTGCACATTATGTCAATGTCTGATAGCATTTATAATGTGTAGGTGTGTAGACTTTGAGTGTATAAGTACGTGTAATTAGGCCAGTCAATGCCCTGTGTAAGTGTACAGAAAGTCACGTGGGTATTTACCCATCATACCTTGAAAATTGCCAGACGCCAAGCAAAGACATCAGGTCACTGTGCAACAGGTTCAATCAGATGAGAAAAAGAGAGAGAGATTCGTCTGGCATTTGGGACGATCTGGGCTTCAAAGGTTAGAGGTCGCAGTTCGTGTCAGATCTATGCGTCTGACGTCATGGGCTCGAAAAACATAATCAAATATCTCCCCTTTTTGCACTTTTTATTTTACTGTCAACCGGAAGGCAAAGAAAACTAGGTTAGAGATTAGATTTAACTATTTCTAATATTTCTTTTAAGTAAGGAGTTGTTGTTTTTTTAAATTAAAAAATGGCTTATTTTCAACAGAATTCCCTCGTTTTAATATTTAAAAAAAGTGATACGCAAATAATTAACTCTTTCGTGTTCTAAAGAATTCATAATATTGTGTCCCTTTTTTACAATATCTCTTGACCCGTAAAAGAACCCCAATTTGGATGGCTGCCTGGTCGTGCGGCTTGCGCACTGGACTGTCGTTCAGATTTATCGATGGTCGAGGGTTCAAACCCTGCCCGCTCCCATCCCCCGTCGTCCTGCGGGAGGTTTGGACTAGGAAGTAATTATCTTCGACTCTGAAGGAACATCCGAAACATGTTAAACAAACATTTTTTTTGGGTCTGTTTTTTTTTAGTTCGAGGGAACACATTGATTGATAGGAATTGGACCCATTTCAGAGAACACATCTATGTATATTTATTGCTTTATTACGAACTTGTTAATATACCTTATGTCTCTAGAAACTGTCAGCATCATTAGGCTAATCTTTAAAACACCGGATATACATATATTCAATGTTTTTCCTGTTGTATTTTTTCCCCATTCTTTTAAAAATCTTAGAATCTTGGTATTTTAACAGAAATAAAAAAGTAGATCGAGCTTACAAGTCTCATCACTTGTCGCATCAGTGATATATGGTATTAATTATTGTTTTTTTTACTTAAACTGGTGTTCTCATAACAAAAGGTCGTAACACGAAAAAAACAAAACAATCCAAAGTGTGTATTATTACCACAGACAGACTTATCTCATTTTCATTTTAAAAGTTTCGGTTCTTTTTTATTACATCCTAGTCCCCCACCCCCAGCTTAACGTCGAGGGATGGCGGCTGACTGGATTTAAACCAGGAGCCACCAAGACGACAGTCCAGATCGCAAATCACGCGACCGGATTGGCATCCATAAGCATGTGTTAGGCTACTAATCTAGTCGTTTCTGTCAATTAGTAATTTTAAAAAAAAAAGATAGAGATTGGACATACCGGTATGTTGCACACTCCTACCAATCGTTTGTATACGATCTAGATTTTTATTTTAGTTGGATGCACGGACTCTTTTAGACGACAAATATTCATTTCTTAATTAAAGGAAACCATAATATTTTGTTTAATTTGAAAAGAGGCCAGATTTTTATTCAAAGATATAAGTGTGTAGGTAAGTGGGTGGATATTTACCAAGACATCATGTAGACTTCAACAGATTTAAAATTCTTTTACCTGCCACACGTTTTAACACCTGGCAAGCCTGTCAAGAAAAACATTTTGCCTGATAGCAGAAAAAAATGCCTGGAACATTTTGAAAAGTTTCAGTTGGATGTACAATGTTTGCTTTTCCGAGAGAGAGAATACGTTGATGGATAGGCATTGGACCCATTCAAGGGAACATGTTTATCGAAAGGAATTGGACCCATTCGAGGGAACATGTTTATTGATATGTAATGAACCCATTCAAGGGAACATGTTTATTGATATGCATTGGACCCATTCGAGGGAACATGTTTATTGACATGCATTGGACCCATTCGAGGGAACATGTTTATTGACATGCATTGGACCCATTCGAGGGAACATGTTTATTGACATGCATTGGACCCATTCGAGGGAACATGTTTATTGACATGCATTGGACCATTCGAGGGAACATGTTTATTGACATGCATTGGACCCATTCGAGGGAACACATTGATTGATAGGAATTGGACCCATTTCAGAGAACACATTGGTTGATACGCATTGGGCCCATTCGAGGGAACATGTTCATTGATAGGCATTAAACTCATTTAGGGAACACATCGATTGTTAGGCATTGCAAAATAAAAATAAAAAATAAGTGCATCATTTGAAACTGATAAATAGGTCGACGTGGTATGGCCCTTTTACGAAGAGACCTGACCAATGGGGATCTCGTTTTGAAAAGATAAATATTGGATGAAACTTTGGAGCCTTTCGTCAACTGTGGCCCGCTCCGACAGTACGTGCTGGAGTGCGCCTATGAATTAGTCAGAATTCCTGTTTTTGTGTGTGTGTTTTTTTTAAATATCTTTAAGTTTATATTGTTGAGTTATATCATTCTCTGTTGTATGTTCTTGTTAATTTATGTTCTCTTTTAACTACTGTTTTGTTCCGGAAAAAAGATATTCTCTTTTGTAATGTTCCAATTATGCAATAAATCTCAGACATTATATTGATTAAAGGTAACGATACTTTCGATAGTATGTCAAATTCCAATCTGTTAAACCAGATTATGATGGTATGAGTTGAAGAGATGTCAAATTGTGGAATCTTTTAGTATCAATCATCTGAAAGGAGGTCATGTTTGCCGTAAAATTTGAAGCAAGTGGGTCAGTCGATGGAGGCAACTCCAACTGATGTAGATCAATATCCCGAGTTCAGAAAACGTAGAGAGTACATAGAGTATTGATCTAGTAGCACGCTACACACCTCCACACTCACACTCAATCTCTCTATTCTCTCTCTCTCTCACCATTCTAACTCTGTTTCTCTTTCTATATCTCTCTTACTCTCTGTCCAGTCTCTCTACATATCTCTCTCCCTTTTCCCCCCTCTCTCATTACCCTCTGCTTTCTTCCATCTTTTTGTCTCTCTCTCCATTTGTTTCCACCCATCTATTTTTCACTCGCTGTCTCCTCCTTTCTCTTTTTCACTATTTCTCTCTCTCTCAATCTCTTTCCGACTCTTTCTTTCAATCTTTCCATCTCCCTCTCTCTTCCTCCCTCCTCTCTCTCTCTCTCTCTCTCCATCTTTCTCTTCCTTCCTCTCTCTCTCTCTCCATCTTTCTCTTCCTTCCTCTCTCTCTTATTTACTCTGACTCCTTTCACACACAAAACGAGCAGAATGACTGTTCAGTGACAACAATAATCGTATCCCTGTCCTTAGCCTCCTTCTGCTGAGTTTACATGTATGACTCCCGTTGTGTTACATCGTTCGCAGTTGCTAAAACATTTGGCAAAAGTATGAGGCAATTTAATCATAATTTAATAAGCCTGACAGTTTGTCTAAGTAAGCTAATAAACCAATATGATAAATTTAGCAATTTTAAAAAAATGTACATATGTCCCATGTCTACGTGTCAAGGTTGCATCTACACTGAAGGGTAAATAGTGTGTTGTTTTTTTTTTTAAAGGGAGGGGGGTAATTAGATTCTGTAACCAGAAAATTTTAGAACTTTCTGTTTCTGATTTTGGGGGTAACCTCTAAATGGAGTAGAAGAGTTATATCATGATACATTCAGTCCATAAGTTTGAAATTCAAGCTTTATGTTAAGTTTTTGAATCTATTATTGAGTTTTAATTACAAAATGTAGTATTGCTTGACGTTGACTCAACGCTAAAAGAAAATTGAATGTGCGAAACGTTTGCACGGTGACTTCACAGAAAGTTTCTCAGAGCCATTTCTCCAGTTCAGCGACTCGAATTAAGACACATGAGCAAACTTAATCTTACGTCCTACTGAATGGGCGACACCGTCATGAGGCGACATACAAGATTCAAACTTGTTGAGCGTCAAATGTTTGATTGATAAATTGTTGATTTCAATACATGCTATTAGAAGAGAGGTGTTAATGGTCGGACGTTGGTTCGTAGCTCCAGACAGCTTCTACAACTAAACTGGTGTACTTTGTTTTAACTGAACTAACTTTATAGAACTTGAACAAACTTAGTTCTTGAAACAAACACGCACTATAACGTTGTATTAATGCAACATACAGGTTCAAATTGAGATGAGATATAAATAATAGATCTAGTAACACAAGGAAATTATCTGTAAACAAAAGTCACAACTCATTACAATTACACATCGTTACGCTCATACGTCTCTGATTCGTCTCCCCTAGCGCGACTTCTTAACATAAATGATGACAGAACAGCTCGTAGTTTCATCATTCTACACCACCAAAAAAAAACGAACACTCCCTTTCCTCGTCGTTACCTTGGAAACATACATTTCGAGTGCATCATAAGAGGAAAACTTTTATTACAAGTAAGTGATTACTGATAAGAAAACTTTCGTTCCCGCCTGCAGTAAAGAAGTTATTTCCCTTTCAACTTTGACCTCATCTATTCGTTGACCTTTCTCTTCTGCTCACCTAGCAACATTTCCGTTTCCTATTCACGCACACACACACTTCTCTACCATTATCTACTTACCGCGCTGGATAGTCTGACAATTAAAGATGATATTAATTGCCTACGCACATCTGGTTTCAGTGATAACGAAGGGAAAAAAAAGAGCAGCTACAGCAATAGTGCTACCTAATTAATAGCAGTCAATTGGCCGTTGTATTATCTGAAAGAGAAATGTAGCCTACAAGTGCGTAGCACCAAAAAAAAAACATGTTCAAAATTGTCACCCGGTGCTATAGTAAGAGTTTCAATGAACTATCTTAAGTTGTTATTTACAATTTATTGACTTAATAATCGGAGATAAAGCGAGGTTAATAAATCTTTTTATTTTAAGTGATTCCAATAAACTAACATCCCGCATCCCATACACCCATACAAAAAAGGTTTTGTAGATTAAAAAAAACTACGTCTTGCGGTCTCCTTTCACTAAGTAATATACACAGTATTGATCTTCTTTAAAGGTGTTCTAAGTCCTGTCGATAGTTAGTTTCTAGTCCGTTAAAGTGATCATTTAAGCAACTCCCGAACTGATCGGTGGTTCATAGCTTTCATTTTGTCACTGTTGTCTCTATAACAATTTCCTGTTGGGTCTGAACGAAAAATAAAGATTGGAGTCATGAGACAATATCTTTTATCTTTCTCAATACGCTCTAATCCTATCACTTATCTGGACCAGATGGGTAAATGGGGTGGGGGAGAACGAATGGGATATCTGGGTGGATTTTACATTAACCAAAAAAAGAGGGGGGGGGAACAACCTGAATTCAAACTCGTGGCTCACGCCTCCTCGGACCGACGTAAGCCTACTAACCACTCTACTAGTGAGGTACTTAATACTAGAGAAAACTGTATAGTTATGTATTGTTTGTTTTAAATTAGAGCGGCGGGCTATAAAAGGGGACTAACTCAGCTTATACCACCACGTCAGTCGAATACAATTTCTTTCCCTTGTTCGAGATACCAAACAAAATAATAAATTACAAATAGTTAATTAACTGATATGTTAATTTTTTAAAATCGATTCATGTGTTGTCAGGTAAAAGACATAATTGTGCAAAATTTTACCTGTATCCGAGATTGGGTGTCGGAGAAATACATTTTTACCAGACAGACACACCGACAGATAGACATAGTGAGTTGATATTAGCTTTGGAACGATCCAACATGCCCAGGTTGAAGCAAGAAGAAGACAGTAGCCAAGATGACAAAATAATTACACTGATTGAAACATTCTATGCCCAACCCATGCCTACCCGCCCAATGGCTGCTATGGACTTGCAAAGTCAAGGAATTCTATTTTTTTTTTTTTTATAAATAAAAAGATGGTTCTGTGTGTGCTAAATATTAGGAACTACTGCGGCATGTCGATGTTCTATTTATAGACTCCATTATTCAACCAGTCTCGTTGGCATTATCCAGCATATTATTTTACTGTTTAGTAACGGTGGAGAGTTTCTGTATGGTGTATATGGTGCAGTGAGAGATTTAGTTTGGGAGCCAGGCGAATTATAAGAAAGTATTGGCCAGGAATGTTAAAACAATTACAACCAAAACAAAAGCAGACAACTTAATTGTTATGTACTAAATAACCCCATGAACAAACAGGCAGAGAGTTCGTGAGGCAGACGGATAGATTACATTGCATTACACAGAAAAAAAAAATTAAATATATTACACAAATGTAAAGAAAATAAAGTGAATAGTTCCACTCAAACTTTACAGGTAAAGTTTACGTTATGAAATTGTACAATAGATAAATATATAGGTAGATAGATAGACAGACAGATAGATAGACAGACAGATAGATAGACAGATAGATATATAGACAGACAGATAGATAGACAGACAGATAGATAGATAGACAGACAGATAGATAGATAGATAGATAGATAGATAAGATAGATAGATAGATAAGATAGATAGAGAGATAGATAGATAGATAGATTCAATATGTAAATGAGAACGATATGTAAGGTGAGTAACTGATAATGTTTAAAAAATACAATTCTATACATAAAGTAACATAGATTACAAATGTCGTCTTATTCATCACCACTATTTCTTCTTTTCAACCCTGGCCTACATTCCATGATCAATAAACATTATCCTCGTCTGAATGCAAATTTTACTTCTGCGTGATTTGTCAAACTGAGTAGCCTCCCTTTGTTCAATGGTTGGGGGAAAAAAATGCCTTGAATACTTCTTTGCTCGACATTGTGATCTACTAAATTGACTATTTGATTTTTTTTTTTGGGCAAATAATTTGTAAACGATTTAAATTAAAGTTTGTAAATCTGCTGTGGTAGATTAAGTTTATAGAAGAATGATAAGAATATAACTCGAAACAAATATTGTCGACTAAATTTAAAAACAATCTTTTTAAAGCACACGATACTGCACACGATTTAATCTTGTAATGGTAAGTGCCAAAACTGGGCAGGTTTTTGTTTTTTTTTTAGCCTCCTATACCTTTTAAAGATTTTTATGCTAATGGACCTAATTAATGCTATGGTAAGTACTCATTAAATCTTAATTTTTTCTCTTTTTTTTTTTAAGCGGCCCCCGAAAGGGGAATAGACGCTATTAATTTTATGTGGTCTATCTGTCTGTCCCGTTTAGATCTCGTAAACTAGAAAAGATAGTGAAAATCCGACATCATGATATTTTAGACCTTTCTAAGTTCTGATGCGACGGCTACTTCTACTTTTTTTCTTTTCTGAACACGAAAATTTTAATTTTAAAATCAACTATGCAAACAGCTTTTTAATAATTTTTTTAAAATATTCACTATTATAGTAACAGCAATAGTAACAAACACAGGAGGCTATTTAGTAAGGGAGATGACTAGTAACATATTTTTAACAAATTAAAAAAACAAAATGACAAATGTATTGCTAAGTTAAGTAAGTTCTGTCATAGCAACTACTACATTTACACACACACAAAAAAAAGTTCACTTTTGTTTTTAAAGAGAAAAATTCTATTTAATATGCATATAAGAGGAACTTAATTTAAAACAACAATAATGAAGTAGTTTTTCATATTATCGCGTCAACTACAACGCCACACTGGACAGATAGAACACAAAACTAAAGGATTTTTTGAAAAACATTTTTTACGGAAATGTTTTTTTTTCCTTGAGGCTTTGAATAAGAGATTAACCCTTTACAAAACAATTTGATCACTTAGATAATCATTATATGAAATCAGTTAGGCCAGATTCACATCTAACCTAACCTTCTCTTTCACATATCCCTTGGTTTTCTGGACCGTTGGGGCACCACATAAGATCGGTCAACCTTCTTTCTCCATTCTTCTCTGTCATTTGCCTTTGAATGAATTTCATTCTGATATTCTTTCTGAAAATATTGAAACCTGCCTTTTTACCTGCCTGGGTGGACCACTTCGGGGGCCAGTTTTGTCTTTGTAATCTTGTTATATTTAGTAGGCATATTTTTGTGGAGGCTGCCCTCCAATGTGGAGGACTAAGCCCTGGATCGCTGCACTGTAAATCCGTCCCTGATTGTAAGGATTAATTCTCTTTTTAACTTTTTTCTAAACTGCCTTTGTTCAAAAGCGTTTTGTTTTGTATGAACTGATGATACATTGTTTTGGTAGATTTAAGTACTTACTAAGTTACTACACAATACATATCAAAGTAAACATCTTAGTATTCTAACATAGATCCAAGACCTAAATAATGACAGCATTGCAGCAAAATATTTCTAATGACAGAAGATGGACTATGGATAAAATATAGATTAACCTTTGGCCACAGAAATGAATAACCTTTACATCATCTGCCCTATAGATCACATGGTCTGAAAAGGAAAATGTACTGACCTGAACAGGAAACACGGACATACGACAAAAGCCCCTTGCAGCATGTGGCTCTGGAATATAATTTATATTCAAGAACGAATCCTCATGAATAAATTAAATATTCCTGCTCTTAAATAGTGATGACCCAAGTATTCCTCCTTGAATATTCGTAACTGCGGTTACTTCTTCGTTTGATTTGATTATTGTTTCCCTTGAGATTATTTTTAGTTCTACAGAAATTTGTGTTCTGTCTAGAAATGTGAATGAAACAAAGCAAATCTGTTTTGCTGTTGTAACAACCTTGTTCCGCCCTACCACGTGACATAACAATATTAGGTCGAGATGAACCCTGCATATGATCACCGAGATTCCTTTACAAATATTTTCTTTAAAATCGGTATGTTAGATCTAATTGGACCTGCATTTCTCACCTGGAGTTCAAGCTGTCACGTGACTTATTTCAATGGTGTGTTTGTATGAAATCTGAAGTCTTGCCATGTCGCAGGAGGCGAAGAGGCAAAGTTAAAGTATGAAGAGTATTAAAGCTTGAAGTATCCACGTGAGGATCGGTTGTATTCTCGTAAATGTTAGATTTTTGAGGTTGAAGAATGATTTCTTTTCGTGCCAAAACTATTTATTCTAAGAGACCCTGACTATTTTTACTCCCAGAAATATGTGTCTAAATGATTTTGTTTCGTATAGGTCTACAGGAATATCTGCACCCACGCCGAAAAGTAAGATTACTCTGGGTATTTTCTTTGTTGTTTTTTTTTCTACCCAAAAAAAAAAGAAAGTTAGTTGCAAAGATATTTCGTTCAAAAAAGGGGCAGCAACTCTTAGACCTGGAATTTTTAGACAATTTCTTCTCCTATCTAGACCAACTCTTGACATTCACACATTTCAATTAACTTTTTAAAAGGCAGCTGTCTTGCTTTGACCTAAACTTCACCTTTTTTTTTAAATCATACCTTAACATTGAATTCTTTTCTAGCATCCTTTGTTTGTAAGAAAAAATCACGCCACAACTCAATCTCTCCATCGACACCAGTTGTAGAGTGGTACAGTTAAAGTTACTTTAATGTAAAACAGTTCAATATAGAGAAAACACAGTTGCAGCTGAAGTACCCATTGACCCTCCGAAAGAGCAACTGACTCTAATTATTTCCAAAAAACTCCCATGCTCATACATATAAATTAAATCCACATAACGGCATACACTAATCACATTCATACACTTGGAATAATTAAATTAAGGTACGCAACTCTTTCCTACATAAGTAGCAGCAAAGTAATACATTCAGTATCACTATACATGCTTCTGACACCACGGAGTTTCGAGTTTAAATCTTAATGTAGGTTCGTATATCAATATACAAATTTTAGAACGTCGACCCACCTTTAATGGGTATTTGACATTTGGTAAAAAGTAATGTCGGTCGGTCGTTGTGCTGGCCATATGGCATCTTCGTTAATTATTGACCATAGAAAGAAATTGCTTTGACACAGTCACGGTTGGAAACTGTTACTTTGACTTCGATAACCAGTCTGACAACAACAAGAAGCTTTCTTTGGTTCTTGGGTTCAATAGGATGATGTTATTGTCTAACACTGAGCGTCCACCAGCCACTTTAATGAAACAAATATGGACACACAGACGTACGTACCGACTTGACAAAACCAAACATTTCATCCCAACTTGATTGCGCGTTGAAAACGTCTAGCCTACGCAGAATATTGACTCCCTCTCGTTCTAACGTAATGGAGCAGCAGACATGGCGCGATGGGGCGGCGAGGCGAGGGGTGAGAGAGTATCTTCCAAATTCGACGTCTGCTTCGCCCTCCATCCTCTGCCTTGAGATCTCAGGTGACCAGACGAATGTTTATGGTTTTTATTTCTTTCTTTGGATTATAACGTTAAATCTTGTCTCCGTCCATTGTTCCTAAGGAGTACATTTTTCAGTCTCTGTGGGTTTTTTTTTCTTCTGGTTTTAATGTAAAGGTATGTTTATGTTTTTCTGTTTTTTTCAGCACCGTTTTATTACATATAGGCCAGTGCTTCAGACCCATTCTAGGTCATTGCCCATTTTCGAACTATTTTAATTTCTCCTTATTTTTTAATGTTAATAAAATCGATACGGGTTCTAGATCTATTTTCTTTGAGTCAATGAAACGGTGGGAAGCGTGGTCGAGAGGCTAAGTGCGCTTAGTGTAAGAAAAATCACGCCACTACTCAATCTCTCCACCGACACCAGTTGTAGAGGAGTAAAATTAAAGTTACTTTAATGTAAAACAGTTTAATATAGAGAAAACACAGTTGCAGCTGAAGTACCCATTGACCCTCTGAAAGAGCCACTGACTCTAATTATTTCCAAAAAACTCCCATGCTCATACATATAAATTAAATCCACATAACGGCACACACTAATCACATTCATACCCTTGGAATAATTAAATTAAGGTCCGCAACTCTTTCCTACATAAGTAACAGCAAAGTAATACATTCAGTATCACTATACATGCTTCTGACACCACGGAGTTTCGAGTTTAAATCTTAATCTAGGTTCGTATATCAAGGGGGCTCGAGGTTCGACACCCGACTCGGGCAGAGTTGTGTTTACTGAGCGCCTAAAGTTATCACACACACCCCCCCCCCAACTGGTCCACAAATGAGATTGGACCAAAAGCGCTCTGAGCATGCTATAAGCATGAAAGTAGCGCTATATAAAGTTTTAATATATATAAGAATATGTGAAAAATATTTCTAATTGTATTATTTAAAAGGCATGGAGATATTTTCTGAAAACTAATGTAATTGTATTTATTTTTATATTTTAAGTTATGAATTTTTATACAATTCATATCGTATTTAGATCTTAATTTAGATCTAGAAGTGTTACCCAAACATTTCGGCTTTGGGTCTAATTATATTTCAGACATTCATATCATAACAGTCTAATTGTTCTCTTCCTTTTTTGCTTTATACTATGGGCAGAAGTTTCGAAGGGTATCGCGCAGTGGCGTAGCTAGGAATTTGCCATCATTTGGGGGCCCGGGGGGGCTTGACCTCTATATGGGCCCCTGCATTTTGGCATTCGACATCATGACATGAGATAATGGCGTAATATTTAATATTTAATGTAAAAAAAAAATTCTCTCATTCGGGGGTACCCGGGGCATTTTCTAATTCCCCCCCCCATCCCCCCATCATAACTACGCCACTAGTATCGCTTTACGGTCACCGCTGGGGCGTGATTAGTCTAAGTTTAAATCAACTCTATCTTTGTAAATGATACATTCTTATTACATGTATAGCATATTTTTCACTCGTTACGTAGGCGTCTTATATAAAATGTGTTGATCGGTTGACTTCTAGAATGTGTTACTGTGACTTTTTATTAAAACAATTCATAGAGTCTTAAAAAAAACCATGTAGACAAGCAATTTGTTTTGACCCATTCAGGTTAAGACCCTAACTGAAGCTAATTTCTTGACCTCTGCCTTGAGTAAGTAGTAATCAGGCTACTGGTTGCCTTAATGTTATTTCCCCTCTGTGTTTTTTAATACAAAGAGTTTTGGGGGACCACTTTGTACACTTTGAAAAAAAAATGTTTTTGTACTCGTGGATGGCTGCCTGGTCATGCGGTTTGCGCGCTGGACTGTCGTTCGGTCGTCTCGATTGTCCCGGGTTCATACCCTGCCCGCTGCCATCCCACGTCGCCCTGCGGAAGATAAAGGTTCAACTTTGAAAGGGCATCTGAAACATGTCAAACATTTAACAAACAAAACAAACATTTTACTCTATAACTATAGCCCAATGTTACATGTACTCTCTAATAAAAACTTAATTTCGCAAGTACTGTCTATACAAAACACAATGTGACAAGTACTCTGTAATAACATTATAATGTTACAAGTCCTCTCTTTGAGACTAGCCTTCACCCCAAGACCATCTGATCCACTTTTCCAAATGTACACACCCCACTCGACGAGTCACTGCTAGCTATTGATTTAATTTTATTCGACTTATAAAACTAGACTCTAGACCTTTAATAATTTATCAGTGGCTGAGAGGTAAAGTACTTAGCTTACGAACCGACCGTTCCCGGGTTGAAATCCTGGTGAAGACTGAGATTTTTATTTCCGGATCGTTAGGGCGCCCCTGAGTCCACCCAGCTCTAATGGGTACCTGACATAAGTTGGGAAAAAGTAAAGGCGACTGGTTGTTGTGCTGGTCACATGACACCTTCGTTAACTGTTGACCAAAGAAGCAGATGACATTTACATCATCTGCCCTATAGATTCTAAGATCTGAAAAGGGAACTTAACAACTATCAAAAGCACAAAAAAATTCTCGACGCTACGTAACTTTATGTAAGTGGACAAGTTTGTCTCAAGTTTTGGTGAATTTTTTGTTACTTCCATGAGTGCACTTGTAACCGTGTTTTCTCTATCTCAACTTTCATTCCTCCACTCACATTTTAGCACAAAATAAATTACTTTGATACGAACTTTTTCAAAAACCCAGACGATGTGAAGCTTGCTTGAAATCAAAGTGAGATTTTTTTTTAGCAGACGTAGAAGCAGATGGTGTTAGAGAGTATTAAAAAAAAACACGTTCTCTTTGAAAGTTCAAATCTAAATTTAGCCCCACGAGAGCGTGCCTGCACTATATTTAAATCTCCAGCATCAACAGATCGCCCCCCGTTTCCTTGTGTGATCTTGTGCGCGCTGTAGGAGATGTGTGAGCCTCGTGTCACCGCTGTGTTTGGTAGACATTGTTTAAATAGTTTATACCTTGTGTAGGTGGGGGGGGGGAGGGTGAGTAACTACTTAGATCCAGATCTTTTACCCTGTGTACAACTAAACTTTACAGAAACGTGGCAGACAGGACTTGTGTTGTTTAACTCTAGTGGCACGTAAGATTTTCTTTCATATTGTTCAAACGGAAATCATGTGATAGACCCCTAGATTATATGGATCTTTATGCAATATCTTTAGAATCAACAGAGATAACCAAATCCCTTTGAGTTAATTAACAGTCTTTGAGTTAGGAAATCGATTCATGTGGGGTCATCCATATATGACGTCCGTACAGAACAGAAGTTGGAAAGTTGGGTGGTTCCAAAGCATAAAAAAAAACATTGTACGGATATCATTAATGGATGACCTATTTATGTGGCTGAGACTGTGGGGCAGGACGAATGTGCGGTGGAATGGTTCATTACAAGTTCCGGTTTCGAATCTTTACATCCGGATCAATGTTTTACGAATCGAAATGGCCAACAGCTGACAATTTGTAATACCCTTTAATCTACTCTTAGAATGTGTGTGATTAACGCGTTTAGAGTGACATATCAATACAAAAATTGACTATTGAAGGCTAAGGAAGCTGACATTTTAATTTTTTTTTAAAGAGCACATTCGGGTCACGAGGACTTCGTCACTAAAAACAAAGAAAACATCTCCTGTACGAGTTAACATGTAACAATATATAGATCTAATTAGTGTAAGCCAAAAAAAAATAGAACCTCACCTATAAACAAAATTAAGGAGATTTCTTTGTAAGTATGTCTCTCTCTCTCTATATATATATATATATATATGATATAATCGTTATTGTAAAAAATATTTTTTTGATAGTATCAGTTGTGAAAAAGCATGTAGGCTACAGATGTGTCTGCGTAGCCTCGTAAAACAATGCATTATTCCTTAATCTTCGGAATTGAAGACGATTTTTCATTTAAATGTATATATGAATATAAATGTATTTGTTAATTTATACATTTAGTTTGCATGTTTATTACTTTATGCACTATAAAGCAACTCTGCGCAATGTTAATTGTTAATTTAACTCCCTTTCATACTATTAAAGAATCGTTTTTAATTTGCTACATAATTTCATTTTGTGATCATTCTGTATATGTAATTCTTTACGTCGCCCGACCATGCGGGACACCACGCACGCACGCCGACTCTAAACCTCCTTCCCCTCCCGCCCGCACCCGTGCCTTACTCGCTCTCCAGGCATGCGCACACAGTCGTTTGCCCAAACCTACTCCATTTGGACAACTGTGTCTTTCAGGAAGTGTTCACCCGTCACTAAATAGAGGCGTATGCTACGCCGCGGGTCGGCTAGTTGTATTGATTTGTATCTCAATGCAAAGATATGCAAACAAGGACGATGACATTCGTGAAACACAAAACAAGAAGATATCCTACATTCATTCCGATGCTCTGAGATAAACACACACTCACAAAAATAGACGCTTTTAATAACAAAGTCGCACACACACACACACACACACATATACACACACATAGATCTAGATGTGGATGCAATTATCACAATGTAAACACACAAAAATGTTTTCCACGTGAAACAAAGGGACCAGTTGTTCACTACAGCAGTACACGAGATGATATCGTGATGACCTGGCCACTTGGACAAATGCCAGACATTGTGGCAGTCAGGGGAAATTGATCTGAATAGGACTTTTGTTTTTTGTTTTCTGTTGTTTGTTTTTTGTTTGTTGTTGTTGTTTTTGTTTAGTTTTGTTTTGTTTGTTGTTGTTTTACGCTACAGACTGTTGGTTTTAATCAGTTAGAGTCTCTTTTTGAAAATACTGAGTGTGTGTGTGTCACCGTGTGTGTGTCTGTGTGAATTGTGGAGATACCAAACAATTATTTTCCCTGTTTGTTGGCGTGAAGTTTGCTTCTTGGGCAGTTCGCCACCTCAAAGTTCTGTTTTGCATATCAGATGCTATTCTCGTAACTCGTAACAACGACGACGTCAGTAGATATATGAAATGTAATTTTACCCTCTTACTATCATAAATGTTGTTTTTTTAATGCATATATCAACTCTCTTTGTCTGTCTGGTACAATTTGTGCACACGTTGTTTCTCTCAGTTCCTATTTTCTGATCAAGTCGAAACTTTGCACAATTAATAAATGCCACTAACAAAACATGAATCAATAAAAAAAATTAACCAATGAATTAAATAATACGTGGTAATAAATTAGTTTGGTTTAATATTGATTAAGGTAAATAAATCTTACAGTATTGATAGCTATGACTATAAATCTATAAAGCTTTTTTTAAAAGTATTTTTTTAAATATATTTTGCTTGTTTGTTTGTAGACCATGCTACAAATGTAATGGATGAAACGTTGAGAAATATAAGTCTGCAAAACAACTAAGGTATTGCGTCTCAACCTTTTGCTTTGACGACCCCTAAACGAAAATGCTGACCTTGCACACTCCTGGTTTGTGAAGCAGTGTAAGATTCCTCAGTGGGGTCCGTTAACGCATTTTTCTAGATACTGTATACATGTCGATACGTGACAATACAATATTTATGAGTGAATGGGCGTGTCTAAACCATGAGATTTAAAATGTTATTTCATTGCCAGATAATAAACCAACCAGGGAAAGCCAGACATTTTTACCCTTTAGATCGATGCATGCCAGGACGGAAGAGCCGGGAGGACGCTACCTCCAAAAGGAGAACATTCCCTCCTTCTCCCTGACATATGGTAACCCTAATCTCCATAAATCTCCCAGAAGTTAAATCGCCGAGAAAATGGGCGCCCGAAGGCAGTGCTTTTCTTTTTTTTTTTTCAACAGTCTAACACTTTAAATATAACATATACGAAGCTCCCGTTACATAAATATATTTCCATGACCTTCTTACAATGAGATTTCTTTTTTTTTTTTTACTTTTATAAAGTAATAAGTAACAAAAATGTAATAATAGCTAAACTATTTTTTTTTTACCTTTTCCTTATTTCATTGGACCGTTGGGGCACCATGCAAGATTCGTCTCCATTTCTCTCTGTCTTTTGCCCTAGTTAGAACCAATGAAAGGCCCGTCCATTCTTTTATGTTGTCCTTCCATCGCTTTCTCTGTCTGCCTGTTTTTATTTTCCTGGTACTGTTCCCTGAAGGAAGATCTTTGCTAGCCCCGAAGATCTTGCAATATGGCCATAATAATAATTAATACAACATTCAAATCCACTGATTAAAATAATGTATGGTGAGTTCTACTTCCCTCCAGCTCCGCCAATGGTGCCAATTGTCTGAAACGCCCTTTTTTTTCCTCCCTCGAATTCATGTAGACTTTGTAGTTTATATACATTTGTAGCTAAATGTACTAAACCTTAGCTCCTGGAGGGGGGAATATTTTAGTCAGAGAAAGTTGATAGGTCAGTCAATCTCGACTAAATGAGATTAAGTTTGTCTGAGGTGTTAACACAAATAGTTATGTGAGCGCGTATATGTCTTTGTATATATGTGGTGGGGGGGGGGGTGTCAGGGGAGGAAACTCTGCGCTAGGTCAATACGCCCGGTTCAGAAACACAGTTTTGAACTGTTCTATCGATTTAGGTTTGTCAGTACACTCTCCCCAACACAAACACACACACAGTAACAAAGTATTGAAGCTCACACAGTCTTTATCTCCAACACTCTCCCACACATACACACCAACAATACCTCACACCTATGCACTCAAAGGTCGGCCGGCCTGTTCATTGCAATATACTTCTTTGGTATTGCAGTTCTACCAGTGCACAATAGTTTAGCATCACTATCACTTCATAGATTGAATACAATGTACAGAGGTTTCTCAATTCAAAGCCAATGCAATACACGTTTAACTCTTTAACGTTGTGGTCATTTCAAAGGGATATTTAAACATTTGTCTTCCTTATCAGTCTTGAAGGTAAAGAGTTAATTCATATAGATATAGCCATTACATTGTTGTTATCTAGCCATTTAGTTTGGTGTATTAGTTAATGATATTTAATTATTATTAATTTTATTAAGTTAATCATTAGACCATGCCTTTCGTGCCATTATGTCATTTATACCATCATGTCATTTATATCCTTATGTCATGTATGCTATTATGCCACCTCTACCATCTTGTCATTCAAACCATCTTGCCATATACAGCAATTATACTCTTATGTCAGTTCCCCAATCATACCATCCAAACTAATTTATAGAATTACATCATTTATTTTATGATGCCTTTTATGCTGCCACTGGTTCTGGGCTCTATCTATTCTATTCTAGCACCTGTTGACATTTAATGACGTGAGATCGTGGCATATAAAACATAATGTTGTACCATACTACGCTCTGCATTCTAAGCAGAATCTAAAATTTATGAACTTATTATTAAAAACAAAAAATAAAAAATTCCGCTCCATCGTCTGCGCCCCATCAATGTCTTTTTGCTCGTTCAGTTCTGACAGGTTCGTTAATCAAATAGCCACCATATTGTCCCGGCCTCCTTTTATCAGGCTTGAAATCTCACCTGTTGTTGACTAGCTGTAAATAATGCAGGCGGCTTGACACCGGAAGTGTCCATTCTCTTGGCTAAACCAGATAGTAAAGTGGCCTATGCTTCATAGGCATATATATTGGTAGATAGAGATTTGAGTTTCCCGCTTTGGTTCATGTTTTTCTTTTTACAAAGCATATATAAATAGACGTTATTGGTTTGGTAAAAATGTTGAACCCGTTATTTCTCTCACATCCATTCTCGGATCGAGTTGAAACTTTGCCAAATTATTTATTGACCAAATTAACCAATTAGTCAATTAATTACTGGTAATTAATTATTTTGTTTGGTACCAACAAGGGAAAAATCAATTCTTCGGTTTTCACATATATGGTTGAATATTTGGGGTTTTGTCCCCTTATTTAATTGTACACGCTATTACTCCACACCCGTTTTTTATAACAAGTTGAAACTTGTGGCAAAATATGTAGGTCACAGCTGGGGCTGCGTTACCACGGGAAATACTGCAATCCTCATTATTCTTCGGACTCGAAGACAAGCCTTATTGGTGTAAGTAAGGTTGAACACCATTTTAGTTTTGTATTCTTGTCTATACCCTTATCACAAGCATCTTTTCAATGGCATGGATAATAGTGGTCTCTTAATACAGAGCGGCTAGTTCTGCTGCAACAAATCAAGTTAGCATACCAAAAAAAGGGCAAGCGGTGAATCATTCTCATTACGTGGTATCCAATAAAGTTCTCATTATGTTTTCCGATTCGGAGAAAAACATTTGTCAATATTTCAGGAATGTAAAGATTACCTATCCTATAGCAGACAGTTATTTACTTGCCTCCTTTATCCCAAGATAAGCTCTGCTAGTGTATGCTTTACACGCTAAGCTTATCATTACTTATTTAATATATACATCTAAAAATAATGACCTTTTTTTTTATATTGCGTACATTCCTGTTTTGCATATTAAACATAAACAAACATGCAATACAGCTTTTCAAATATTTGATTAACAAACATGCAATACAGCTTTTCAAATATTTGATTAACAAACATGCAATACAGCTTTTCAAATATTTGATTCTGTCCCAACTTAGCTACATTTACTTCACTGAACTAGATATATTTTTACCCATATTACTACGCTATAGTCAAAGCAAATTTTAGAAATGAATTAATATACATCTGCCACTGCCAGGGTCGAGCTTCGTTAGAGGGTAACAGAATTCATTGTAGTCCTTTTGACAGTGTCCATTGAGAAATTTTCTGGCGATCTGGCAGGTCTGCAACAGTACGGCCTTGTGACAAGTAACGAGAGTTTTCTTAGGAATGTTTAGCGGCTTTGTATATGTCTACGAGGTCGGTTGTCACCATTACCGTTAAAGATAAAAGAAAAAAAGAAAAAAAAATATTGTAGTTTCTCCATTGAAAAATGTAATGGTGTGGCAGGTCTGCACTAGTAACATGCTTTTATAGGTAACAATAATAAGGATCCTATTGGGAATTCTTAGGGCTTCGAATATATCTGTGAGGTCAGTTGTCCGTGTCCCCCCAGTTGATATACCAACAGGGAGTATCGTTATTATTTTTATTACGTGTACTACTACTGCCTCACATTTCTGTACATTGTACAGTGAGTGTACACAGTGAAAACAAGCTAAATAAAGAAAAATGCTTTAAAAAAAAACAAAAAGCTTATATCAAACGTAAATGCATCAATTAGTTTGGATCAGTCATGTAATTGGCATTGGGATAATAAGGATTGTCTTCGAGTCCGAAGGTTAATGAGGAGTGCTGTATTTCCCGTGACTACGCAGCCCCAAGCTGCGACCTACATACTTTGCCGCTTCCAGCGCAGACATAATCATTGACCGCGTCGGTGGTCATGTAATTAAATTTGTAATAGATTTAGACTAACAATAATAAATTTGTGCGATTAGAAATATTTTTACCAAATGTTTTTGTTTAGCGTGATATCATGCTTTCGGATTGAGCTTTCTCAATTCGCCATGATCTTATCACTTATCTGTATCACTTATCTGTATCACTTATCTGTATCACTTATCTGTATAACTTATCTGTATCACTTATCTGTTTCACTTATCTGTATCACTTATCTGTATCACTTATCTGTTTCACTTATCTGTATCACTTATCTGTATCACTTATCTGTATCACTTATCTGTATCACATATCTGTATCACATATCTGTATCACTTATCTGTATCACATATCTGTATCACTTATCTGTATCACTTATCTGTATCACTTATCTGTATCACTTATCTCTATCACTTATCTCTATCATTTATCTCTATCACTTATCTCTATCACTTATCTCTATCACTTATCTGTATCACTTATCTGTATCACTTATCTCTATCACTTATCTCTATCACTTATCTCTATCACTTATCTCTATCACTTATCTCTATCACTTATCTCTATCACTTATCTCTATCACTTATCTCTATCACTTATCTCTATCACTTATCTCTATCACTTATCTCTATCACTTATCTCTATCACTTATCTCTATCACTTATCTCTATCACTTATCTGAGCCAGTTTGGGAAGGGGGTAAAGAAGAAAAAAATTGAGTACCGGTTACTACTACCATGATCGCTTTTTAAATGCATTTATTTTTTAAAAAATTGAACGAACTGGATTCGAACTTAAGGGCTCTAGTCTTCTTAGGTTCCTTTCATTCCGCGGATTAACCACTAGAGAAGTGCTTATGGAAATAGATGGTTTTATAGCTATCTCTTGTTAGTTTCAAACTTTAAAGCAAAGTATTTTTTTTTACCTATCCCTTAGTCTGTTGGACCGTTAGGGCACCATGCAAGATTTGTCGACCGTCTTTCTCCATACCTCTCTGTCTTTGGCCTTGGGTAGAACCTCTTTCAATGGCAGGCCCGTCCATTCTTTGATGTTGTCCTCCCATCGCTTTTTCTGTCTTTTTCTTTTTCCTGGTACTGTTCCCCGAAGGAAGGGGTCTTTGCGAGCCCCTAAGATCTTGTATTATGGCCATAGATTTTTAGCTTGCGTTTTTTTAAGATGGTTAGCCAAGTATAAAGGAGACAAATTCAACGTATACCAGCACATCAGCCAAGTACACTTTCTTTCCGTTGTTCGATACCAAACACAATAATCAATTACCAATAGTTAATTGTTTTATTTGTTTTTTTATACGGATTTTTGTTTTGTCAGATAAAAGAATTAAGTGTCCAGCTTGACCCGAGATTGGGTGTGGCCGAGATTGGGTGTGGGAGAAATAATGTGTACACACAGAGAGACGGACATAGCGAGTTGATATACGCTTTGTATAAAAAAAAAAGTGCAATTTTCCTGTGGACTTTTACATAAGAAGAAAAAAGGGGGGGGGATAACAATTGGACGCATTTTTTCTTAATGTTTCCTACAGTTTAGAAAAGAACGCTTTAATGGATCGGGTCGCTAAAGAAACAGAAGTATAGATGTCAAAGCTTATCGATCAGGTGTGTAGTGGGAAACTGGCGCCATCAATTAACTGAGACTGCAGAGTTAATTGTTCTTGGGTTTGTGCTGACAAAACACTTCAGCTCAAATTACATCCATTCGTTTTTGTTTCGCTTTTTTTGTTTTATTTATATTATTATTTCAGCTTCGAAAAACTGAGAACAAGTTATATTTTTTTTTGTTTTTAAAAAAATCGGAATATTTTTTTTTTACCTAAGCTTGTGTAAAGAGAACAATTCTCTACATAATGTATATCATACTATCAGTGCATTGCCCCAAGTCATACCTTATATGATAATGATGATAATGAATTTCAATAAAACCAAAGTATTCACTATTCGCTCAACGGGGCAGTTTTTTTTTCTAATTTGTTTTTTATGTAGTTCAAAAGTAGGCCTATTATTATTAATTATAATTAGATTGTACTTGAAAAAAATCGTGTTACCACTTACCTGTAATTCTGTAATATAATCGAAGAGTTTTCGAAAAAATATTGGAAGCTTAGTTGTAATAATAAATGAAAATGTTATCATGGAATCCCCATATTGATGAAATTATTTTTAAAAAATCAAACAAAACATTTGGGTTTATTAAAAGAAATCTTCACAGAAACAAAGCAACTAGAACAATAGAGCAGTGAGATTCATAACAAACGAATATTCACATTTGACTCGAGTAACACCTTTAGTAAAATCACTAAATTTAGAAAGCCTTCAGGACAGAAGACTCAAAAGTAAAGAAGCAATTATACATAAAGCACTGAACCATAATCTTCAAATACAAAAACAAAATTTAATAAAATACTCTGAAAGACAGAAACATAAGGGCACATTCCTCTCCCCATATGCTAGGACAAATTTGTACAAGTGCTCCTTCTTCCCTAGTGCTATTAGAGCATGGAATGGGTTGCCTGAGCTAGCCAGGAAAACCAGTGACTTGGCAGAATTTGATTCATTGGTTAATATGCATGACTAAATGCATGACGCGTAGGACGTAATCATTTTCTTTTTTTTTTTTTTGAAGTAACGTCTGTATTATATAAGATAAGATAAGAACAAATACAAAATAGAACAGTGAGATTTATAACAAACGAATATTCCGATTTGATTAAAGTAACACAATTAGTAAAATCACTAAAACTTAGAGACACTTCAGGACAAAAAAATAAACAGTCAAGTAGCTATACTACATAAAACACTGAACCAGAATTTACAAATAGAAAAACAAAACCTAATGAAATACTCAGAAAGACACAAAGATAGAGACACATTTCTCATTCCATAGAACAAATTCATACAAGTGCTCCTTCTTCCCTGGTACCATTAGATTATGGAATGGGTTGCCTAAATCAGCCTGGAAAACCAATGACTTAGCAGAGTGTATTGATTAACATGCATGACTAGATTGACACAGGAAATGCGTTGGACGTAACTATCTTCTTTTTTTTAAGTAACTTCTGTAATATATATTGTAGAAATGTAGTATGCATGGAGGGGGGGGATTCTAGTTAATGACATACACAAAATGTTGATCGATATAAATACACAAAAGAATATGACACATTGACACATACTTACAACCCAACAGAGTGAGTCTAAATGTTTAGTACAGTGTGTTACAGGCTGTTCTTGTTGTTGTTTTGGTTGTTATTGCTCTCTGCTGTAGTTGCCAAAAACAAAATGTAAGGACAGAAATGTGCTTACATCTGAAATGTTTGCGATAGCTCTCTCTCTCTCTCTCTCTCTCTCTCAATCTATCTATCTATCTGTCTCTATCTTTCTCTGTGACTTTTCCATTTCCGTTTCACTATTTTTCTTTCTCTCCTCTTATCTGTCTCTATCTCTCTCCTCATTTTTTTCATCATTTTTTTCTCTTTCTTGTTTTCTCTCTGTCTATCCCCCTCTTTCTCTCTTTTTTCTTCACTTTCTTCACCAACACACACACACACACACACACACTTTTAATCAATACACATCCATATTAAGCCTTCCCAACAAAGGGACATAATTGAACGACCCAATCTTAATCATTCCTTTGTCCTGCACGTATCATCTCCCCTTCCTCTTATGCCCCCCTCAACCTTGTCCCCTGGCTGGTTATACTGTCCAGTGGGGAAAAAACTGCACGAGATGAATGACTTGTTTATCCCAGGCTTGAAACAGGGGATACAATCAATAGAACGTCAAATCTGACCATTGTCTAACTCTCTTGCATCTAGTGAGCTAGTTTCGTTGGATGAGCTATTTGTTTCGTCTACACACTGGACACATTGCCTTCACCTATTTCAAAACGATTTTTATATGTTGCTCATTTCTTGTTTTGTTTTGTTTTTTTTTGTTCTTAATTTGAACAGAATTAGCTGCTAACCAAATCAAATTTGATTCTATTGTATTATTAACTGGAAATAGGCTTCTACTTTAATTACTATATATAATACAGATGCACAGATAATTGGATAATTTTTTTTGCAAGAGGCATTGAGAAAATGAAAAAGAATGAGAGAGAATGAAAGAGCATGAGAAAATATGAAAGAGAATGAGAGAGCGTAAAAGAGAATGAGAGACAATGAAAGAGAATGAAAGAGAATGAGAGAGAATGAATGAGAATGAAAGAGAATGAAAGAGAATGAGAGAGAATGAAAGAGAATGAGAGAGAGTGAGAGAGAATGAGAGAGAGTGAAAGAGAATGAGAGAGAGTGAAATAGAATGAGAGAGAATGAAAGAGAATGAGAGTGAAAGAGAATGAAAGAGAATGAATGAGAATGAAAGAATGAGAGAGAGTGAAAGAGAATGAGAGAGAATGAAAGAGAATGAGAGAGAATGAATGAGAATGAGAGAGAGTGAAAGAGAATGAGAGAGAATGAATGAGAATACGACAGAATGAAAGAGAATGAATGAGAATGAGAGAGAAAGAAAGAGAATTAGAGCGAGTGAAAGAGAATGAGAGAGAATGAAAGAGAATGAATAAGATTGAGACAGAATGAGAGAGAATGAAAGAGAATGAAATAGAATGAGAGACAATGAGATAGAATGAATGAGAATGAAAGAGAATGAGAGAGAGTGAAAGAGAATGAATGAGAATGAGACAGAATGAGAGAGAATGAAAGAGAATGAGAGAGAATGAAAGAGAATGAATAAGATTGAGACAGAATGAGAGAGAATGAAAGAGAATGAAATAGAATGAGAGACAATGAGATAGAATGAATGAGAATGAAAGAGAATGAGAGAGAGTGAAAGAGAATGAATGAGAATGAGACAGAATGAGAGAGAATGAAAGAGAATGAGAGAGAATGAAAGAATGAAAGAGAATGAGAGAGAATGAAAGAGAATGAGAGAGAATGAAAGAGAATGAATAAGAATGAAAGAGAATGAGAGAGAATGAAAGAGAATGAGAGAGAATGAAAGAGAATGAGAGAGAATGAAAGAGAATGAAAGAGAATGAGAGAGAATGAAAGAGAATGAAAGAGAATGAGAGAGAATGAAAGAGAATGAGAGAGAATGAAAGAGAATGAGACTGAATGAAAGAGAATGAAAGAGAATGAGAGAGAATGGAAGAGAATGAGAGAGAATGAAAGAGAATGAGAGAGAATGAAAGAGAATGAAAGAGAATGAAAGAGAATGAAAGAGAATGAGAGAGAATGAAAGAGAATGAGAAAGAATGAGAGAGAATGAAAGAGAATGAGAGAGAATGAAAGAGAATGAAAGAGAATGAGAGAGAATGAAAGAGAATGAGAGAGAATGAAAGAGAATGAGAGAGAATGAAAGAGAATGAGAGAGAATGAGACAGAAGACAATAGGGAGGAGTTGGGAAAGAAGAAAAATAAAAAAAAATATATAGAAGTGGAGAGTAAGGGAAATGAATGGTAGATACAAAACAGACAAGCAGGCAGACAGACAGATAGATAGATAGATAGATACATAGATAGATAGATAGATTTCTCTCTCTTGCTCTTTCTTTCTCTCTCTCTCTCTCACACACACACTCTCACACGCACACTCCTTGCATTAAATTCGTTTCCAAGATCTATGAAGGGGTAGGGGGGGCTCAGATTTTCTAGGGACAAGGGGAGAGGCAAGTGGAGGGAGATCAATGGCTTTGACCAGACGTGTGGGCTCCCGGGCGACTTCAGCCTTGACCTATTCAATGGATTTTTGTGCGTTCATATTTTACTTACATTTGAACTGTCGGTAGTAAAAGTACATTCTGAGACCGTAGTGGTTACGTATGATTTAGGTTACCTACAATACTAAATTGATACAATCAAATCAACCGATTCATTCTTGTAAATATGGCTAATAGGACTTCAGTGCACGCGATTTTTTGCTGGATTGCATGTCTATCACAGCAGTCTTTGGGTCATTGACCCCGATACCTTCTTTTCTGCACGACTCAGGTCAAACTGTGATTTGCGCATGTCTCGTGTGTCTTTATGCAAGACATCGATCTGCCGAATTCAGTTTCGAATGGTCAGGGGATTTTTATTGTGCTTGATTTCTACGAAAACATGCACGATTACGCGCAACATAGTAGTTTGTAATCAAGGATGTTTAAGGCCTCACCCAAGCGGACCCTGAAGATTTTGATGATGATGGTGACGATGATGATGTTGGTGATGATGATGGTGACGATGATGATGATGATGGTGGTGACGATGATGATGATGATGGTGACGATGATGGTGATGATGATGAGTATGACGATGATGATGAGGAGGATCCAGAACTATTGATGACTCTCCATTGTAGATGGGTGCTTCATAGTATTAAAAAAAAAAAGTAAAAGTTTCCCCTTTTAGACTTTGCGATCTATGGGGCAGATGATGTTAAGGTCATCTGCTTCTTTGGCCAACAGTTAAAGAGCAGGGTGTCGCGTGGCCAGCACAACGACCAACCACCTTTACTCGTAGTATAATGAAACAATAAACTTCTAAATGTTCCAGAATCAGATTTCAACCCAAACTTCTTAAGAAACCTAAAGTCACGGCTCTCATGTTTGTCTCTCCAGAAGGAATTGAAGTGCTTTCGCCTTCAGTTGTTTGTTTTTTTCAACACATGTCTAAAAAGTATTACTGCGGCTCATCCAATCCGCTGTAGCCTGTTCGATTCCACGCTAGTGCTGGATATGCTAAAACTCGAATTCTATCCAAAAAAAAAACAACCTAATTATTTATGTCAGTGATGTAAGAAAACATAACTCGTCACAAACTCTTTATTTTTTTTTTACAAAGCTTATATAACTTCTGTCTCGGATCAATTTGAAATTTTGCCACAATTATTTCTTTTACCTTACAACACAAGAATCAATAAAAAAAAATCCAATTAGTTAATTAACTACTGGTAATCAATTATTTTGTTTTGGTATCCTGAACAAGGTAAAGAAATCGTACTTGACAGATGTGGTGGTATATGTTAAATTAGAAGTCTTTTTTTTTTCTTGTGCACATTAATGAGTGGTAAATTAAAATAAAATATGATATTCTAAGAATGCGAACCTGTTTTCTAACTATTAATTTTTCAAAGTTTCAAAGTAAAAAAAAAAAGGAAATAAATTTTAATTTGGCCAGAGAACTAGAAAATATATATCTTGAACGCTTTTTTTTTGTCTTTTTTTAATCTTATCTTATCTTATACAGACGTTACTTCAAAAAGAATTATAAATTAATGTTCAGGAACATTTTGCGCATCGTCTTCTAAATTTAGATCTAAAGACCTATCATTGCAATATTATAAAGTTTAAAAGATCTATACATTCGCTTAACCAGGATTCTTTTTCGAAATGGGGGTTGGGTGTAACATTCATTAATTATTATTAGAAAATAATTAATATATGAGTTGTATAAAGAAGGTATAGTCTTTTTTTTAAATAAAGTACTTTTTAATATTTTCTTCTTGGTGTATATCAAATACAATCCACACATTGTCAATATATTAGAGCCCACTGTTTACATAACCCTCAATTATACATCCGCAAAGAACAAAAAAAGCTGTCTATTTTGTATGTTTAACAGAATTTGGTTAATTCACCCAGTTGTGATGCACACACGCACACACACACATCAATATTTTTCTGCTGATGTTTTACAAACAATACATTCCACTTTGATGTAAGCAAGGGGGATAAACCTGATTCGTCACGTCTGCACAACATACATGATAACTGCTAATCTTTCAAACTACATGTATCTCCACTCACAATTAATGGTTTAGTTCAGCGATGCCCAAACTACGGCCCGCGGGACAGATCCGGCCCGCGACGTGTTTCCATCCGGCCCGCCTAAACCTCAGCACAAAGTGAAGAAAATTTTTAAAAAGATTGAAAAATGTGTTTTTCCTACGTTAGGACTCGTCACTTTTGTCTTGGATGTGATTTCATTCTAATCTACGGCATTCTAAAGTCATTTTTGTTTTAATGAACACGACGTTTGTTTTTTGGTGACCTGTGTTGACAGTTGTTTTAGGTTCTTGAATAATTCCGCTGCTGTCTTGAGCTAGTCGTGTAATAGGTTGTGTGTAACACAAGGGCATCAATTCTGCATCATTTTTTGGTAAAGTTCTTTTGATATCAAAGAGAATGGTTAGTACCATTTAATATTGGAGCGTTAATGAAATGAGAGGGCCATAGGAACGAAAACTAGAATATAAATGAAGAAACTTCCGGAAAAAAAAAGTGAAGATATCTTTGCTTTTGTGGAACATATGCCAACAAGATTTGTACAGAAATGTTGCTGTTTTTAAAACTTAAAACAAAAAGTCATTTGCAAACCAAAACATTTTTAAAAAATATGGCGGCATTGTTGGGTTTAGCCTCCAAGAAAAAGATCGCTAAGCTACGTCTAGTTGAATGAGTAGAGCGACTGACGAGAAACAAGAGACAAGAAATGAGTGAAATGAGTCCACGGCAAGGACAAGTTACAGAGCTGCTCAAAGTATGAGAAATGATGCGTAAAAAAAAGTGCTGTCTAGCAGGGGTGAAAGAATTAGTCCTGGGTAAAAAAGCAGTTAACCCATTGCAAAACTAAATGACAGAGCAGCAGATTTTGAAATGTTTTCTATTGCCACTGAGGATTACTTCGATAGATCTGCAACTGAAATTGATTGACTTACAAAGCCAGACATCCCTGTTTGAGAAATTTAGAGCGATGCAGACAGTTCATTTCTTGGCCGTGTTGCCTGGTGAAACTTTTCAACTGTCCGAAATGAAGTGTTGAGGACGATCACAATGTTTACTAGTACTTCATTGACAAACTTTTCAGTAATAAAACGGATAAGACCGATCTTACGTAATCGCCCTACGTGTGTACGTTGGCCTAGTAGTGCTACAGGTTTCTAATAAAACTATTTAAAATGGAATTTTTCTCTATTTAATTTTTTTTTCATCTATTCGACGATGTGGCCCGCGACACGAGTGTCGGAAATGAAAATGGCCCGCCGGGCGAATAAGGTTGGGCATCACTGGTTTAGTTTGTTCATAGCGGATTCTAATTTAATCTAAAAATCTCACATAGATTTCTTTTATACGTTTGTTGAACTCCTCTTCAGCCTTTCCCCCACTATTCAGGTTTTTAAAAACGTTCTTACGAAGAAGTATATCTCTTGTTATAGTTGTTATTATTATTATTACAAATATCGCAAAATGAATTCAGTATGAACATACAATGTTTACAAAATTTTACTCGCGCAGTGATGATTTATATAAATGGAAAGCACCACTACATGACAAGACTTTTACAAAATACATATTTTAATATTAGAGATTTTCAAATATGGCGGATAACTTATAAATAGATAACTATTAGGTGCATCCGGTGTACAGAATATAGGAAATGTTGATAAACTAAATGTTTGATACATTTTTGTGTGCACTTATCAGCACTGTGAAAAGTAAAAAGTTGTTCCTCTTTCAGATCTTGCAGTCTTTAGAGCAGATGATGTAAAGGTCATCTGTTCCTATGGCTCATAGTTAACGAAGGTGTCATGAGGCCAGCACAACGACCAACCGCCTTTACTTTTCCGCAACTAATGTCTGGTATCCATTAGAGCTGGGTGGACACAGAGGTGCCCTAAAAATACCGAAATTAAAAAATTCCAGTTTTCACCAGGGACCCCGTATCGGGGGTCATGTGCTTTCCGCTCAGCCCCGCGCTTCCTTTTAGCACTTTAGAGTAAAATGTTTACGCTATATCACAAGTAGCACAATCTTCTCTTTTATAACTCAACTGAGCGTAAACATGGAACTGCTTGGGACACAATTTCAACGACATTGAGGGAGGTCATTCGTTATAGCAGGCCTCAAAACTGACGTGCAACGTCACAACCTGTGGGCAGTTTAGACCAATAGCTCATTGCCACGTCGTATAGACCTTGTGACGTGGCAACGAGCTATGAGGCTGTGTGCATATGAGCCTATGAGATCTGAATTCTTTATGACTGAAGATTGAATTTAATCTTTAATTTATTAATATTTAATTATCTTTCACTAATTTGCTCTTTTTTTTCTATTCTTTCAGAGTGTACCCCATATTTTATTTCTAATCGTTGGATAGCTACAAAGAATACAGTATCAGACCAAACGGCTGGCCAAGCGAAGAATAATTTGATACAGGGACAGCAACTCCTGTTCGAGCTGCGGTTATCTCGCTGACAAACAAACAAAATGGCACAGAGGACGTATATATCTGAGATTCACGTGCCTATAAAAAAAGATGACATGAGTTTCCAGGACCGACAGATTAAACAGTGGAGCGAGATGGAGAACAGGATGCAGGTACAGAGACACTTCCTTATCATCCTCTCAGTTCTGCTTTTATCTATGGCCTTAGGTATGCCTTAGAGATGGGAATCGAACCCAACCTTTAACGTTCGGGTTCGGTTCGGTCAGATTTAAGTTTGAGTTCGGTTCTGTTCGATGACGAGTATAGTTCGGGTTCGGGTTCGGTTCTGTCAGATCTAAAGTTCGGGTTCGGTTCGATGTTAGAAAAATAGATATAAGCAAAAGTGTGTACATGTGGGGCCTAATATGTTCAATTTAATTTATAAGATAAAACAGTGATGTCTCAAACTTTAAGGAATAATCGGTCTGTTTTAATTTCCGACACTCGTTTCGCCGGCCACATTACAGAAAAGATTAAAAAAAGATTTTCTTGTTAAATATTCTCGTCAATCATCAAATCGTTATACCGTTCGCGGTGAATCAAAAGGAGACAACCCAAAATGATTTAGCTAAGTTTTCCAAAAATTAAAAATAACTGTCCAATCATCTCACTGAAACTATGTTTGTTTTTAGTTCTGAGTCAAAAGAAAAAAAAAAAAGAAAAATCTTCGATTCAGTTCAGTCAAGGTAATGACAGTTCGTTCGGATCGTACCGATCAGTTTTAAAGTCCGAGTTCGTTTCGGTCGTAAGTGAGGTTCGTTCGGTTCAGGTTCGGTTCGTTTCCCGTCTCTACTATGCATGTATATTATCCAATTATTACAACAAGCAGTATTTAAAACCATGTAGAACATGGAAAATTTGGGACGCACGTCGGTGACCCTATTTATAACCCTACCTGCTGATGGTTAAAAGACGTACGTGATATCATTCACAAGGAAATAAAGGGATCTCCGGTATGTCTTGTAGGCCTACACTGCGTGTGGCTGAGGGGTATTAATAATTTGGCTGTCGATCTGAAGATTTGAGTTTGAGACTAAGATTAGAAATAGTCATAGATACAAATTTTCAGCTAATCATGGGCTGAGAGACTCAGAAAGACACAGACACCTACTCTCAGTTTCAGATATCCCAAATATGCGAAGAACGACCCTAGAGCGCTTCATACGGTAGCACGTAGAGGCGCTGAAGAAGTAATATTAATAATACAAATAATATTATTATTAAAAATTATTATAATGTGATTTGTTTTATTTCTGAAGATCTAATTAACACATAATTGTATGAATATGAAGTTTAAATATGTTTATAAAACAAGCAAAATAAAAAAAAATCCTTTCTAAAAAAAAAACAAAGCTTATGTTAAGGGGGAGAACTTAAAACTATATCTTCCTATAATGTACAAGCTATTCGATATCAAACTAAATAATTCATTATCAATAATCAATTAACTAATTGAATATTTTTGTTTATTGATTCATGTTTTGTAATGTACAATACATAATTGTTTAAAGTATCTACTTGATCATATAATGCGTGAGGGAGAATTTACGTTAACCATTATTTAAGGGGACTAAACAACAAATTTAGCCATATCTGTGAATACTGAAGTATTAGTCTCCCTTGTTGCTATTAAACAAAATAATGAATTACCAGTAATTCCTATACTCTTAAGCGGGCAATTCTTGTATGTATGTATGTATATATATATTTATATATATATATATATATATATATATATATAAATTTTATTTCGAAAACGGCTCTAACAATTTTTTTTTTTAATTTCAAGGTATGTGCATAATAGTGAGAAAAAATTCTCAACTCATTGGCCACATCGGGAAAACTCGAGGTCGACCGTTATATCGGTTTGAAAATGGCTCATTATCGAAAAATTAATTTTGGCTAGAATGTTTTATGAATGAAATTTTCTATATTACGTCAATGGGAAAAAAACTTGACACCGCTTACGTCACTAGGTTCACAGCAGTACACTAAGACTTTTCTTCGCAAACAAGAAAAAGTTTTAATGATTCAATTGGCCTAATTAAACATTTGCGCACCATCTTATTGTACATTGATCCATTATGAAACTATGGAAGAAAAATAATGAAATTAAATATCTTTATGTATGATTAGTTATTGTGTTTTAAAGGCTTTATAAATTGTTTACATTTTAATTGCGTACACCCGTAGGTAGCTTTTACTTTGTTATTATTTTGCTGGTGAATTATTGCAATGTGTTTAAGCTTCGAAGTCTACTGTCCCATACCAAAACATAGGAAATGGTCATAACACAGCTTATCTATGCCTTACTTGCACAACCAGAGCCTGCCCTAACATTTGCGGGACCCTATGTGAAATGGATTGCGCGCGGACCAGTTAGGGTAGGGATAAGGATAATAAGTGAAAATAAAGAATAAAGATTTTGTATTAGAAAATAAATTCGTATTTGCATTACATTTTTATTAAATAAAAGCTGACGATGCCGTTTTTTTTATATCACCCGTAGGACTGTCGTTTACCATGTTGATTGACACCTCAAAGTGACAATTTTGTCTTTTTCATGACATTTTTATGAGTTTCAGGAGATTTCCAGGAGCTCCTTGAAAACAAGGAGACCACGGGGACCCTATTATAAATTATAATAGTTTAATTTAATAATTTACACCTAGAATTAGCGCGGGGCTTTTGAACCTTCGGGGTCCACTGTGGCAGCATAGGCCTAGGGCTAGCCCTGATGATATCCAGCTCGCGGTCAACGAATTTTTATCACGCAACTGCTTTATTTTGGTTAACCTATAAACCTCGGTAAAACAGAAGTCATGTTCCAGAAGTCGCCCAATAAAACCTACTCAGCCCAAAGATCACCGCTCATAGACATCCCTTAAAGTGGTAGATAACTTCACATTATCCGGGAAGCATAGTATCTAATGACGCATTGCTTTAAAGAGAGGTTGATATGTGATAAGGGATAGTCGTGTTTTTGGACGCCTCCAAGCAACAGTGTGGCGAAATAAATCGCTCCGCCTGTCTACAAAAATCAATGTCAACCACTGATTCTCTCAACCCCTCTATGTGGATCTGAGACATGAGTACTTTGTAGAAAGCAACTAAGACTTCTTGAACGACTTCACCAAAGACCGCAATACAAACAGCGATATTCTTGCAAAATGGTATGAACTTCTTATAATCCGACAGTCACGCTTTGCAGGGCACTTATTCCGTATGGGGGACGAACATATTTTTGGCAACCTTTTTTTTAGTAAGCTGAAAGGTTGTCGGAGTAACAGAGATGCCTCACAATAACATATTCTTTAGTATACTAACGCGATGTATTTAAGTCTCTTAGGAAAAAATACTTTGTTTTTAGGTGCACGTTTTACACTATAACGTAGAGATTTTGCATCACTTGATGATTCTTACTAAAGCCATAATAATAAGGCTTGTCTTCGAGTCCGAAGATTAGTGAGGAATGCATTATTTCTCGTGGCTGCGAAGCCCCAGCTATGACCTACATATTTTGCCAAATCCAAGGCAAGCATAACCATTGTCCGCAGGTGGTCGATTTAGATTTTCTTTTCGCGGTCTGCGTTTGTCCTCGGCAGCAGATTTTCTTTTGGTCTCAAATGTGTATCCCGCGGCTTTCGTGAGTGACCTCCAGCTGTCTCGTTCGGAGGCCGCATACAACCAGAGCCATAATGAATATATTAATTGCAATATTAAATGTCAGAAAGTAACCATTTTAGAAGTTATACTGCAAAGACTTTCTTCCAAGCCTATAATAGCCCAATAGTTTTACACGAAAGAAGCAATGTAAAACGTTAAGGCGTGAGCTGTGGTTTTCTACAGGCCTACTGTTGGGGGGACTTTCTATTCTAATCGCCAGGTACAATAAATTGAGAACTGACAGAACGAAAAAGCAATTCTCTGCGGATTGATAGTCTTTACCCGATCGTTCATTTTCGTAATTACAACAATATTCCCAAAATGACTTCGGGTATATATCCTTCCTTAACAAATTATTCATCCGAGCGAGGCTCGGTCACCTGATATTAATTATTTAATTAGTTACTTTTTTTATTGATTAGTGTCTTGCCTAAAGCAATGAATAACTGTGCAAAGTTTCAACTTGATCCGAGAATGGGTCTGGGAGAAATAGCGTGTACAAACTTTTTGCCATACAGACAGAGTGAGTTGATATAAGCTTTGTAAAAAAAATATATATAATCTACAAGCGTAAAATATGAAACTCAAAGGCAATAGCACATACACATACACAGACACACACAAGCAACTATTTAATCTTCTGGTGTTACCAAAAACGTTTTTAACAGGACACTGTTCAAGAAAAAATAACCCTGTCGTTCTATAATCTTAATTCTTTGAAAATGTTCAAAAGACATAACATCCCATTCTCTAGGCATTTGTGGATCAACACCATCTCCAAATACCAGAAGCTGCTGGTTGAAGACGATAGCTGCTTGCAGGATGAAAGGATCTCCCCACAGCATGGACTGAAACTCTATGTTCAAAAGCTTGTTGCACCCTACGCTGACCTTCCATAGAGCGCCACTCTCTTGCAGGACGAAAGTGTCTTTCCCTTGGCTGAAGCTGGTTATGTTCTTAGCAGCACCAGACATGCTGTCCATAACAATATTGGCAGTTATTGTCTGAGTGTTGAAGATTTGAACCATGGTGGTTGTGCTTTCGTCTGACTCGCTACCAAACACGACTATAAGATTTCCACATGTGGTAGCGGTTAGGTTTTTCATGGGTATAACTAAACTGCCATAATTCTCCCATTGGCCACTTCCGGGAGCTTTTTTTTCCTCTTCAACATTAAATCTTTCAATGGAATCACAATCAAGACCTCCAATAGCATAAAGATAATGGTCGAGCCAAACAAGTGCATGCTTCTCTCTCGCAACAAGGAGGTTAGCAACAGGGCTCCAAGTATTTGTGTAGGCATTATATCTACTTGCAAACTGACTGCAGGAATCGTCAGTCCAGTAAATATCATTTTCATATGAAACAGCTCTGCCGCTGTCGGTTGGTGTTACGTTAGCCATTGGCAATATATCATTATAAGCAGCTGGTGTGTTAAGTGTTTGGTCTAGGGGTAGCGAAAACCATTGACCGTTTGAGGCTCTACATGAAAATTTCATAGGTTCCCCTTCAGAAAGGGTCAGTATAACATTTTGATATAAGCTTGCATTCCTGTGGATGCCATACGCGGGACAATAGCCTTGACGTCTGGCAGGCTGGAGGTGGTAACGTAAGCTTTCTTGTACAAGACCAAAAGCCTTTTGGTCTTTCAACACTAGCTTGTTTTCTATTAGATTCTGCAAACATACTCCACTAACTAAAAACAATTTGCTAGCAGCCAGTAGCTCAGCTAGAAAGTTTTTTTTGCTTGTTCGACAATACGCTTCTTTCTCTTTTACACTTGAAGAATCGACATCTTTCTTGAGCTCCGTTTCACTGGTTGCGTTCGCTACTTTATCAGCTTTTTCTTTTGTTTTCTTTCTATGCTTTTTGGAAGCGACCAATGTGCCCTGCTCTGCCTGCTTCGTCGAGTTGGATGTTTCATCTTTTTCCTTTTTACCCTTTTCGCGAAACTCAGCATACTCCAACGAAAGCTCGGATTGACGTAAATGAACCCAGTCTAATATTGTTTCAACAACCACGTCTTCTGAAGGGACCCACAAGTTGTCGTCGCTAACCAAGTTCTTCATGTCTTCAAAGTCAAGATACAAAATATCTTCCAGTTTTCTCAGATAATCAAACTCTTGTATGATCACACTCCAAGACTGATCCATTAGTTGTTTGGAATTCAGCAACTTGGCATTGATATAGATGTCTACACTACTGTCTTTCGATAGCCTTTTCAATTGGATCATTTCGCAGGCCTGTAAAAGATAATCGATTTGCAGCTGATTGGCAGCATGCCACACATTTGATACATTGTCAATGGTGAGGATATCTCTGGCGTAGTACACTGACTCTATTATCAATTGGAAAACTTCAGCACTGATGCCTTTGACCTCGACCTTCCTCTCTAAATCTTCTTTCATCCCAGACTGAAACATTGCTTGGAAGTAGTCGGAAGAAGCACTCAGCATAAGACGATGACATTTGAACTCTCTGCCTTCAACAGTCACAATGACGTCATGAAAGGGGCATCTTTCCATTTGCGCTTGAATTCCTTTCACTACAGCCTTGGCTAACTGATCTGACATCGCCATGCTAGAAAGAAAAAAAAAAGCCATTCCTTTACAGCTGCAAATGATTGTGTGGATTTTAAAAATATGTGAACCCACAACATTTGAAACAGTAAATTAAATTGAAGACATTTTGTTTGTGACTAAATCGTCTTCATATCCCACATGACTGTATACATAAATACACTTGTGAAGATTGATACTTCAGTAAGTAAATGGACTATTGACTATAAAACATGCTAGCCGACCCGCGTCGTAGCAAACGCCGCTATTTGGTGACAATGAACACTTCCTGAAAGACACAGTCGTCCAAAATGGGGTGGGTTCCAAAGCGAAGAAGGCGAGCCAGAGAAGCGCACAGGGACAAACAAAGACGGCCACAATGAGAGACCTGTTAGCAAACCAATCCAGCCGGAATCGAAGAGAACAATGGAAAGCCAACGTGGCAGACGACTGTAGGAGATACCAAAGCGATTGAGGACACAAGAGCGACTGATGTACGCACTGCTGCGGGTACACACTCTAGCGCATGCCTGGGGAGCGAGGAGGGTGCGAGAGGATGGTTAGAGAATCGGTGTGCGTGCGTGGTTTCCCGCATGGTTGGGCGACGTAGAGAATTATATATACAGATTACGACACATACCGTATCATGTGTCGGCCCTGTTCCAGTTGTAGGTAAAGCTAGTGAGGCAGAATGTGAGCTGGGTTTGAGTGGGCTACGTAAGCGCCGGACCACTGGATAGTGAATGAAGGGTCAGTTTAAACAAAAGACCGGACAGAAAATTAAAACGGAAATTTGAATTGTCACACGCTTCTCTGCGGTTGTGCCGAGTATGGGGTCCGTGGTTTGTCTGTGCCTACAATATTTCGCCACAAGTTCTTCACTACATTCACTAAAGATCGCAAACAAGTGTAACTGTTGTATGATTATTCACAAATTTTCTTTTGGTCGAGCCGCTATTAAATATCGCGTTCCCGTATAACCGATGTATCCGCTAGCCTTGAGAAATAAAATTGCTTGTTTAGCAATTAATTGATTTTGTAATAATATAACTAACCACAGTTGAGTATCAGTGAATGGCCCTATTTGGTCCAGAGGCGTAGTGAGCAAACATGCGTTAATGGAATAACACTTTATTCGCGCCACCCCACCCCCCTTTATATGAACATCACATAGAAATATAGGCTTACAAATAAAAAGTATTTAATAAAAATATAATACAAATAACATTAGAATGTATTAACTTACTAAAATATCTACAATAAATTTTTTTTGGCGTCTCTCTGTGTATAGAGCCCCCCCCCCCTTTTAAGGGTGGTGCCCAAGGCATCGTGCCCCCCTTACCGCCCCCCCCCTTTTCTGCTTTGGTCACATGAGACGTAAGAAACCACAAATAAAACTTTAATTTAAAAGCTATATTTGAAGCACAAATGTATTTATAGAATTAGTCAACTGGCTGCGTAGCATACGCCGCTATTTTGCAGGGCCGGTCTTAGGCCACTACAACCTATGCGACCGCAGTGGGCCCTGCACTTTCATAGCACCCGCGCTATTTCAAGGTGCATAAATTATTAAATTAAACCATTTTATAACTTAAAACAGATTTCTCGCGCCCTCCTGTCGATTTATCAGGAGCTCCTGGAAATCTCCCGAAATTGCAAAATATACGAAAAAGTCCTTAAAATATACGGAAATATATAGACACTAAATATCAGGACCGGATTTAACCATTGTGGGGCCCTATGCCAAACGGATTTCGGGTAGGGAAGCGGATAATAAGTGAATTTTAAGAGTTTGTATTAGAAAATAAATTTTGTCTATGCATTTTATTCATTCTTTACTACGTACAGAATAACTTTACGAGCCTTGCGTGTAGCAAAGTCATACAGTATATCATAATAATTATGTTTCCTACATAGATCACGCTCAAAAGCAAGAATTACCAAATGTTTCAATCTATCTTTGAGAATTGTTGACCTCAAGTAATTCTTCATTAGTTTGAGGCGCGAGAAGCTTCTTTCACCAGATTACACAACTACGGCTAATGCATAAACCGTTTTTATTTATCGCGCGTAGGATTGGCGTTTTCCTTATTGAATGTCACCCCAAAAGGACAATTTTTGTCTATATATTTCCGTATATTTTAAGGACTTTTTTGTATATTTTGCGATTTCGGGAGATTTCCAGGAGCTCCTGGTAAATTGACAGGAGGGCGCGGGAAATCTGTTTTAAGTTGGAAAATGGCTTAATTTAATAATTTATACACCTTGAATTAGCGCGGGTCCTATGAAAGTGCGGGGCCCACTGCGGTCGCATACGTTGCAGTTGCCTAAGGCCGGCCCTGCAAAATAGTGGCGTATGCTACGCCGCCGGTCGACTAGTTGGTTAAAAGACTCTTGGCAACGACTAAAAAAAAAAAACAGAAATATTGCAAGGTGATAGAAATAAAATGAAACAGTAATATTATATTAATACTTACCTTAAAGGAATGATATTCTAGATCTAACGTAAAGTTTGTATGAATTGGCGAGGTCTCCGTAGTTTATAACAGAGAATATATGATAATTCTTTAAGGCCTAATATTATCTCTGATTCGTCTGCCTTATCATTCAGGAGTGTTTACCGAAAAGTTTCTGTTTCGATTGTTTTCCACAATCTTGCTCTTTCTTAGAAAAGATTACTTTATTGACATTATATTTAGAGCCTCGTGTGCACAATGCTAAAATCATATCACGTGGCTTAATCCACTCATCCATTTTTTATATTTTTTTTACCGCTGAGATATTCCTTTCACACTCGATTGAGATCTTAACCAGAGCAAATGTCATAATAGAAAAAAAAATTGTAGGCCCATCAATAAATCTAGATCAGTCATGTGATTAAATTTGTAATAGATCTAGACCAGTGATTCCCAAAGTGGTCTATATAGACCTCCAGGGGTCTACGAAGAGTTCCAAGGGGTCTACGAAAGTGAAAAAATAAATTGGGGGTCTATGAGAGGTCCTGGGGGTTTACGATAATGAATTTCAATTAAGCAGGTCGTGACTTTAATTTTCACTTCTCATCAATGTAATTTTCTCATACACTTATATATGATTTGTACCTTAGTTAATCCTTTCAATATTCATCCTGCTATTCAAACGAAAAATTGTTATATTTAATTTCAATACTTTTTTAAATAGCTTAATTTTTTTCTACATTTAACAAAAATAAATGTGGATTCTACAGCGCTGGTTATTTAAAAATGGAATTGCCTTTTTATGACGATATGAAACTAATTACGCTGCAGGATCAATTGAGACAATGCGACCCTGATAAAAGATAAAGATTTGAACAACTTTAGAACTCTCAAAGATAAAGTTCAGTATATTCCCACAAAATCTCTCTTCAACGTCATAAAGAGAAGATTATGGTTTGCTCGCATCTTAAAAAATCAATTTACTTATAGCCAAATACGGAAAAAATTGATTTTAACCAGCTGTTAAATTAGTTTTAAAAACTGTTTTACGCAAATGTACATGTGATATTATTTTAAACACATTTCTTTAAGCAACAATACAGTAGGCAGGGCCTCACGAATACCAGTAAATTGTATTAAAATTTTATGATATTCTTTTTAAAGGCAACAATTCGTGTTTTAAAAAAAAGCAATATCATCTAATACACTTTTATGTCTTATAAAGTCTAAAGCACTACACTACATTCGTATCTAGGGATTCCAGTACACGTCGTTTCTTTATACATACTACACGTTGAACAAGAAACTTCAGGCCTTTATATTCTATAGAGTTCGAGTTTAGTGTGAGTATATTTGGATGCATCTATAAAGAGATAAACAATGTTTTAAGTCCTAGAGATGACATGTCCAGTCACAGACGAATCCTTATTGGTTAGGTGGAGTTGTCGCAAGATCTCGATTTGGTCCCGTTACGAAGTCCTTCATAAATGACTATTATTATTTTGAACATTGTAGCAATGCGTTGATTGGAATCAAAATGCAAAAGAATTTCAAAAAAAAAAAAAAAAAAGAAGGAACAGAAAATCAGTCAGATTGCTGGAGTCCTGTGCACACACAAAAATATTGTAAAATTATTCATGTTTCCTCGCAAGCACCAGAGATTCTACAATCTTATGATGGCAGCATTTATTTAAAAAAAACAGGCTCAACGTCCTAAGAAACACTAATACCAAGACGAAGAAATCGAAACTCAGAGATGCTTTGCTAAAGTATGAAGTTGCCGATAGGAAAACAAAAGGTTTCCAAGCTATTGGGAAAGAAATTTATGGCCTTGTGAGTAAAGTAAATTTCCCCTTTCATAGCTTGCGATCTATAGTGCAGATGATTTTAAGGTCATCTGTTTCTTTGGTCAATGTTTAACGAGCAGGGTGTCATTTGGCCAGCACAACGACCAACCACCTTTACTCTCCCCAATTATAGTCAGGTAACCGATAGAGCAGTGGTTCCCAAACTTTTTTGTCTCGTAGACCCCTTGCCATGTTTTCTGGTTTTCTGTAGACCCCCTGCTTAAATTATATGGAATTTTTGAAAATTCCTCAATTTGAATTTCAAATTACACATTTTGTTTAAAATAATATCTAACCTGTGACACGAGGAGTGAAAAAGTAATTTAAATCTACATTATAAGTTTCGTAAATATTTGTAAATAAACTTATTAATGAAATTCAAATTTCAACCCATTATATAATAGTTACTACGTACAGCATACAATCACTAAACACATTGGAAACATTTGTTACTAAAGGCTTGCAAGCTCACCATCCGTTGCTACGGAGATTATTTTTCAAATACGGATTTGTTGTTTTATGAAGTAGTTCTTCAAAACTTAAAACATAAATGTGCCTAAAGTATCACGGTAAAAGTTTTCACAAAGCAGTTTTTCGTGGATTTCTTGAGCCATAATAATTTGAATAAAAAAATCATTACCAGACAAGGTTGATTCAGCCAGCTTTATAGAGAAACATGTTGATTGCAGAAATATGTCGTTTGCAGAGACTTACATAAGAAGAAAGAAATATTTGACTTTATTCCAACAGAGCTCAAGAATTTAGTGAACTCTTCCATCGCCCTAACAACCGATAAGTCAGAGTTTGCATGGATGGTTCTCAGAAAGCCTCCACAAATGGAGGAGCTGGAATACTCATTGAATGGCCTCATGGAGAAAAAATAATTTAAAAATGAAGTTCATTGTAACTAATGAGCTCTATGACAACCACAGAGAAGAAATATGAGCACTGGATCTAACAGCTACCATGCTAGCAAATCAGCCAAGTTCGCCAAACAGTTAAATTTATTTCATGACTAATATAAAAATTGTCCTTCAAGGCTTGACAAATTCTGATGCCTCCTAAATAAAACAACTCATGATGCCTGGACTGACGTTCGGTTGTCACCTTGCCTGCTCGCATCTCCTGTCGGGATTGGATGTAATTATCCACATAATCTGAAGGAGCATCCAAAAGATTTTGTACAAAACATATTGTGTGACCTTGTAAAGCTTAACAACAGCAAGAACACTGTTCTCCAATGTTGAAATAGAAGGAAATAGAAGGCTGACTGACTTGCCAAATGTGAGAAAACACATATTTAAGTCATTGGTTAATATGCATGACTAAATGTTTGACGCGTAGTACGTAATCATTTTCTTTTTTTGAAGTAACGTCTGTATTATATAAGATAAGAAGAAAAGAACAAATACACACTTGAACATAGCACTCTATCAGGAAGAAATGAAGAAACTAATAGTGAATTGTAAAAACGAGAAATGGACAAGCTCTTATTCGATATACAAGGAAGATGAAACCTATTATAAACTATCCAATAGGACCACCTATAACTGTTCACATCAGAACCGTACACATTATAATGAGAAAATATATGTTCCGGAAGCTTTAAATTGGGACCATTGTAATTAGCCCTTTTGGAGTCTCACCAGAGAATGCCAACCATGTCTTCAAAATTGCATTCTTCATCAAGAGTCCCAAAACAAGAGACCAGCCACAAAACCCAAACATGAAATTCTTTTAGTAGTAAAAGTTTGTGTAAGAGTTTTTTACAATTTCTTCAACGGCTGGTAAAATTCAATATCGTGTGAGGTTTTCAGTATTTTACTATAAACATCATCTTCTCAATATCAGGTCAAAGAGAGATTTTGTGGTGTATTCTGAACTTTATCTTTGAGTGTTTGAAAGTTTTGCAAACTTTTATCTTTTTATCAGGGTGGCATCATCTCAAATGATTCTACAGCTTAATTGGTTTCATAGCATCATAAAAAAAAAGACACATTAACACCCCCTTGTTTGACTAGGAATAATGAAGTTCAATTTCAAATATTTAACGCTGTACAGTCTACATTTCTTTTGGTCAAATTTATAACTAGACAAAACTACACTATTTAAATTTAGTTATCAAATTAAATTAAACAATATTTCATTTAATCAACAGGATACAAATTTTAAGGATTTTCTAAGGTAAAAATCATAAATGTGTGGATGAAAAAAATTCCAATTGTCAAAATTAAAGTCACGACATGCTGAATTGCGATTCTTTATCGTAGACCCCCGAGCACGTCTCATAGACCCCCAATTCCCATTTTAACTTTCGTAGACCCCTTGGAAGTCCTCGTAGACCCCTGGGGGTCTATATAGACCACTTTGGAAATCACTGGGATAGAGTCTTCACCGAGATTCGAACCACATCGCCACTGCGCCCCCATGGCCTTGTGAAATAATGTTAAATAACGTAGGATGAAGAGTTGTGTTTGAAAATCGACGTCCATATGAAACTGTATCATAAACAATATGTTTGTTGATGGAAGATCTTCAGATGACTTGAATGTGAATGTCAAGTACACGTATATGTTAATGTATATGGTAGCAGGAATGTTTTCACATTAACAAATTCTCAATCCCAAGTGTAATACTTTATTCATTCAGTAATGGAGCTTATCATCTAATAATTTATTCATATAGCTAACTACTTTTGATACACAATGCGTTTGGGAACATGTAAAATTTGATGCCCCTCATGTGACAAACAATTTGTGGGCCGGATTGTATAGAAATGTCCGGTCCGATTTTGACACAGTCTGCCCCTGGTGGTGTGAGTTATAACAAAAGCTTCTTATGTAATTCTTTGCAAACAACATATACATTTTGGGATCAGCGGCCTCGCAGGCTCTGACAGGGTGTAGCGTTGTGTGCTGCACACAGCCTAAGGGTAATCTGCTCCTTATTTTTCTTCGGGGTTGACCCAGGAAACAGTTCCCATGTTTGGGTATATCTGCAAAGGCATCAGAAGTTTAAATTTAGATTTCCCCCTGATAAGTGGGTTGCAAGCCTAGGCTAATGAGTCACTCCTGACCAAAGCTTACTGGTTTAGACGCCAGCTACTTCGCCCCTTCTGCTGTTTGAGAAAACAGTTCCGCGGACCAAATATTTGAGCCAGACGTGACAGATGAAGAAATGCAAATACAGTGATACTTAAGGCCAATCAATTAATTAATAATTTTTGTTTGAAGAACTACTTCATAGAACAACAAATTCCTATATGAAACATAATATCCCTAGCAATGGATAATGAACCTGCAAAACAAAACCCCACTTTTCCAGTGTCTTTGATGGTTTCAGTAATACATATTAATTGTTATTTTAATTGGTTGTAAATTTGAATTTTATCAATAAAAAAGATAGAGCTCTCTAATTTTAAATTACTTATTTACTCTTCAACTCACTACACTTAGAAATTACTTTTTTTTAAATGAGTTTTTTTTAAACCTATTTTTTGGATTGCATCAATCCCGCTCCCCCACCCCCACCTTCAATTGTCAAGTGGGGGGAGTCCATTTTGTTTTGTAGAAATCCCAGTTTTTTTTTTACATAATTAGTTACATGTATATATGATAAAAGCTACTTTTTGATACATATTTAAACTAATCTTTATATTATGTTGTTCCCTTCAGGTATCTTGGCCGCTACTGTGGGGGGGGGGGGGGGGCGATTGCATCTACTGTCCTCCCTATTCTAGACTTTTGAGAGGTGGGGGCGGTCGAAGCAGGACGTTTTGGCGCCGCCGTTTTGGCCCCGCCGTTTTGGCGCGAAGGTCGTTTTGGCGCGAGCCGTTTTGGCGACGGGACGTTTTGGCGCGAAATACATTATGTAAGTTTATTGTATTATTTCTTTTAAAAGAATTATTCATATCTATGTTTTGCATGAGTGTTTGTCTTAAGACATATTTTTCACGTACTAAATGTAAATGTGTGTTCTAGTTTAGAATACATGCAAGAACTATGTAATCAGATTACTACACTTAAAGAGACAAATAAAAATGCAGTTTTTTGGATTATGGGTGATTTCAACCTACCTGATATAAATTGGAAAACACTAACCATAGATAAACACCAAAACCTTAAGGACATAAATGAGCTTTTCATAGAAACTTTACACAACCTAAGTTTAGATCAAATCATTAAAAAGCCAACTAGATTAAACAACACATTAGATCTCTTCTTAACCAACAGACCTGGATTAGTAGTTGATTATGATATTATCCCTGGTCTATCAGACCATGAGATCATAAAAATACACAGTCAGATAAAAGCAGTAGCCAATACAAAACCCAAAAGAAAAATCTTACTCTGGAATAAATGTAACCTAACACAACTACACCAAGCTGCATTAAACTTTCAACAAACATTCTTATTAGAAAAAGACATTAACCAACCAGTCGATGACCTCTGGAATTTCATTAAAAACCATCTTAAAAGCATTATAGAAAATCATATACCAACTAAATACACATCAAACAAAATAAATAAATGCTGGTTTAATAATAGACTAAAGAAGCTTTGTAAACAGAAGGAAAACCTATATAGAAAATTTAAAGAAACCAAGGCAGAAAGAGTTTACAAAAAGTATATACAAATTAAACACCTAACCAAAAAAGTAAGCAGACAGCTGCAGAGTGAATACATAAACAATGTAATATCTAAAGATAACAACAAAAACCTATGGTCATACATTAAGTCTAAGAAAATGGAAACAACAGGCATATCACCATTAAAAGATGAACATAACATAATACATAATGATAATGAAACTAAAGCAAACATCCTAAACAAATACTTTGCATCAGCATTCTCAGCCCCAGGAGACAAAGACATATTTCTTAATTTGAACCAAGTAGACAACATAGAAGATTTAGTAGTACAAGAAAATGGAATTCAAAAACTATTAGCCAACACCAAACCAAATAAAGCGTCTGGACCTGATGGTATTCCAGCTAGATTACTCAAAGAACTAAGCAATGAGCTAGCCCCAGTGTTCAAAATACTTTTTCATGCATCGCTTAACCAGGGCAGAGTACCAAAGGACTGGAAAGAAGCTAATGTCACCCCCCTATTTAAAAAAGGAGAAAAATCTGATCCAGGAAACTACAGACCAGTATCACTTACCAGCATCACATGTAAAATCCTAGAACACATAATATGTAGCAACATCATAAACCACTTAGACAAACATAATGTCCTCACCCCATACCAACATGGCTTTAGGAAATATAGATCATGTGAAACACAACTAATAGGACTGTACCTCAAGGAACAGTCTTGGGTCCACTACTATTTTTAATTTACATAAATGATTTACCAAATTGCATTAGTTCAGGAACAAAAGTCAGATTATTTGCAGACGATTGCATAATATATAGAACAATAAAAACAACACAAGACACAGATATTTTACAAAGAGAATTAGATGAATTACAGAAATGGGAATCAAATTGGAGCATGTCTTTCCACCCAGAAAAATGTCAGTTGTTAAGAGTAACAAAAAAACTAAAACAAATTAATTCCACTTATCTTATTCATGGCAAACCAGTAACACAGACTAAAAACGCAAAATACCTAGGTGTTATAATAAATGAAAAACTGTCATGGAATCCACATATTGATGAAACTATCAAAAAATCAAACAAAGCATTAGGGTTTATTAAAAGAAATTTTTATAAATCAAATAAGAACATAAAACTAAAATGTTATTTAACCTTGGTTAGGCCAATAATAGAATATGCATCCACCGTGTGGGACCCCTCAACTCAAGAAAACATTAAGAAACTGGAACAAACACAAAATAGAGCAGTGAGATTCATAACAAACGAATATTCACATTTGACTAGAGTAACACCATTTGTAAAATCACTAAATTTAGAAAGCCTTCAGGACAGAAGACTCAAAAGTAAAGTAGCAATTATACATAAAACACTGAACCATAATCTTCAAATACAAAAACAAAATTTAATAAAATACTCTGAAAGACACAAAAATAAAGGCACATTCCTCGTCCCATATGCTAGGACAAATTTGTACAAATACTCCTTCTTCCCTAGTGCTATTAGAGCATGGAATGGGTTGCCTGAGCTAGCCAGAAAAACCAGTGACTTGGCAGAATTTAAGTCATTGGTTAATATGCATGACTAAATGCATGACGCTTAGGACGTAATCATCTTCTTTTTTGAAGTAACGTCTGTATTATATAAGATAAGATAAGAAGTGTGTTTGTTTTTCACATCATTTTCTTTAAAAAACATTTTGGCTTGTGTATGTGTGTTTATTAAGAGGCACACTTTTATTTTCAAAAAAGTTTTTTAAGATATTACTTTAAAATTAAAAAAACAAAAATTAAAAAAAAATGAAACGATGATAGACTAAAAAATGATGCAATTATTTGTTTACATTAACATTGGTTTATTTAATGACTGTAAAGTATCTCCAGCTATACATACAAACACTTGCTAATAATAAGTAGAAATATAATACATGTACCATGTTTCTCAAAATACCTTAAGTTAAGTATACATAGACACCATGGTTATTTGCCTAAGTCGCTGGAATTCAAGGGTTCATTAAAAAGTTGTGTGCAAGTCCCTTGAGGTATTCAATGATGTTCCTCTGTTGATAAGTTTGTACAATTACATTGATTCTTTTGTCTGTGTCAATATACTTTTTTCGTTTAGAAGGCGGCTGGTCTCCCCGGATATATTGTTCATATATAAGGTCACGGCCTTTCTGGACAGCTCGTATTCCATCAATGAATTTCCATATGGTTGGGTGGCTCATTCCAAACTCGGCTTGTAGTCGCCGATGAGCTGCTTCCGCAAAATTGTTTGTTCGATTATCCCCATTAAGTGTTCTCTGATAGACAGACCTGGTCTTGTCTTCATTTGTTTAACTCTACCTGCGTCAATGCAAATCACCCAAATCACCCCTACCCTATTTCTCAAAATATATCTTTTCAAAGTATCTTAGTGTCGTGAATTTGTTTCTATCTATTGTCGCCCATAGTGTTTGTTTACATTTGTGGATTCACGTTTGTACTGACCACATTTCGTGTCTTGATCTTTACTATGTGTGGAGTTATTGTCGTCATTCAGCGTAATAGAGCTTTAGATGTTAACATGGTTTTTGTTATATTAAAGTGTGACACTTAGCTAGTTCGTATATTACACTAATGTCAAATAAAAAAAAATCTTTTAGAAAGAAATCCAAAAATGTCATCCAGTGCGATTAGCAGAACTCTCATATAGCATGTCATTACCATTCAATAATCTGACTTATTATAGGCCTATAGTCATGAAATAAGCAAAACCTTTATAATTAAAAAAAATAAATTCGCTGAACGGTGTTAGAATTCATACTATACATAGAATATTATGGTAGAGTGAAATAAACATTGTTATAAAACCTACGTGCTTATTAAATTATCGTCAAATGATATCTCGCGCCAAAACGTCCCGTCGCCAAAACGGCTCGTACCGGGGGGCGGTCCAATTGTTAAGCAGAAATCATAGTGTGTGAACAAAATTATTTGAATATCTTTATAATATAAGCTACGTATTGATTTTTGAACACATTTGTATATCATGTCACATCACACTCATCTGAAATTAAATCATTAGTAGATATAAAATGAAATAGGATTGTACTAGATTCTAGATGGTACTAGGTCTAGTCCTATAGATAGTATCAAATTATTTTCCTTCTCTGACAGGAACGGAGAAAACTCTGGGAAGATGAGTTTGAGCGCATGCGCCAAGAGTTCTTCACGCTCAAACCCACAGGGAAATCTCCACAGGCACTGACCTCTATGAACCTGGACACTGGCATGAAAAGCATGTTTGAAACTGACGCAGATGGCGTGCAAAGATTTAAAGTCAGATTCGATGTCACAGAATTCCAGCCAGAGGAAATACAGGTAGATTTAGGTTAATTATAGTAGATCAAAAGTCCCCAGTAAAACAGTGTTTATGCAGATAGATGCATTGAACCAAAGTTCCAAACTGAAGTGTAGAAAAAGTGAAAGTTAAGGGGGGGGGGGGGGGACTAAGTGGCAGGTGGTATATTTATAGAAGGTATACCTAATTATGTTTACAAATTAAGCATAAAAGAAGTTCTGAAAAAAAAAGTTATTACTCTGATTAGGCCTATAAGACATTTGTCGGGAAAATTATGTTTTTAGACATTCTGACTACATGATATCTTTAATAAAGTTTAGTTTCTTCAAGCCCTATGAAATTGGTTTAATTAACGTCACCTTAGCCATAACATAAAAACTTCTTATAATTAGTCCTGTAGATAAAAAAAGAAGCGCTAAAAGGTAATGTTTTGAGATTTTTATGGTAATATTGTCAGTCTTTTAAAACTTAGCTATGCACTCTTATAAATATGGTTAAAATGTTTAATTCATGGCAAACAGGTCAAAGTTCAGGAGAACAAACTGATTGTGAATGCCAAACATGAAGAGAAATCAGCACAGACGTCAGTAAGCAGAGAATACAGTCGCCAGGTGTGTATCCATGCCAAATATCTTTATACTTATACTTCGCCATTAACATTAGAAGTTGAATTTTTATGTACTTGAGAGGCTAGCAATGGAATTGAATTATGTTCTGAATATAAAAATCAAAATTAAGCTGAATAAAATTAATTTCACTCTACCATTTCAGGTTGACATTCCAAGCAGCGTAGACCAAGAAAAAATGCAATGTGTCCTAAGTAAAGATGGAATACTCAGTGTGGATGCTCCACTTTCACAGCCATGTCTGACTGGCAGTGATACTATCTTTCCTATTAAAAGTGCATCTCCACTCAAGTCTTTAGATGTGGCTACACCTGTCAAAAATCCAATTGTTACAGAAGCTGATGGTTCAAGAAAACTTAGACTACAGGTACAGATATGTATTTGATATTTTGGGTTTTTGACACATCAGCACAATTTAGGCCATGTCGTGCCCATAATCACTCAGGAGTTATTCTTCCTTCAAATCCCAAGAGCTAAATTTTACTGTAACTAAAAACAAGGTCTATTCACAGTTAAGATAGTAAAAATAGTAAAAAATTATTGATTTAATAAAACTCACAATTTCTCTTCCCTGTCACAAATCAAACCCTCGCAGATTTAAATACAGTGGCATAAAGTGGAAGCAGCAAATATAAACTTTATAAAATTAAATATGTAAAATATGTAAATCAAAATTTATCTCATAGGTATTAAGATTTGTACAAATTAAATGGAGCAAATTAGCAGATGAGAACTAAGTCATTTTTTTTTTAATAATTTTATTTATTTGGCTTATCAAATATATTTTATGTGATTCAGTCTTGTGATTTAAATTTGTGTGATTATTCTATTTGAATTTTTAATTTAAGCATTCAGAGTTTCTATTCTTGTATTCATTCAGTGGTTTATTTATTTTGAGGTCAAGCTGTGTTTTTTTGAGTTAAGGCATCGTCTAAACTGTATCAACATAATTTAATCAATTATCACAGCTGAGAAGATGAAACTAAATCCAACTATATTTTACAACACAACTGGACAGTGTCCTTTTTTTTTTTTTTAAATATTTCTATCAAGAAAGATATCTGTATGGCTGTTGAAATAGAATTACATTTTGTTTGTTGCTATTTATTTGGATAGTGTCAGCTTCAAAAGATATTAAAGTCCAATGAGGATTTCAACTTTTAATATTTATTTCTTGTAAAAGAACCCTCTTCTGAGCCTTTTTTTTTATTTATAACAAAACCCTTATCAATTATTCAGTTAGATTATGAAACTAATGCCATTCCTAAGTTTTAAAAAAGGTCATCTATAAATTCAAACTGATCTCATTCACAATAACACTATCACCGCCATGTCCCTGTTATGATTAGACATTACACTTGTATTCACATTGTTAAACTCTCTGTTCCAGGTGGATATTGGGGAGTTTAAGCCTGAGGATGTGGTAGTTAAGACCATGGACAGAAAACTGATAGTACATGCTGAGCACGAAGAAAAAACATCTGGTAGAACTTTACACAAAGAATTTAACAAAGAATATGATTTGCCAGGTAATTGCGACTTGATACATTATCACAAATTTTTTCCATTTGGTCTTCCCCAGTTTCCTAGATGTATAATAAAACATAGTTTTCTCTATTGTCATTCTTTCATTTTTTTAGGAAATCTAATACCTGATTTATAGTCCTTTTTTATTGATACATGCATTTGACTGCAGTCCAATGATATGTTATTGTAAGTCATTGGTTAACATGCATGACTAGATTGACCTATGAACATGCATAGGATGGAATCATCATCTTCTTTGAAGGAACATCTGTATTTTATAAGAAGATAAGGCGTTGAGATTTTGAAATACTATATAGAAAAGGTTACTTTAAAATTAAAAAAATCATATTTAAAGGGACATAACCAGAACAATTTTCAATAATGTTAAAAGTTTGTGATACTTAGAAAACAATATTTGATTAAGCCAATTCATTATTTTGGAATCCTAATCCAACTAAATTTTTTCAAAGGTTCTGGCTTTAAAAAGTTGCTTATATCAGCTTAAAAATACATAAAAATATAATCAAAAATTTGAATTATTAGACTCCAATACATGAAATATTGCAACCTATGACATCTACAATAATAATATTTACACTATGAAATGATAGCTCAAGTTCTACCATACTCCACACATAAGAAATTTTCAATATTTGTTCACACTTTCACAATTAAGCAATTAGCTGTTTTTTTCATTGTTAAGATTGTATCACTCAAATGTGTTTTCTTGTTCATTTTTTGTTTTGATAACTTTAGTCTATTTGATCGAGACCAATCGTTGTAGTAGGCCTATGACCTGTGACATTCCAACCAGTGGTAAGCTTAGACCAATAGCTTGTTGCCATGTCATGATCTGTGACATGCAACAAGCTATAGGTCTAAGCTGCCCGCAGGTTGCAACATTACAGACTGTCTCTGTGGCATTTTAAGTCTCGAGAGACGATCTTTTCCCTTTGCAACTTCTTGTGTGACTAAAGAGGCCAATCCTTGATACACAGCTGCGATCGCAGGTTGGGCATATATAATCACCAGGCGCCGTTGCATTTTCACCCTTCTTTCTGCTTCTGTTGTGTATGACATCTGCAATCTGTGACCCTTCCTTTATGCTCTCTCTCCATGTGGATCTGTCCAGTGCCACCTCTTCCCAGTTGCCAGTGTCGATTTTAAAGAGCTTCATGTCGCGTTTGAATACATTCGTATAACATAAAAGTGGGCGACCAGCGGCTCTCCTGCCTTCTATTAGATCGCCATACAGGATGTCCTGTGGAAGTCGACCTACTGGCAACGTGGCCAAGCCAGCCAAGGCGTCTGCTGCTGATAACAGAGCAGATGTCCTGGCACCCTGCTCTTTGTAGCACTTCCTCATTGGTTTTCTTATCTTGCCACCTTATTTTAAAGATCCCCCTTAGGCATCGGAGGTGGAAGACATTCAGCTTTTTTTCCTGCCATGAGTAGGTGGACCATGTTTCACTTCCGTACAACAAGGTGCTCAACACACAGGTCCGGTAGACTAGGGCTTTAGTACTACTAGTCAGCAATATGTTGTCCCAGACTCTTTTCTGCAACCGTGACATGGTGGCCATTGCCTTGGCTATCCTGTTGTTTATGTCTTTATCCAGTAGAGTGTTGTTGGATATGATGGAGCCAAGGTAACAAAAGTGATCAACAATTTCTAGTGGTTGGCTATTAATGCTTACTTGAGGTGCAGTGTTTGTGTTTTGGACAAGTATCTTAGTCTTGCTTTGACTGATGTTTAAGCCGAGCTTCTGGCAAGCAGCAGACAGTTTGTCAACCAGGAACTGTAGCTGAATATCAGAATCAGCCACAATAGCTGCATCATCAGCATACAGGAGTTCCCTGACGAGTAGCTTCCTAACCTTGGTTTTTGCCCGCAGTCTTGATACATTAAATAGTTTTCCAGAGGATCTTGTTTGGAGAAACACACCTTCGTGTCTGTCAATGTACGCATAATGCAGTGGACAGGAGAAGAATATGCTAAACAGAGTAGGTGCGAGCACACATCCCTGCTTGACACCACTGCAAACCTCAAAAGGTGCTGATTGGCTGTCACATATTAATTTAATAAACCAAAGTATAATTTAAAATAAACTATGTCAAGTACGGGATAACAGACAGCAGGTGTCGGAAATATTCATGACATACATCAATCAAGTAGCCTGAGACCTCACAGGAAGTGATTTTGATTGGTTGAAGAAATAATTTAATTGGTTAAGCCAATAGTTGGGGTTCTATGTTGCATTGATAAGCATAGATCGTGCATCATCATGCTACAAACATGACATAGTTAAAATGTGTTCACAAATAATAATATTTTAAATTTAGAAACAGAGCCAAACCAAATCTTTGTTTTTTTTAACGTAATGTTATCATAAAGCGTAGGGATTATTTGCAGACGCGTAGGGACTATTTGCAGACGCGTAGGAATTTATTTATTTGCAACTCCTTGTTTTGAAGCAGTAAACATATAGATATAGAAAAAAATTCCTTTTTTATACCAAAATTAACTAAATAATCTGTCCTATTTGATTATTTTATTGGTTACCGAGTACGCATACTTTTAGAATTAAAATAAAGCCTTCAGTGCGAGAGTACTGTGCGGCACAAACTGAATTGCAAGACAGGCGAACACAAACAGAAAGTCAAAAGTGTCTTAGGAAACTCAGAAAAGGCAAAGATTCATTGATTTGGGTAAGTAGCTTTTAATTTGATGCAAAAGTGCTTTCATTCATTTTTCTTAGATAATAATAAAATATAATATAGGATGCAGATAATTTATAATATTGGATCAGTAATCACATTTTAAAAAACCAACAAACTGGTTGTGATAATCATAATATTTTAATAGTAATAGTAGTAGTAGTAATAGGAGCTTGTTGATGTACAGGCTGTTAGGCCTTTTAGGTGTTTGGATGCATTAAATTTTCCTATTTCATTATCAATCGTCATAGCATCTAAACTGCAGTATACATTTTGGATTGCTGTCTATGAGATTTTTGAAAATGTTTATAATTGAGGGTGCTCGTTTTACATTGGTAGGCAAACTGTTTCAGTTTGTAGAAACTCGGTTACTGAACGTAGTTAAACATAGTTAATAACTTAGTTAAATAAGGTAAAGATTTTATTAAGAACTTTGTATAGGATCAGTATTCAACAAATTAAACATTGATTTTTCTCTTTCTTTTAGATTGTGCAGCCACTTTTTATTCAGCCATGGACAATCATAATGTAAGCCATGAAAACCAAGATCCCACTAAATGGGATATGTGTGCCCTTTGTCAGAAAAATACCAAAGAAAAATTACAGTGTCCCGCAAATGCCAGACAAACAAATCAAGGATCTACATATGTGACTTTGGCTAAAAATCTGACTAAGTTTGGTGAATGTGGTGCACTATCACCTGACATTTTAACTAGACTGGATGATGGAGATGGTGTTGAGGAAACATTCATGAAAAAAAAAGCTTTATTTCATATGTCATGTCGTTTAAAATATAATACAACAAAACTGAAGAGAAAACTTGCATCTTGCGACCCAGGTGAGGAAAGTGTACCTGCTAAAAAGTTACTCGCAGGGAACAGAGATCATCTGGAGATGAAGTAGTTGATAAGGATCTCAGTTGTTTTTTGTGTGATAAGAAAGCACCAGCAAAGGATCTTAGACATGCTTCTACTTTTAAGGTGGATGAAAGGATTAGGAACTGTGCTCTGATTCTTCAAGAAAGCCACCTTTTGGCAAAATTAAGTCAAGGTGATGTGATTGCCCAAGAACTGAAATACCATCCTGCCTGTCTCACTAGCCTATACAGGAAGGCTCAGCCTAAAGTAGACTGCACAGATCAGAGATCTGATCAAATTAGAAAAGCTTTGGTCTTTGCTGAATTGACAGAGTACATCGAAGAAGTAAAACATTCATCTACAGGTGACAACTTAAAAGTGTTAAAACTGGCTGATCTTTCTAAAATGTACCTTAGTCGTCTACAGGAAGTTGGATTAGAAACTGGCTGTTTGCACAGTAGCAGACTGAAAACACGGCTTTTAGCACATTTTCCAGACCTTCAAGCCCACAACAGTGGCAGAGACATTCTGTTAACATTCACAGACAGTTTAAACACTACCTTACAAGAGGCCTATGCTGAAACCATAGATGACAAAGCTGTACATCTAGCAAAGGCAGCAAGGATAGTACGCAGGGATCTATTTAGTTTGCAGGCCAGATTTAATGCTTCATGCACTGAAGATGTTCAGAACACAAGCATTCCAGAGAGTCTGTTGGCTTTGATGCAGATGATATTACATGGCCCAAGCATTACATCAAACAAAGGGAAGAACCAAGCAGCACTGTCGCTTGCTCAGCTTGCAAGTTTTAATGCAGTGAAAACAGAGGGGAAGAGATCAAGGGCCAACACTTTTACAACGAATAAACATTCCAAAAATAGAGAACCACCTGTCCCAGTCTATGTTGGTTTAACGATACACGCACAGACAAGAAAAAAGGAACTAGTTGAACGCATGCACAGTCTAGGCTTGAGCATTTCATACAAAAGAGTGTTAGAAATGTCATCAGAATTGGCAGCGAAGGCCTGCAGACAATTCCAACATGACAAAGTTGTGTGTCCTATGAAACTTAGACATGGTCTCTTTACAACAGCTGCAGTTGACAATATAGACCACAATCCTAGCTCTACAACTTCCAAGGATTCATTCCATGGCACTGCAATATCTCTATTTCAACATTCTAGTGAACATTGCAAAGGAACTGAGAGAATACTGTCACATGAATTAGAAGTTGAAACAATAAGTAAAACATTATCAGCTGCTGAGTTACCAGATTTCTTCACAAGTATCCCACCATTCTTGCTGAAAATGCCAGTGGAACCTCCCCAACCCCACAATGCAAATGTGTCAACTGATAATTGCAGGTTCACGGAAAATGGTGTCCTTGGAGACGTTCTCAAGCAGGCTATCTCATCGGAGCTTGACTGGATGGAGGCTGTGCATTCTGCTGATACAGATTGTGTTTCCTGGGGGGCCTTCCATGCATCAAAAAGCCAACAAAACGATCACACACCAGGAATATCTAGTCTTCTTCCATTGTTCCATGAAAGTTCTAAATCACCAGCTATGATGAAGCATGCTATGGACTTGGTGATGCAAGCAGTCAAATTTCTCAACCCTGGACAGATTCCTGTTATTACTGCTGATCAGCCCTTGTTTGCCATTGCTAAGCAAATTCAGTGGAAATGCCCGGAATTTTATGGAGAAAACAAAATAACATTGTTGCTTGGAGGACTGCATATTGAAATGTCTTTTTTAAAGACTGTTGGAACCCTTCTAAAGGACAGTGGGTGGGTAGAAGCCCTGGTTAATGCCAAAGTAGCCACATCTGGATGTGCTGAGTCTTTTCTTAATGGATGTCATGTTACAAGGACTCGCCGTGCTCACCAGTTGACTGCATGCGCCCTCTTCATGTTGTTAAAACATGCTTATAGACAGTACTCATTGTCTTGTGCTGCACTGGAAGAGAATGTGCTGTGTTTTGAGGACTGGAAAGAGTCTATGATCACAACAAGTCCAACATTCAAATACTGGACACTGGTCCTGCAGTTAGAGATGATTTTACTGGTGTTTGTTGCCTCATTGCGAGATGGAAACTTTACACTGTATCTTCAAACTCTAGAAGAGCTAGCGCCTTGGTTTTTTGCACTAGATCAACAAAATTATGGAAGATGGCTCTCCGTGCACATTCATGACATGAAGAAACTGCAGGGTGGTAGTTCAATGTGCTACGAAGACTTGATGCAAGGTCGATTCGTTCTGCAAAAGACATCTCGCCCCTTCTCAAAAATGGCACTAGACCAAGCACAAGAGCAAAACAATGCCATGATCAAAGGTGAGGGAGGAGCAGTGGGACTCACTGAAAACCCCGCAGCATTGAGACGCTGGATGATTGGAGGGCCAGAGGTCTCCAAAGTTCTTCAAGACCTAGAGTTATCTTTTGAAATAAAACGCAGCAAAGAATCAGACCAGCATCATGAACAAGACAAAGGATTCCAAGAAAACTTCAAGGCTGCTGTGTGTAGATTAATGGATGTGATACAGGAAACTGGCAACCCATTTCTAGAAAAAAGCGCAGAGTTAGTCACTCTTCATGATAACAACATTGTTGATGCTGCTGTACACAAGACCTTGAGTAATATACACAAGACTGGTGTAGCTCAATACAACGAATTTATGCAAGAAAGACTTGTTGACATGACCAAGCCAGTTTCTGCTCCAATCAGGCGAAACAATTTCACCTTGATCGCTGGTGCAAAAAGAAAGAAGCTATCAGCGCCACAGTATAGGATTTCATCACTGAAAAGTGACTGTTACCTCTTTTCGAGGTTGTATGTAGCATGCCAAACCAGAAATGGGGGCTTGACAGACTTTTTTTCATATGAAAATCAGTCGGCTCCTCCATCACTGTCCTGTGATGGACAAATGAGACTGTCAAACAAGTCGGGGTTGCTGGAGTGTTTGGAACCTCTCCAAACTTCATCAGCAGTGCCAACAGTCACTGACATGACCATCCTTGATGGAGCGGCTGTTGTCAATATGTTGAGGCCAGGATCTGCAAAAACATTTGCTGACTACGCAAACCAGGTGTTTATCCCCTATGTGATGCAGACCCTGCAAAATGTCTCCCATCGTCTAGATGTAGTGTGGGACTGTTATCGAAGTGACAGCCTAAAAGCTTTCACAAGAGAGCGACAAGGACTAGAGAAGAGAAAGCGTGTGACGCCAGAAACCTTATTACCATCGCAGTGGGGAAGTTTCTTGCGGGTGGATGCGAACAAGACCCAGTTGTTTGCATTCCTAGCACAATATCTTCTTACAGTACAATCAGAGAAACTTATTGTTACCACTCAAGGTCCAGATGTAATCTCCAATAAACCCATTGACCACACGAATCTTTCACCATGTAATCACGAGGAAGCAGACACACGGATGATGCTTCACCTGGCCCATGCAGCTGAACATTGCCGCAGGATTCTGATTCGCACTGTCGACACAGATGTTGTGGTTCTTTCTTTTTGTGCTGCCATGACTAGCCACCCTCACCTGCAATTATGGATTGCCATGGGTGCAGGAAAAGACTTCCGATACATTGCAGCTCATGACATAAGCAAAGTTTTAGGTGTTGCCAAAGCCCAATGTCTGCCTTTGTTTCACAGTTTTACAGGTTGTGACACCGTCAGCTGTTTTAATGGTATCGGCAAGAAGACAGCTTGGGAGGTCTGGAGCAAATGCGACCATGTTACAGACACTTTCAAAAACTGTGTTGTGCTCCATTTGAACTAACAGCTAATGACATGTCAGTTCTGGAGCGTTTTGTGACGCTTTTGTATGACAAAGGTAGCAACTGCCATGATGTCAATAGTGCCAGGAAATACATGTTTACAAAGACTGGCCGCCAAATTGAAAACATTCCTCCAACGAGTGAGGCCTTGTTTCAGCACTGCAAACGGGCAATTTACCAAGGAGGCCATATTTGGAGCCAGGCACATGAACGACAACCAGTTCTTCCAGATCCAACTGACTGGGGTTGGCAGTTTATGGACAGACAATGGCAGCCTTTTTGGACTGTTTTGCCACAAGCATCTTTGACTTGTCGTGAACTGTTGAAATGTGCTTGTAAAAAAGAATGCAGATCCAAGCGTTGTAAGTGCAACAAGGCTGGATTAAAATGCACTGCTTTATGCAGCTGTGTCTGTAGAGCCGACTTTCCAGTACAACATCCAGTTCAAGCATTTAACACTAATTGAACTAATTGAACCAGATTCAAAAATGTAGGGTCAATTTATCATCATACTCAAAATTTACCTTTGTGGCCATTTTTATGTTACTAAAAATAAAAAATTTTACAAACTTGTGCATTTTCTGTATCACATTTTGTTTTGCATTATAAATTGAACATGTGTGCCAGGTGTGGTGTTTGCAGCTTAAAAATTATCAGTTTGTCACTTTACTTGAATTTCTTTAAGCGGCCATTTTTAATGTTACTATAAATGTTACTATAAGTAGAAACTGATTAAAATTTTGCTGTGGCCCTGTATCACATTTTATTCAGCATAAAAAACTGAACATCTGTGCCAGGTTTGGTGTTTGTAGCACAAAAATGCATGATTTGTCAACATAGAACCCCAGCTACAAGTGTTAAATTGAAAGTTAGAAAAGGCACTATCGAGAACCTTCAGTCGGAATGTAAATTTTGTAGAGATAGGACGTACTTTAGTTTTGAGTCTTGAATTTTATTAAATCTAGTAGTAAATTTGAATATTTTTATCATTGAACTTTGAGACAAAGTTATTATCTGATACAGTTTTAATTCTGTACATATAGTGATTCCAAGTTTTGAATTAAAGTTCTATATTCAATTTAAAAAGGATGTTCATTTATTGAATCTCTAAGTATTTAGATCTAGAGATAAACATCAATAGAATTCCTGGCATGTCACAGTAACTTCTTGTAACATCTGACATCTCAAGAAAGAGTCTACAACTTTAGCACTTCTCAGCGCTATCAATGAATTAGCACTTCAATCAACAAGAAGAAAAACTTGTGACACAGACTAATGTTCGACTATAAGATTGATCTTGGTTTGATTGGTTCACTTATTGTTTATCCTCTGTAGACTCTTAAATTGTATGTCCATAGAGCATTCATTTCGACAGTGTGTTAGTGTATTAAAAATCATCGACAATAAAATCAATAAACCTTATATCTATTTCAGATAACTTAATATACATAAATATTACTATTTATTTAAGTACAGGCTAAAAGCTAGGCATTCATGACATAAACAGAAACCATAGAACAGTTTTATTTAATCTTATCAATTACACATTTGTATGGATAACATAGTAGTGAAGAAAAGAACATACAAGACCTTTTGTTACCTTTTATTTTTTTCTACTCTTTCCTTCCCCATGTTCTGAGTTCAACAAATGTTTAACCTTCCCTTGAAGTTATTATAGTTATACCTTAGGCCTACTGTATAACAAAAGTAAAAAAAATTAAAGTACTCCTTCCAGTCTATATGGCAGAAGATGTAAGGTCACCTCTTTCTATGGCCCATGGTTAACAAGGGTGTCATTTGGCCTGCACATCAATAAACCTCCTATACTTTCCCCGAATAAATGTAGGTATCATTCAGAGCTGGATATAAGCAGAGTTTAAAGATTCTTTTCATTCATGACTTTTGTAAATGGATTTTTTTTTCTCTACAGAATCTGTCGATCCTTCTACAATCCAGGCATATATTGCAGATGACAAGCAGCTGACAATAGAAGCCCCACTTAAACCTGTTCAAAGAAAACTTTATTCCGTCACACAAAGCCAAGATGTCCGTAAGGTTGTTGTTACTAAAGAATCCTCGGTCACAATAACTGACGGACAAAACAGGCCTGTGGTCACAATTAGTGTTCACAGGAAGTGAGATTGGTCAATCAGTGATTTTAACAAATTATTTGTGATTTCAGAATCATGAGCATTATATTTTTGTGTGTATTGACATGGTATTAATATGATCTTTAAAGTAATATTTTAATAAGAATATATTAAGCTATTTATTTATTTCATAAAGACTATATTTATCAACTAAAACTTTAATATAAAAGTTAATTGAATTTCAGCTGCTGTGAAACAAAGGACAAATATTTTTTTTAAGTCCTATTTAATAAAATGTACAAAAAGCCATATAATATATATTCATTTTTTACTTTGGGGTGTGGAGAAAAATAAAGCCTTTAGAAGCATGCATACTTCTATGCCATGTAGCTTTTTGCTTAGCATATGTAATCATTATTTTGTTTGTTATCTAATGAAAAAAAAAGGAATTTCAAGATAGTGTCATAAAAAAGACACTAGCTTAAAGTACATTGGTTGAAGGTCTCTTCCTAAAGTAGACCTATTTACAATTAGAGCTGTGAGCTAAGTTTAAAAAGACACTAGCTAAAAGTACATTGGTTGAAGGTCTCATCTTAAAGTAAATCTATTTACTATTAGAGCTGCGAGATAAGTGTATAAGCTATAGTCTGATGTTGTGTTGTATGGCTGTGAATACTTCTCGACAGACAAAAAATGTTAAAATTGGTATGTCCATAATTTTAGTTTATACTTTTAAGTATTTGTATATGCATTTATTTATTAATTTATTGATGTTGTTTTGTTTTTTTTTTCAATTTTATTGATAACTTTTTTAAAATTTCTAAACTTTTTTTTTGTTATAATACAGTCACTTCAAAAGGATGTAGACTGTTTGCTAGTCATATTACTGTGTGCTGTCCAAGTGTGTCATATTTAAGCACTCATCACACCTATTTCTTTTATCTACTGTTTATATTAGTCAAACTGGTATTTATGCTTACAGCCTATGAGCTTAAATCAATATTTATATATTGGTGATTATTAAAGTGTTGTGGTTATTTTTTATTTTGTTACTTAAAAAAATATAGGTATTGTTTTTTATTTCACATAAGTTTAAAGTTGACAGATTGTAACTTGTCAGAGCACAGAATACCTTCTATCAAGACTTCTAGGCCTGAAATATTTGTTCATAGCTCATCATTACATTTCAACACTATATGGCTTAAGTTACAATTTTACTTGTGCTGAACTTCTATATTACTGCCGTCTGTGTGTACAAATATAAAGAGATTGTGTTCATCTTTAATAATAAGTGAGAAGCTTCCATTTATAAAGGAACAGTTTATAGACTACATTCATTCATCCAATTTATTGGGCTAAATTATTTAATGAAACTAAAATTAAAATTTACACATTTCTTTTTCTTTATTACATATTTTTATTACGAGGATGTATTTATACAAAAATTTATTCTTGCTATTAAAGCAAAACATGCCAGTCATTTTATATTAGAAATTTATGTACAAAGTGTATTTAAATTTTAAACTAAATTCTTAAAATTATTTCCATAATCTCTTTAAAAAGGATGAACAAATGATAACTCAGTATATTTCTTTACTTCTTTATTCCTACTAACTAATTGTTCATGTACTCTCAGTGTTCTTCAAGTCTTGCTGAATAGTTCATCAGGTGAGAATGTTTATCTAGTGCAATAATAACATTAAAATGTGATATTTGATTGATAAAAATATGGATGTTTCGTTAGAAAAATTTAGTTTGTTTAGCCATTTGGCATACCTTGTTTTATAGCTATTACAAAACAAAATATGGATTTTTTTTCATTTTTTTTTTTAATCTAACTGTTGGAATAAAAACAAACAGTTTAATCTTTCACTGCAAAACATTTTGTATAAAATGAGCTTTCTTCCATAAACATGAAGTCAGTAAAATTGATTTGGGGACTAGTTACTGAGTTGTAAAGGGCTTGGCTTTCAAACTGAGAGGGTCTCAAGTCCAAATCCCGAGGACTGCGATTTTAAATTTCTGGAATTTTTTTAGTAGGCCTATAATCCAGACTCCACCCAACTCTAATCAATATCTGGCATTTATGTTGGGGAAGTAAAAGCCATCAGTTGTTGTGCCAGCCACATGACATCCTTGTTAACCCTAGGTGCAGAAAACAGATGAGCTTTACCATCATCTGGCCCCATAGATTGCAAAGTCTGAAAAGGTGTAACTAAAATTTAAAATGTTTTATTCTGGATAAATATTAAGATATTATAACCAGGTTTTTTTTCCTGGTTTGATTCATAAACTACTATCTAGGTCTGAAATAATGCAAAGTTACCCACATTATGTCATAAAAATTGAAAAACTGTTTCAAGAAATCATAAGCTTCTTAAAAATTGTCACAGTTTTAATTCATGGCTATCATAAAATCAACCAGTCTTGCAAACCATCTTGTTAAAACAGATTTTTTCTTTCCATGCCAATCAATGCATAAATATTTTTTTAAAGGCATTAAAGAAAAAATGAACATTTTTTCCGAACACGAATTAAATAACTATTATTCATTAAACATTATGAATGTATTGGTTGCTAGTCTGATGGTATTCAGGCTGAAAGAAGTGTGCTTGGCGTCAGCTTACTTTTTGATATTATTACTTCTATTGGTCGCTACTTAAGTAATCGCCTATTATGGTTGAAATATTGTGCCAATGTTATGAAAGTGTGTAAGTTTCAACCACAGACCTATATATATATATAGGTTTCAACATTTCAGTTACTTTATTAGTAAAACAGCTTGTTCTCTATAGCCTACCACATTATTCACAACATTGAACCCATTTTTTTAACAGTTTCTTGTTGCAACATTAAGTACAAAATGTATAGTCCATTGTGTAATTTCAATTTGGCTGATTGTAATTCCTCATGATTAACTCCTTTATTCATTGCTTGCTTAGTAAATGCGTTTGTGAACTATGGAAGTAATGAACAAACTGGCATCAGTTTAAACATTGCTATCTGATACCTATTTCCTTATTACCTATAAATAATTTTTTACTAAATCAATCATCAGCTTAGACCTATATTGCACATGCAATAAATACTCTGACATATATAAAATTAGTAAATTAATGTATTTGTTTATGTTTTAAAATTTCGTTGCCTCTTAAATAGAAAGTGCTTTAATTTTATGGGTACCTGTTATTACTGGACCAAAGAAATAAAAAGGATATTCAGAATAAAACCTCCTGTGTATAAGAAATTATATTATTAGTTATAACTTAAATTAAGTCTGTATATATTTATTTCAAAAGAATTTTTAGATTTTAGACCAAATAATACAGAGATTTGCTCTAGTAGATGTAGCTTTGTATCTGTCAAGATGTTATTAGAGCTGTGAATATGCCGTCATTTAGAATTTAGATAGACATTATTTGTATTCTATTCTGTATACAAACTTGTATTATTTGTATTTTTGGTCCTTTTGCTATATATTTTTTCTCCACAACAGACCTTTAGTTGAAATGAATGTACGTGTACTGTTTGTCTGAACCATATATATTTATATATTATAATTGTTTTACAAACTTAGCAAGTATTTCTAAGGAGTTTTGAAACTTAATGTTAATTCCTGATCCATTTGATTTCATCAAAACGAAATTAAAAACTACAAAAATATCTTAATGAGTTAACTTTTTTTTAACACAAATATGAAAAAATGGTAAAATTGGTGTTTGAAATAATGTGCTGCCACTATTAGAGTTGGGCATTCACAAACAAAAGTGTCATATTGAAGTTAAGCTTTTCTTTGTATTTGATAACTGCACCAGAAATGCAAACACAAAAAGAAAGAAACTAAGAGGCAGACAATAGCAAAAATCAAGAGGTCAACAAACTTAAAAGACATCTAGCAATTGGTGTTGTGTTTATTTTCTTCTTCTCCCTGTTCAATTTTTGACAAGCTTTTGAATTACTATTTTCTTTAGTTACAGTCTTTTTTTTTAAATTTTATTTTTAAATTTAGATTATAAATTTTCTATTGATGTTTGTAATTTATCTCCTGAAGTAATCCAATGGTGCTACCAGACAACTGCTGTCAAAGTGTAAGGCTCTCTACAAGCAGCTCTTCTGTTGCCACTCACGTGTTCACATTTCGTTCACCAGATATATTTGTTGAGGTCGAAGCTCAGAGATTGATGCGCGCTTTGTAGAATGGGTCTTTCTTGGGGTCTCTCTTCACTGGATAAACATTCTCAACCACAGGAACGTAATCATTTGTATTTTGCTTCTTAACTTTGACCTGCTTCTTTTTAACCTCCTGAACTTTCACTTCATTCATACCAGGCCCTATAAATATATAAATCAATTTTTTTATCTCATATGGAAATCTTAATATCAAAATGTATCTATACCCAAGACAAAATATAAGTGTGCTTGCAATTTATGTGGCAGATGATGTAAAGGACATCTGCTTCTGTGGCCCAAGGTTAATGAGGGTGTCATGTGGTCAGCACAACGACCAACCGCCTTTACTTTTTCCCTTAACTAATGTCAGATACCCATAAAAACTGGGTTAACTCAAAGAGTTGCCCTGAATATCCCAAAATTTCTCCAGGATTCTAAACTGGAACCTCTTGGTTCGGAAGCCAAGCGCTTTAGCACTCAGCCACAGCCACCTCCCAAACAGAAGTATGTTAACATTTAATTACATAGGACAAAATATCCTTCGAACAAATCCACTGGGTTGTATTAACAGAAATTACTAACAAAACTATATCCATTACTTAAACTCAGTAAGAATATTGTTTTTAAGAAGAGAGGTAATGGAGGAAAAGAATGAGAGTCTTTGTTTTTAGTTCCTGCCTAGCCCAAAAGTTTAGAACCTCTTCAATAAGGAATGCAATAACTAACAACAAATGTATTTCTATCTCATCGATAACAAGAAAAAAAATTTAAATAAAGCTCACATTCCACTAAGTAGCCCCAAGGATTTGGTAGAAGGCGTCTTTGTTGTGGTGGTTTTATCTCTATTGCTTCCTCCTCTGAAAAATACAAACTATGTTATCTTTAATAACAATTGTTCTCTTTTAAACTTTTAAGATTCATTTAGATCCTCATTTTGACAAAACTTTCTGAAATTATGAGGGTAATTCAACAATTATCTGTTATGGAGTTTAAAATTTTATAGTAATAAAAATCAGAAATGTACATGTGTATTATTTTTCAACCTATTTCCCCTGCACAAGCTTCTGAAGCCCTCATTCAAGAAAGTTTAGTTGAGCTGAAAGCTACTTCTTTCACTGCTTCATCCAAAGTAAATCTAATGCTCATTAATTCCTCTTTGTGTGGACCAAATAAGTCAAAAGTCTGATGGGGCAAGGTCAGGACTATACAGAGGATGAGCCAGAACTTCGAAGTATTCAATGAATTCTTGTCCCTGTTACACATTCAGACTTAAAAAAAAAATGAACCACTGAAACTTGCTTTCTTTGGTGCAAAGAGTGGAGCAGCCATTGTTAATGACACGACAGCGACAATAAAACCTAGCAGGAACTAAGCTTCAAAACAGTAGGCCACTACCAGTTAACATAAAGGAAAAAAACATGGCGAATAATAATTGTTTTATTTTAAATACTGTATGAGACTAATGCTAAAAACTAAAATTGATAACATTAAGAAATTATTTTAAATTAAGGTCAGATAAAAGAAAGAAATTAAATTATAATTTCTTCTCATATCACTATTGGTGACACTGGCGGAACAAGCTACATGATGATTCCACTTTACCGTGACTGGCATTGTTTATCTTCTTCTTCTTCTTCGTTCTCATTGTTATGTTGGAGTGTTCAGATGAGTAGACCAATACATGAGATGAACTGCGCAGTGGTTTCCAAATCAGGGAGCTCTCCATATAGTTTCCTTTCTATTGGGGTGATTAGGGCCAATGTCTTATACGGGGCTCTTGGTAAAGAGAGCAGTTTTGGAGGACGTGGTCTGCATTCTCTGGTGATACTCCACATGGGCAGATTTCATTGGTTCCAATTTTGAGCCTCCAGTACATATGGTGTCTCATTCTGTTGTGTCCGGTCCGGAGTCGAAAGAATAGACGTTGGTCTTGTCGGGATAGCTTATAGTAAGCGTCATCTTTCTTGTGATTAGGATGAGAGCTCGTCCATTTCTCATTTATTTTATTTACGATTAATTTCTTCTGGATAGAGTGCAGAGTTTATTAGTGAGTTAGTTCTCCCACTCTTGGCGAGTGTGTCAGCCTTCTCATTTCCTTCTAGTTCTATATGAGCTGGTATCCATTGAATAACAGTTTTTTTGCTATTGTTGTTGAGCTTTGTAAGTACTGTTCTGAGGTTTTTAATATAAGAGGAATCAGAGTTTTGCAAGCTTTGGAGGTTTTTTTTTGCATCGGTTAGAAAGACAATCTGACTGTGTGGGGAACTTGGATGATTTTCTAGCATGGTAGCAGCTAGTGCTTCCCTTTCTGCTCTGTGACTGTCAGAGAGCTCTCCAGTTGCAATGGATTTTTCTAGTTTTCCACCATCTGGCCATTCGATAAGTATTCCAGCTCCTCCATTTGTGGTGGCTTTATGGGTTGAGCCATCCGTGTAAACTCTGATCCACTGATTGCTAGGATAATTGGCATTGTTTATAATCATGAACATTGGAACCCAGGACTCATGAAAAAAAAAAAAACAAGAACATGAAATCAGAGAATAGCTAATTTGAAAATGATAAACTGAACAAAAATAGTGTATGTGTGACTATGACAAAGAAAAGGTAATTTTTTTTTAATTGTTTGCTTAAATAAAAGCTTGAACCAATTGTAACACTCCAAAACTCAACTAAATGTTAATGAATACTAAATGCACTGAACTGATTACCTTCCATTGGTTCAACTTCATTACAATAATATTTTTCCTGAAATAAAGTGTTGTCTTAATGATGTTAGTAGCTCAAAGAAAAAAAAATTGCATAAAAAGTTTTGTTTGAAATGTAATAAAACTGTTTAACTGACACTTTCTTTTTTGTTTTATTAAGATGCCAAACTTACTTTTTAATTTTCATATTTCATTAATAGTCTTCAAATGCATACAAAGTTGCAGAAAAGAAGAAATAGGTGCAAGCTCTGAAGACCATGCTAAATACCTAACAGCACCTCTTGGACCATTATTCATAAAAAAAACACTTGATAATGAGGCAATAAGCCATGTTGCTGTAAAATATGATGTTGAAAGTATATCTATACTTCACAAGTTAGTCCCTATAAAGAAAAGACTAATCAAGTTATATGCTAGTAGGCCTCACCACTCTTAAGCACCCAGTACATTTAAAGTTGTCAAAATAAATGCAAGGATATTCAAGGACAGAGTACACTCCTTTGTCTCAGTTTACTACACAGTTCTTTTATAAGTTTTGTGCCTCAATCTGAATATGAGCATTTGTTGTAAATGATGGTGGTTTAGTGTCTAACTCATCCTGCTACTTGGTTGAATCAATGTTCTCTTACTTAAAAATCCCTTTGAAGACAGTCATTTGTGCAATGACATGTCAAACATGTTTGATGTGTTAATGATAAGTTTGTTGTTTTTTCAAGTATCAGTACAAAGCAATTTAGCAACGTATTAATAACAATCTCATTAAAATGTAAATATGTATGATTGAATTTCAGTTTTACTATCTCAATAATTAAAATGCAAAACTAAACAGGGAAGGCCTTTTATTTTAGAAACCACAAGGTTTTTTTGAATTTCAAGTTTACTTTTTCAGTCAAACGTTAGTGCTATAACAAAAGTGTAAGTCTGGCTGTCGAAGAAGCTTTTATGTTTTAGATTTTGTTCATAAATATTTAGGCCTTAAACAAATGAGAAATTTTCTTTTGGTTTCTATTTGATTTCTTTAAAAAAAATTGTGTTGTATTACAGGAATTAAATTGACATATGAGTTTCAATGGCTGACCATGACTTTACTTTAACACAAATGATCTATTTTAATAAAAGCCATCGCATATTGTATACAATACATATTGTGTAACTTCCAGACTAAGATACTGCAGAAGATTTAAAATATTTAAGTTATGCTACAAAGCAATTTACAAGTTCAAAAGAGATTGCGTAATATTACAAAAACAAGCATGCTGATAAACAAATGTATTCCTTCATTTCAATTTGTTTAGTTTGATGAATCTTAAGATTAATTTCTCTCACATGCTCAATGTTTAGAGAAAAACTGAATCTAAATTTATATTTCCTTATACACAATCTCAATTCTCAACACTTCCTATTCTGTACGCAGAATATACCAAAAAGCTAACGATCTATAGTTTTTCAACCACAGTTGAAATCTATTATGCTCGTAAGAAATGTACTTTATGACTGAAACACTCATGCAATATTATTTGTCACTAGCATTTTTATTAAGTCTGCAAAGAATCACCCAAACACACACAAATATTTTGATTAAATTCCCAACATTACAACAAGCATTTAAAAATAAACTCAACAAATTGTTTGCAATTCACAAGTCAAATATAATATTTTTAATCATTCATAAACCAGTTTCTATATTACAAATTATACATGTATACTATTTACACTGACATGAGGAGTCCAGGCATTGCTTTTGCTTTTAAAGTAGCTAGAAATAATGTGAAAAATGTAAAACTAAGTATTTTCTTGAAACTATTTTTCTTAAATTTAGTGCTGTTACACAATCAAATATTTAGGCTTTCAGTAAAATGAAGACATAAATGTTAAAAATTTTGTATCTTCAGATGACAATATCATAACAGTAAAAAGTGAATAAAAATGTCAATTTCAACTTTAAAAACTGAGTGAACTTATTAACCAACAAAACTTTGAAACTAATAATAAATAAATAGAAAATTATGCCTTGGGAAGAGAACTTGGCTGTGGCGCTCTGTGCTTGTGCATATCTTTTTCAAAATCATAGAAACTATATGGATTGAAGCTGAAATAGCTTTCACCAGTCTTATAGGTGTCTCCTTTCTCAGCAACTTGAACTTCTTCTTTATGCGCTAGTTTTATCAAATTAAAAAAAACAATTATCATTATGAAATGATAAAATAATAAATCTTTAACAGTACAGTTGTTATTTTAAACTACTCTAGTGACATATAAACATGTCATAAAACTAATGTGTCTAAACAGTTATTTTTGTTAAAGAAGATTATTTAGAATAGAAGTTAGATTTCAACTGCAAAATAGGTATTTTATTTACCAAGAAATTAATACCTGAAAATAAATTCACTTAAAGGCTGGGAGAATCAATAAAGACTCATACCTTTAGTTTTCTTAGGTGGAAGTGGAGGAGCTTTCTTATCTGACTGACCAGGTGGAGACTGACTTGTACTCATAAAAGCTCCACGTGAAAGTCTCTGCAATAAAGTTTTTAATTAATGTTATTCAATAAATAATACAGAGTTTGTATGAAGTCTACAGTAGTGTAAATTAAACATATTGAATTTATGTGACTGAGCTTTTGATTAAATGGTGAGTGCTTACTAAGCATTGGGAATATGAAACTCATATAGCTAAACAGATATTTCAAATCTATGCCAAATAAGACAGGCTTTACTAATAGGGAAAAGTTTCTGAGCAATATCATACTTAATATACCACACTTTTACAGCCTTTAACTCTACAGGGCGACGTTACTCCCAGCGAGTAACTTCGCTAGCGCTGGTCAGTGTGGCCTTACTCTCAGTGAGAAATTTAGTTTATTATATTTATTTCACTATCTTTTTCATGTTAAACGTTTTATTTCTCTTTTTTTATTTTCCGGATTGTTTTTCGTTTTGGTAGTAAACTGGATGCAGTACCAACACGTTTTTTTTTTTAAAAAGACAATGTATTAATGGTTCCTGTTTCTTAGTTTATTTCCCGGAACCCCAAAAAATGTTAATAATACAATTTCTTAGCGCAATTGTTCATATTTTATGACATTGGAAGTGATTAAAAGTGTTTGGTATTGTGATTTTTCAATATTTATGAATAAAATGTTTAATTAAAAGGTTAAATCTTTCAGTATATCGATTTTAAATAAAACTTTTTAATATATTTCCTTTTTCCATGCTCAGTTTTATGAAAAAAATAATTTTCTTGAACAATTAATTTTATTATATTTTATATTTATGTAGCCCATTCATTTTCCTTTCAGATAAAATCAAATATGTTAGATTATTTAATAAAATAAAAAAGTTGTGTTAGTTTAAGTAACTCTACCCGCCTTGAAAATTTGTGTTCATCACGGAAAACTCCATTTTTTTTCATCAAAATAATTTGCTAAACAAAAGAGTTAATTTCCTGAAATGTTTCATCCAATACAATTTGCTTCAATGTGTTTTTTCATGTGTCCTCCTTTGTAATGCTTATAATAAGTTTTCCTCTGAGAGTGTAGGTGTCTGGTAACCCTGGCTAAAAATAATTAGAATCCTCTGCCTGAAAATCTAGAATTTCCAACAGCCATATAATCTGTATTTTTTCAGTTTAAATGTTAAATGGTACACCTATCGTAGATTCTTATATCTGAACACTGACTTTCGGGAACTAGGTCAAATTTTTATTTTATTTTTTTATTTGGTGAAGGTTTAACTTACAAAAAACTGAAAGCAGATTCTTATTCTTCAACTAATGGACAATAAAAATATATGTTTTCCTTTGTATTTCAACTCATAGTCAAGATAATGTTTTAAAATAAAGTGGGTCACTTCATTCTCCTATGATGAACGCAGTTTTTGTGCTTTTCCCTTCATTGGACACTGAGCACCGTCGCTGAACACCACTATGTAATTGCTAAAAAAATATATCTACTGTGTTAATTAAAAATTATTAAGATTACCTTGTATTAAAAAAGTAAATTCACTTCTGCAATATATATTTATAGTCTATTGCCTCATATTCTCTCTCTCTCTCTATATATATATATATATATACACACATGATATAGTGAAGTGACAAGTAGCAAGTACTGAAGTAGTGACACTGACAGTAGACAAGTTATACTTATCTTTTATATAAGTTATAGATCTAGATCTATATTATATAATAATAAGTATAGTATAGTATTAGTATTTATAATACACAGTAGTATACTACTGAACTATTGAGTGAGTCAGTGAATATAGAAATGTTAATAGATCTAGTATAGTCAGTGTATTAGTGTAGACAGTGTAACAGTCACTGACAGCAGTGTAGTCTAACTCTAAGTCGACTGGTAGTACTAACTAAGACCAATCTAGTACTAACTAAGACCAAGTCGTCCAAGTGAAGTGAACTCAGAGTCTCAGTCGACTCAGTACTGTCTAAGTTACTAAGTACTAAACTTTTATTTAGTCTTAGATTTTAGATCTACTATCTAGTCTATAATCTAATAATACTTAGATCTAATTATTAATAATAGTAATAATTCTAATTCTAGAGCTAGACTCTGACTTGACTAGTCTAGTGACTAGTCTGACTCTGTCCAGTCTGTCGTCAGTGTCATGCCAGTCTATATCATATATGGTATGGTTATTAAGCCTCAACTACACCCTATAATGTGAATTGATTTTTTTACATTACTAGAAAGTAGCAAATACGACATACCGTCAAACTCCGTTTAACTTCAGGAGATGTTACTTTGGTTAAACTTGAAATAATTTTCAGACTGTGAGACATTGTAACGGTTGGAGCTGCTAGGGAGAAGAAGAAAATGACATTGACGTATATTTGTCATTTCGATCTTTTATCTATTTATTTATTTTATAGTTAATCCTTCCCAATCTGCGATCTAAACATAAATTATAAATTATAAATTAGCTAGAAATCTTTAATAATAAATATTTGTTTTGTCGTTGGTTGCATTTAACTTCTTCGTAACTAAATTTAACGAGATCGAGATCTATATAGACTCTAGATCTATATATTGTAATTATTTCGCCCCTCCTATCCAAAAAATAGACTAGTGGCTCTGGTGAGACGTTACTTTAAAAAATAAGATGTTTACGTCCTACGCGTGTTCCCTGTCAATGTAGTCATGCTTAGCATATGACATATTAGATTATTAGATCTACATTCGCATCCGAATACATATGTCCATTGAAAATGTGTGAAATACCAAAATGTGTACATTTGCTTTTCCTTCAATAGCAAATCATTCATCAAAAAGTGTTTGTTTGTTGTTGTTTTTGGGTGGGGGAGGGTAAATAAAATAGGTCTATCTTTCGAGTTTCTTCTAGAACACAATGGTGCTGCATTTAAATTAAAATGAAGCATATATCAAATGATTATTTTATCAAAATAGAGTAGTAACAGTAAAGTTCCCCTTTCAGATCTTGTGATCTAGGGTAAGAAACATAAAACACTGAACCATAATCTTCAAATACAAAAACAAAATTTAATAAAATACTCTGAAAGACACAAAGATAAAGGCACATTCCTCGTCCCATATGCTAGGACAAATTTGTACAAATACTCCTTCTTCCCTAGTGCTATTAGAGCATGGAATGTGTTGCCTGAGCTAGCCAGGAAAACCAGTGACTTGGCAGAATTTAAGTCATTGGTTAATATGCATGACTAAATGCATGACGCGTAGGACGTAATCATCTTCTTGTTTGAAGTAGCGTCTGTATTATATAAGATAAGATAAGAAACGCTAACCAAGAAGGAAAAGCAAGAACTCTAGAAAAACTTTAAAATGCGCGCTAAATTACAGCAATATCCACTTGGACTTTGTCGCATTAATCGAAAGTAGATTGAAGAATTTCTGCTTTGGTTTAGCATACAATACTCTTTTAATTTATCTTATAGTATAATATCCCCACCTTTTTTTTTCTCCGAACCTTTTTTTTAATGCGATACTTTTCTTTGAATGAAGGTAAATAACGCGAGAACATCCTTGTACTACGCCTATCCCATCATCCAATCTTTCTTTCTTTCCTGCAAACATGGCCACTGGTGATCATCAGGTACATGTGGTGTAAAGTTTTTTGTTTGTTTTTTTACACTGAATTTAGTTTTCAATATTTATAACTATAGTTTCTTTTTAAACCTTACACTATTGCATCCATAGGAGGAATATTTAGTTCTATTTTTTAATGTAGCCTAGATCTATGCTGAGGTTTATCAGTCGCTGCACGCTACGGCATCATGTCGCCTGTCGGCATGACAGTTGCTGAGTTGTCTGTGACTGCTTACTAAAAACTGTAAATCTAGACGTCTAGTGTTCTTAGAATGATAGATCTATATCTAGCTTTAGATCCTTCTGTTTTTAAATAAAAATCTAGATCTATGTAATCCATTGTTTGTACTGTGATCTGTCACATTCTGATTCTAATTTTTTTCTTTTCTCTATTAGATTGAGCGTGCTTTTCAAAAGCAGCCTACAGTTTTCTTAAATAAAAAGGCATACGTTCAAGGCAAGTCAAAAAAGGCTTTGAGATATGTAAGAAATGTTGGCTTGGGATTTAAAACACCCAGAGAGGTATGTAAACTGATCTCAATCATACTCAACAAATGTGTTTTTAATTATATTATATTTCTCAGAATTTGTTTTTTTGTTTTATGAGACTGAAGAAGCTCAAAGTGGGCTGCAAGAAAATAGAACATGGCACTCATGGGAAAATACATTTTACACAAATTTCAAAAACTATAAATCTAAGTGCATTTGAATTTTAAAATTGTTAAAAGGCCCAGTATCATTATTCAAGCTAATAAATAAGGGGAAAAGTTATACCCAATTTGTGGACATCTTAAAAATTGCAAATTCATCTTTTGAAAAACCTAACCTTTAATTAGCAATATTTTATTAATTTATTTATTTATTTTTCAATTTCAGGCCATCGATGGCACTTACATTGACAAGAAATGTCCCTTTACTGGTAAGTGTTGTTTTTTTTTTTAAGGTCTCTTTTTTTTTTTTTTTTTTTTTTTCTTTCCCTGTTCCTGTAAATGATGAGGCTCATCACGATGGTCTTCTGAATATATACTGAAGACATTTTTCCTTCTGACACAGGACCTAAGAAAAGTACTGGTTTTGGTTACAAACATGGTATAACTCTTTGTCTGTCCCTGGCTAGTGATAGTAAAATATAATTATTTTATTTTGAGGTTGTTAATATTTTTAAACTAGTAGAATCATTAATACCCTATACTTGTCTTTGTTTTCTATTAGTAGTATTACTTAACATCACATCCACACTGTTAATGTTATTTTTTCATATTTTAAATTAGAAACTATTAAAACATTTATATTTCATTTTATTATTTTCTCTTACTGATCTATTTAGAAAATAAATGATTAGAAATATTAGTTATAAATTCAAAGGAAGAAAAAAAATTCTTTCCAGGAGCTATTAAATCACACCTGATTGTTCATCTGATCCACTTCACACGTAACTCTTACATAGCCGTAGATTTTATAACAGTAGAAAGTAAAATTTAAACATTCCTATTCATGTTGTTACACCAAATTATACATTTTTCTTTCCTGTACATGATGAGTTTAATCACGATGGTCTTCTGAATTTCCACTGAAGACATTGTAATTTTGACTGATGCAGGCTTTTCTGTCAAAAATGTTTTCTTTTTACACCACCCCATAAAGTAAAATGGCATCAAGCAAAATAAAAACGTTTTAGCCATTGATTCTCTACCATTATATTATCAACAGTCACATATAAAGCTGCAAAAATTGTCACCTAGCATTAATACTCTCCCATTGTACAACATGACTTTGTGAATCGCTGAATATTGCCTAACAAAATATGTTCAATTTATTATTTTTAGGAAATGTGAGCATCCGTGGTAGAATTCTGACAGGTCGAGTCTTAAAGATGAAAATGATGCGGACAATTGTCATCAGAAGAGAATATCTGCATTATGTTCGGAAATACAACAGATTTGAAAAGAAACACAAGAACCTTAGTGTGCACTTGTCACCTTGCTTTAGGTATTTGGGCTGAGTTACTGAAATCTTATATCTATTTAAATTTTTTTAATTACTAAATATTGTTTTGGTATAGATAGAAAAAAAAATTTCATAAATAATAAAATTTAAAAAAAAAAGTAATAATATTTAACAATCATTTGTCATTGTGATTGATAGATAAAATGCTGTCATTTTACTAGATGCACGGTAATCAGTAGAATCAAACTCATTATTTTTTATCAAGACTTTATAAACGTTTTCTCATGCTTTTAAATGATGATTAAATGTTCATTTAAAGTAGTATCTTATGTTACATCATAACATGAGTTTTAACTCATGCATGCTAATTACATAATCATACTTACACCTGTTTAGTTTTGTGTCACCAAAGAAATGAGGGTTGAGTCTCAATCGTCTACTAGAGTGTTCATTGTGGTTAATATCTCCATTTTCTTTTGATCCAATGTTCATGTATCACAATAGGTTTAGTGTGAATAGGCATGTTTTAGATTTGCTGGTATTCTATTATTTAGTCACTATATGATGAATGTAATCACGATGGTCTTCTGTATTGATGTTGAAGATGTTGTATGATATCTGAAATACAGTTCTATGTTGTACCTAGCTTGTTTTTTGTGTTTCATATCCTGATGTAAAACTTTTTATCTGATTTCCAGAGATGTAGAGATTGGAGACATTGTGACTGTTGGGGAATGCAGACCACTATCAAAGACTGTCAAGTACAATGTTATTAAAGTCACCAAGGCTTCTGGCAAAAAAAAAGGATTTAGCAAGGCTTGAATCTGATGAAAAGATGACTCAATAAAGTTTTATGTAAATTAAAGTCTTGAGTTGCTTTTTTTTTTTTTTGGTCATTGTTGTTTAGTTTTGCAAAACAGGCTAGACAGTTTCTACACTTAAACCTTTTTACAATAAAAGCTAGATGCTGTGATTTGTAATGCTAACCTAGATCATTCTAACTAAATTGTGTTCCTAAACACAAGGATAGCATTCATTCATTTTTTTTAAATCTAGTTTATTGAACCGAAAATATCCTACACAAGAAAAAAATTTAAGTATGCCAGTTAACCAGAGATTGAAAGGGAGTTGACATTGCTAATCACTATTGGGCCATCAAAAAAGTTACTTGTGTAAACAACTATTAAAATTTATTACTAGAGAGTTGTATGCATTTATATGCAATTCTGTTAAGAGCAAATTTCTTACACAACTTTTTATGCTGTATTCTGGTCAGTATCAGAGGAACTGTACTACAGTTGACCCATGGTCAATTTTAATGGTTACTAGTTTATATATTGTTCATTTAACAGATTTGGCTTTAAGCATAATATATATATATTAAACATAATAAATGAAATAAGGGAGAGAAGTGAAGAAGATTGGCATTTCCAATAAAGTCCTAACCAAATGAAAGGAATAATGGCACTGGAAAAATTAGAAGCCCACCTTTGATGGTCCATGTCCGGGAGGAGGGGGGGTTAAAACAGGGCAAAAGGCCTTCTCGACTAACGCCTCAGGATCAAGGTGAACCACCTAATTGGAGGTGCTCAGCTGTGGTCAAGCATGGGCGCCTCGCCATGCTACTATCTCGTTACATCGGATGTAATTATGATCATTAATAAATGATAAAAATAAGTTTTAAAAAAACCTGGGTAACAGGATATATGCCTACTCCAACTTTGTGACAAGCGATTGGACTTTAAATGGAGAAAAAAAATGTGCGACCCAAAATATGTCCACGAATACAAAGGTGTCAACATATGGAGTACAAAGGAAATTAATGAAGCGGAGAAATAGAACAAAAATGTCGAGAAATTAAGGAGGAACTGATCAGATGCGACAGTAAAAGCGTGCTATCTGGTAAAAGACCTTACAACCTCAAAACCATGGAAGAACTACCACAATACAAGAAAACAAAAATGTTTGACTGATGAAAAAGATGTGAAAAGAAGATCAAGTTTGAAATCTTAAGAGATCCTGACCTACTGAAAGTCCCTGCAAAGGCCGTCCATCCTATACTTCGCTCGAAAGTAGCATCAGAGGGAAAAGGGGGAAATCAGAGGGAGTGAACATTTGAAATTTTCATGTAGAGCGTGGCGTAGCATCCATGGCGCGAATGGGTTCAGCGGACCATTTAGGAGCCCACACACGATGGTGTAACAACCATGGTGGCCAGGGCCGGATTTACCTCTATGCAACATAAGCTCTCGCTTAGGGCCTCCAAGAAATATTTAGTAGTTACATACAATATCTGGACTTATATGGGGCCCCAAATCTCAAATAACGTATGGCCTTTTCAACTCTAAATATAGCGTTGCATGGCGCGTAGGGGTTTTTATATCGCCAGGTCCCGTGACTAATGACCAATTGTGGCTTACCCTACAATGCAATTTTGTAAAAACTGTTTTAAAAATTTACAGTTTCCTTAAAATACCAAAACGTCATATCAAACTTTATATAAACATCAAAACATTAACCCGTGTTTTTCCTAGAGTCGTTGTAAGCAACTGCTTTCATCAGTTTTATTGTAAGGTGATGACGGTGTGCTGGTGGTGACGTTTGGGTCCCATACTACCATTCTTTCTTTTTTTTTTTTCATCTAAGTTAATTACACCGTTGATAGTATTACCTCTTTTCTTTTTTTTTTTTCAAAATAAGCATCGTTTTTTTATTACCAGAAATGTATCATGCAATAGTGTCTTTCATTTGAATGGCTACTTTGTCGTCTGGTATGTGCACTGAAAAGTTGTTCGAGTGGTCTCGAGTTTATACCCTGACACAGCACCAACGATGCTTGTTTTATAACCGAATTGTCAAAAAAAAGAATAGACCTACTAATTACTTAACTTCATCAACAAGCTTGGCAAACAAACATACAGACACCATGAAAGACTGAGAACGGTGGATGATGTAAACAAGGAGCACATTGAAGAAGTTGACAATTACTGACGGAAAGTAATTCATCGCATAGTAAATGTTTGTTTTAGTCTAGATTAAGCATGCAACAACCTTTCTTTTAGTGGTCCACACAAAGATTATCGTTTAGGTGACACGAGTAACAACGACAATGTCTTAGCAGTAGGCCTACATAACTTCTTAAGAAAAAAACACAAACCGTTACCCTCCACCCACAGATTCAACATAATAGACCTGTTGGGCAATGCAATTATAGCAAAATACTAATAAAGGAGAACCAATCTGAGCCATGTTCATTCATATTTGACAGCATTCAAAGAGAATTAACATTTTATTAAATTCGCATTTTTTTTCTAAAAATGTATTTCGAACTCCGATGACGAACTACCCAAAGAAATTTGTCATTTGTAGGTTTTTTTATTTGTGAGAACTAGAAGTCTGCAGGATTGACTGAACTAATACTCTTTAAGTAATAAAATACCACCATCTTACTTTTAATTACTTACGATGCCAAGGCAATGATGGTGCTTCCAATATGAGCGGACACCACAATAGCCTTTCTGCATTGTTTCAACAAAAGCAGCCACTTGCGCATTATGTTCACTGTGCTAAACAGTACTTGAACATTGTCTTCAATGATTCCGTCAGCTGTTCTCAGGAACTTGCATTGGAATGTCTTTTAGTAAATGTACCGATACATAGCCTATTAACTAATGGATTTCTTTGTCACACAAAATATTTGTCATGGGGGGGGGGGCATCAACATATTCCTGAACCCGGGCCCACGGGTACCTTGATACGCCACTGTGTAATAGAGTACTTGTGGACTAGAGACGCGGCCGAAGGCCACACCACCGGGCCCCCGTCATTTTTCTTTGATCTACCAGGCTATCCGTGCGGGACACGCCATTTATGTAACGGCCCCTTGACGCTGTCAGATCAATGTGGGAATTCTTATACATCCCCGCACAGAGCAACGAGGATAATCTCGTACTTTCTTAGGCACTTGTTGTGCTACGCTTTTGGCCTAGCCGTCCCCTCTCACCCGGGCGCCACGATGAGGCAGCGTAGCGTGCCCGGGCGGGAGTGGACAATATTTCTGGTGAACTTTTTACATACCGGTACCGGTACATAAGGCTCGGCTACTTCATGTTCTCGTCTCAGCGCTTCACCAAGGTACCGGTACTCAGAGGCTATTTGTCAAGAGATTAGCCATTTTCCCCATTGTTTAAGAATTAAGAAAGAGAATTTCGGAATATTGTTTAGTTTAGGAAATCGACTATGATGCATGCGGACAATATGACCTGTTGGGGCTTTTTTTATCATGACATGGTGTTATGGAGTGCATGTGCGTATTTATGATGTAGCCCAGTAATGCCCAACCTAATTCAATCAGAAGGCCATTTTAATTTCCAACACTAGTGTCGCGGGCCACATGATGGAAAAGATACAAAAACTTAATGAAATTGACCCGAAACTGTTTTATATTAAAAAAAAAACGCGAGGATCTAGTACTCGCACTGAATTATTGGTATGTTTCAATTTTCTTTTTACACAGCAAAAAATGGCGTAAGTTCTGTTTATATATTGTTGTTTTTTTTAAAACACTTTCTTCATAAAACAAACATGTTGGCTAGCATTGGTATCATGTTCTACAACAAAAGTAAAAATCCGTTCACTTTTCATATTAAATTGTATATTCCTATTTCATGAACGCACAAATTTTAAATGCCCTGGTAGTAATTCATTAGTAAAAAATCAGGACCGTAACGTAGGTAAAGATACATTCTGAACACTTTTTGTGTGGGAGATTTACTATCTATGTGCCGAATCTTGGGCATCGCTGATGTAACCGAGAAAATAGTATATTAGGGAAGATGTTTTGGTTGGGGGAGGAGAGACAGAACAAAAATTAGCTTTGGCCTAAGTTAATTCTTCCACACCCATGCTTGGTAAAGTTGAAACTTTGCACAATTATTCATTGGCGAAGACAATACAGGTACATGAACCATTTTTTTTAAAAAAATTATACAAATACCAAGATAATTATTTTGTTTCATACCAATTAAGGAAATTTTTCCTTCAGTATTCAGAGATATGGCTAAATAAGTATTTGTTAGGCCAATAATAGAATACCGGTATACATCCTCTGGGACCCCTTAATTCAAGATACTGGAACACACAAAACAGCAAAGATTCTTAACATTAAACTAGAATAACACCTTTAGCAAAATTACTTAATTTAGAGAGCCTTGAGGTTAGAAACAAGAGAAAAGTAGCATTATATATAAATTATAGGTATCTACTCAGATTCAATAGCATTTTAATAACAGAAAATTACGGTATAAAGGTACCAGAGTACATTAACTAAAATGAAGGAACTAGTCAAATTAAGCTTTTTCCCCACTTAACATATTTAAAACTTACACACACACAGAAGAAAGAATTCTGAAAAGTTTTATTTATAGCTTTTATTATTACAGTTTGAAATAACCAAAGCAAATATAAATTATCGCTTGCGACGCATGGATACAGTATTGTGTTTGCGCCAGTTCCTCCTCCTGGATCCACCAATAGTTTTGTTGAAAAGATGTCCTTTTCCAAGACCACGGGATGATTTTCCGGCAGATGTGAGACCACGCAGCTCCCTGTGCTTGTGGACTGGGTTGCAAATCCATTGGATGGCTGGGTCACGTCGAATGGTCTTGTGGAAAGGATCAACCAAAATTACTTCAAAGAATTTATAAGTGGAGTCCTGACCCACCCAATAGGAGTTAAGGACACGGAGGCCACCACATTTTCTTCCAACACGTTCCTGAAAAATTGAAAAAGTGTAACAACTGTATAAACAGTTATCAAGAATGTAAAAGCTAAATCTGATATAAATAAAAACAATGGTTATCAGAAAATAAGTAATGTCCTCAAAAGTCAGTCAGAAGACCATCGTGATTAAACTCATCATAGAAACCAAAGTTTTACCTAGTGGAAGTTAAATTTATGTATGGTATATTTTTACCTCTGCAACACTTCTCTGATTACGTTGAAACTTCAGCTGGTTAACACCATGTGTCTTGGGTTTACCATATGTGCAACCCTTAGGAACTGGACGTTTGCGACCACCACGCTTGATGCGGACACGGTATACAACATAACCTGAAATTTATACAAAAGGTGTCATCGAAGTGATAGATGAAAAAAAAATTAATTAGGAGGTCTATTGATAATCCCACACATTCAACTTTATTTTATATAATAATCTGAATGGATCATAGCAATATTAAATACTGATGATTTGATTACTGTGAACTACATACATCATTGTTAAGAATATGAGTGGTTTTTTTTTCCAGATAAGCAGTTTAAAAGGAAATTCCCAATAAATTTAAGAGCTTATTAGAACATGAAAAATGAAGTTCTTTTGTGCAGCACAGAACATTAAGACTCTCTTTAGAAAAGAATAATGCTTGAAATACTATTACAAAAAAACAAACAACTAGAGTAAGAAACAGCTGTAAAAATCTAAACCATACAAATTAATACTTTGCCAATTTCTGTAAATCTGCATTAAAAATACAAAAACCAAAAAATCTTACCTTGTTTGGCTCTGTAACCTAGTCGTCTGGCCTTGTCTGGACGAGTGGGTCTTGATGCTCTATGGATTGAAGACAACTGTCTGTATTGCCAGCATCTCACGCGGATAAGAAAGCGCATGATGTCTGACTGCTTCTTCCTGTACAACTCCTGGATATACTTGTAGGCGCCCATTTTGGCTAATCTAACTGAATAAAAAAGGTAAACCCATTAAATTAAGATAAAGTAGTATGCAACGAACTAATAAACAATGCAGTCAGAATTTATATCTGACATATTTACCTACACTGCAAATTAATTTTAGGCCAATAATTTATACCCATTAAAAGAGTTAGTTTTTAAATTTTATGCAAGGGCTCATCTAATTAGATTTAGACTAGCTTATACCCATGCATTTTTTTGTTTAGGAAAAGAGTTGGAGGCAGTCAATAAACTGTCACAGGTGAAAATGTATGAATGTGAATCCAATTTAGCATGTTCTAATGTACCAACCAGCCTTTCTACGTAGGATGCAGTAGCTTGCAGCATAGCGACAATACAATGCAAACATACTCTAATTTTTATAATTAAGATAACAGATATAGAATCTATATTAGACTATATTCATACGAGTGAATAGGATTTCCAAATCAGGTAGCTCTAGTCTAGATCTCAGATGTAGCTTGACTGAACAGTTTTTGTTTTTTCTACAATAGAATATTTCGTACTACTCCTAGCCTTAACTTCCTACCTAATTATAATTTCACTGCACAATTTAGGCCATGTCATGGTTATTTGCTCAAGGATTCTTTCCTCTATTCAATAATATACAGCAGGAACATTAAAAGCTATACAAGTTACGAAGTATTACAAGTTTCATGTATTAAACATTTCTTTGTCAAAAAAAATATCTGTTGTAAACATGTGTATGTAAATATAATAAATTTAGTAAATAATATGGACTTGCTCCAAGTCAACTCATTTAGATTTTAGCAGTTAATCCTACTTCCTGGATAAAATCCCATTACTTTCTTAGGATCTATGCTTTCATACACTGATACAGTGTTTGAATTTAAGTATTTCTTTTATATCATGGTATCTGAGGCAGCCAAGGATGAAGTGCTCTCCAGTGAGGGTTCATCTCTTATTATAAATAAAGTAAAGGAGCGTGTGATGTAGTCAATGTAGAATCTTATATATTAGGTATTTGACATCCCTACTCTACTGACCTATAAACTGCTAGACTAGCTGCTATATAGTTTTGAAACACCATGGCTAGACTTCCAAAACCATGGTGTTAGTTGATTGATTGTTGTTTTTACATTTGCTTCATGTTTTAAAAACCCTCGCGCTTATCTTAAAGGAGGATTCCTAAGCTTTTGAATGATACCACATTGTAAAAAAATGAAAGTCGTGTTTATTTAGAAAATTTACAGTTAAGTCATAGGTAAGAATGATTTTGCATTTAATATAATTTTTAAGCAAGCTTGGAATTTTTTATATTGAATTTAGACCTAGATTTATGCTTAAAGTTTATTTCATTATTTTTTTTTACTGAAATTTTGTCCTCCAAATTTGGCTATTTTTCGAAATGGGTAAGTGGAAAAATTATAACTACCATAACAATCCATGACTATAGTATTAAAATCAATATTTTTATTATAGAGTAGTGTTAGAAATATTTTTTTTCTATACTTAGGTACACAAAATATAAAAGGAAATCAGCTAATTAAGGCAAGTTTGGGCCCATCCTGACGATGTTAAATGAAGTCACTCCATGATGCAGCGACATGTGGTGCCAGACATTAGTAATTTTCGTGGATAATATGAAGTATAAATGATTTATGCATTGTTTAAGAGCTTATCTTTGATCAACCTAGCAGAGAGAATGCTATCAAGGTGTTATTTTACATTATATTTATAAATATTATAAAGTTGAGGAACTTTCTACCAAACGGCATTCTAGAAAAAGGATTGAAGTCAATTTTCAAACAATTGGATTAGCTGTGAATGAATGTCAGCTGCATGTGAGATGATACATTCAAATTACAAATCATATAATGGGGTAGCTGTGTTCCAAATTTCAAGCTTATATCTATTATGGTTATAAAGTTATGATGAGATAAAGACGAAAATTTATTTTTTTCGATCACAGCTTTTTGGACATTTTCTATAGTCCATTTTTCTACACATAAAACGGAATAACTTTGCTCCTATAATGGCTATATATAGGTAGTTCAATATCTGCGTATAAACACCGGAATTAGTATTACATTTTTTCATACACAAACTGCATAGGTCCAAAACTAGGGTATTTTGAATTTCATTGTAAAATTAAATTTGCTAATTTTTTGTACAAAATTTGTGCTCTTTGTGAATGTTTATATTTTTAAAAGGCATGTTCCGATTATTTCACTGTTGTTTTGTTTTTATTTGGTTGAAGATCAAACGACTACATATTTTGTTTTTAATGTTTGTTAATTGAATTAATCCGGGTGCCAAACTTAAAAAAAAAGAGGCATTTGCTTAAAATGCTTAATTGATAAGTTAGAACCGTATTTTCGATCTAATTTAATAAAAAAACCGACTTACAGTGTAGTCCACTCGATTCACTCAAATTTGTGACCAATTATCGATAGTTGACATTTTTAGCACTGAACACTACATTTTAAGATGAGTTGGCAGAAAAAATTATCCACGAAAAAAGAGATTTGTTAAAACATATATACAGACAAAACTGACAGTACATAATTAAATCCATCTCAGTCGGCCCCCTATTTATAACCATCTATGATTTGAGTAATTTTTTAAAAGCATTTGATTTTACACATAAAATTATTTTTTCATATGGTTAAATATTTTTTTAAATTATTCCAATTCAATATGAATCGATGTTATCTATTAAGGTAATTGTGTAAAATAAAAAAAATATTCTTAGTTATCTTTTAAATAAGTTTGTACCATTAGTAATATTCATAGAATTAAAGCTTTGTTTGCATCACATAATTATCAACTACTCTAAGTTATTATTATTTCACTTTAATTTTTTTACTACTATTAATTTTAAGGTTTTATGATTAAAAATATTATATAGCTATTATATTAATATATTTATAACAAATATAAGAAATTTGGAATTAATTGCTTTTCACATTTAGCTGGAACACCAAGGACACTTTACACACCATTAAAAAATGCTAGATGCACCAGAGTTTCTATGCTTTTGGTTGTCCTGTAATAAATTATCAAACCATGATTAGTAAACTCCACTCAATTTTTAAATCAAACTATACCTCAGTCTACACTGGACATATTAACGAGACAGTTTCTCAATAATAAGGGATTTATCAGACCCATCAGTGGGTATAAAAACAATGTGCTTCACTACAATGCTTGGGCTGAAAGAATCTTAGGTTTCTTAATTTACTATCATGAAAAGCACCAATTACTAAAATGGCTATTATTAGATGGTAAGACAAAAGTCAAGGGCAACAACGCCTGCATTATCTTTGCACTAAAAAAGAGATGAGCAAGAGACACATTTTTGTTTTGTTTATCAAGAAAAATATGTGGGGAAATTATTATGGATTAATTAATTGAGAGTGGACAGATGAGCAAGAAATGAAATAAAAGCTGCTTTGAAAGACGGTGTGCATATTCTTAAACACATGTTTTGATCATAGAAAATATGTTGTTTACAAAAGCAAATAATCTAAGAATCTGAGATTCATAATATCCCTAAGGAAAAATTATGAAAATAAGGATGATGCTGAGATTATACTTGTCCTTTCATTGTGATAGTATTTTACATTTCCTGAAGTGTTTTTTTTAATTTTATTTGATTGATTTGCTGATGTGTAAGTGATAATTGTAAGTATGCTATTTTATTTGCCAAAAAAAATAATTTTGTAATAAAAAAAAAATCTATTTTGATGAATAATCAACCCATTAAATAGAATAGACATTTTTTCCTATATAAAATCATGCATTAGGCTTTAATAATTAGAATGCATGATACCAATTATGTTCTTCATTAACGTATGTTGCAGATTTGATATAGATGTAAAAATTCTTTACTTCATGCATCAAAAATTACTTAAAATCAAAGTATTACTTTTCAATTTTTTAAATAATAATCTCAGCATAATAATTAATTCATACTTTAAAAGTATACCAGCACTTAACTAAAATTATTTTTTTCTCTTTTAAGATTTAAATCTTTCAAAATGAATTTTCAACAAACACAAGTACTTTTTCAATTACAAATAGTGTTTTACTATATATTCCCGAAGAGTACACTTTAAATAATAATTATTTATCCTATCAATTCATTCAAAATTAATTCATGTTACATGCAATAAAGAGAAACTCAAAACAAAATGAAAAAAAAGAGGTTTATTCTTGTTACAAAATTATCTCAATTTGCAGCACAATCAAAAAATACTCTTGACCTATTTTCCAGTTTGATTCAACTTCCGTCAGTGAACAGAAATGACATGGATCTCAAAAATCAAGACTTTTCCCCTCTCAAATAAAAATTAATATCCCCTTCCACTTGTCATACAATGATAAATTTAGTATGGCTGGAAATATTTTTTCAAGCCCTTTTCAACCATATAGGTTTTATTAGTATATTGTGAGTTAATTTTGTATCGAACTACCTACTATATGTAAATTATAATAGAGGGTTATGCCTTCTTTACACCAGACCTTGATATGTGGCCCACATTGTGGGGAATTTATTGTGGGTCTTAATCCCATGGATCCGGCCAATCTAAGCAGGTGCACAAACCTCCTGAAGCCAAGTGGCAAGGGCTCAATTTTGAGTCAAGAGGACTCAAGACAAGCCTTTTTTTGGCAGTGAGGGGTTAAGAGTGAATAATCATAATGTTAGATTAATCTATTTCTAGATCTAAGTTAAGTCTTAGATAATAACATACTAAAGGAAAAATATAGATCTAATAACTAATCTACAATTGACATAGTCAATGTAACCTTCATCTTGGTCTCTTTCTCTCTCATTAGGATTATTTATAGATATATATAATATTAAAATATATAGATCTATTATCTTTCATTATGGAGAAAATATTTTTACGTGGGTGCAAAAATCTAACGAAATTTAAATGTTGACGAATTAAAACATCGACTCTTATGTAATTCTTGTGAGGATTAAACATATTTTGAAGCCTAATACAGGTGATCATTAACGATTTAAAAAGCTATATATCCATTACCTAGCGCCGATTCCTCTGTTCCCCTAGAAAAGGAAGTTCTAAACCGGAAATTGTCAACAAAATGATTTCAACTCTCTATCTCTTTTTTTAATTATCGCATTTTTACTCTTTTATTAAAAAGAATAAGTTCTATATCTAGTCTAGTTAAATGTTAAACCAGCGCGCGAACAGATCTATAGTGTTTTAATACGAAAAAGAAAATGATAACAACATATATAGAGGAGGCATGCTAGGGCTTGAAAAGTGCAATGTGCCAATTATCAAAAAGCAAATGTGAAATAGCCATAATCCTTCTAAATATTTAGGATAGATCAAATAATATATATTTTTTTAAATATCATAGCTGAATTTCTATACTAATTTGATTTTGAGCAAGGCATGACATCCAAAATCGCAAGTCCTAACCTGGAACTACTAAGGAAAGAGGAAGAGGGGACGGTCTATAAGTAGAAGTGACGAGATTTGTAAGCAAACGCCAATTAACAGATGGGCAAGAAGTGGGGACAGTTGGAGAGTTTCGCCAGAAGCGAGATACCCGGAAGAAGCAGGCGAAGACGGTGATTTGAATTTCGGGATTTTAGGGCGTCCATGAGTCCACCCAGTTCTAATGGGTACCCGACTTTAGTTGGGGTTGTAGTGCTGGTCACATGAAATGACACCCTTGTTAAACGTGGGCCACAGAAACAGATGACCTTTGCATCATCTGCCCCATAGTCCATAGGTCGCAAGATCTGAAAAGGAAACTTTACTTTAAAAAAAAATAAAAAATTACATATTTGGAATCGAAAATGAAAGTCCAGAGTCCATTTAATCCTTTTTTTTTAAATAGTGTTTCTTAGATAATAGGCCTAGTTGTTTTTTGTATTAAAAATTATTTCCGGAGTTAGTATTGAAGCTTCAAAAATTCTGTTGTCACAAGTAAGTAAATAAATTACTGTAGACATTAATTAATAATAACAATAATAATAACAGAGACTTTGTGTTTATACAAGTAGACATAGAAGACAATCTTTTTATTACGTCAGATCCTACTTTCTCACAAAACATTCACAACAAACAATGACGCAATAAAAACATGAGCACAAAGACATACATTTGAACAGGCCCTGCTTTATTAGAAGACGGTTTCAGACGATTGTGTGCTGTCAAGCGTGACACCATACACACAGTTGGTGACTGCCCGAACGTTCTCTTCTGGAGTTCACACTATGTAGGTCATGTATTAGGAGTTAGCCTATGATAATAACGATGATAATCCCTACGACAGCTAATACAACTGGGCTGGTGCCACGTCTGATGCAGAGCATGTCTTTGAAGTATTATTTATAGCTCCTCCTTCGTCGTCGAAGATGAGCACATTTCTCATGAACTCGAAGATGACTGTAAAAGTCCAATCGTCGCTTGAAAAAGCCGGCCACACCCATGGCATGGGTAATTTGGGTCTACTGCAGAAAGACCTGCTTCTTCCCACAGCTTTGTGATGGTTCTGCGTTTTTCATGCTGGCCGCTCTCCTTGGCACCTGCCTTGTATCTTGAGACTCCGACACTCACGGCTTCACGCCATGACGAGCGATCGAGAGCTAGTGTTCCCCAACCGTGAATATCAATATCACACTCCCTGGGGGAGCTTTAAAATATGTCTTTTAGAGCGCTTTTCATCACACAGCTCCCCATAATTAAGTCGTTTAGAAAGGCGATTTTCCGGAATACGAACTACATGTCCAACACATCGGAATCGGGATCTTTTTGCTGTGACATTGATGCTGTTCATATTTGACAACTATAGGATTTCAATGAACTACACCAGCAAGGTCGAGAAAGTGACTAAGAAGGGATCTATTTCGAAAAGTCGCCTCAAGAAATACTATAATAGGTCTAATAATAATAAGGCTTGTCTTCTGAGTCCGAAGATTAATGAGGAGCGCAGCATTTCCGGTGGCTACGCATCACCAGATGTGACCTACATATTTTGCCATAACCATGGCAAGCATAACCATTGTCCGCCGGTGGTCGATTTTCTTTTCATTTCTGCGTCTGTCCTCGGCAGCGGATTTTCTTTTGATCTCAAATGTGTATCCCTCGGCCTTTGTGAGTGATCTCCAGCTGTCTCGTTCTGAAGCCGCATGCAGCCAGCTATGTCAGCTCAGGCAAGTTGGCGCCAAGCTGGTATTTAAAGCGTTTCCGTGGGGCACATCTGTTACGTCGACCACCTTTTGGCATACGTTCGTCCCTCATATTGGATATGTGCCCTGCCCAGCGTAACTGTCAGTCCATAAGAAGTCCCTCTATACTGTCCATACCGGCGTTCGCAGGGACATCGCTAAATGTAGTGCGGTCTTGCCACCGTATTAATGATTAATGACATGTTTCATCCAATACACTGTAAGCTTATTTTTATAAAAAAAACTTCCTCTATTATCCTCTATGGCCTCCCTTTTTGCTTTGACGTGCAAGTGTCTTGTAACTCTAACAATGAATGATAAAGAAAAGATCCATTTTTCTAAGACTCAGCAATGTTCTTTACAGAGGAAACAATAAACACATCATCATCAAACTCTATTTGAGTGAGGGCTTGAGAGGCTCAATTCCTCTCTTGCAAAAGCCTTGGACAGAAACCCTGCTGTCTTGCGTAGTGCATAAATGTCACCATACAGGTCGAGAATTTTGGGTTTCCCAGACCTGTCGAGACGGAGATCAACAAGTCTGGGGTAGTCAAACAGAATATGAGGCACGGTTTCCCCTTCTTCCCCACAGTTTTTTCATATAGGCTCTCTCCTTGGGCGGAAATCGTTCTCCTTTCTAATGTTGACATCCTTTTAGGTCTAGTCTATCACAGTGCGCACCATCTAGCACTAGCCTGGATAGCGATGCGCATTGCAGAGTTATAAAAATATGTAGGTTTATTTTCCAGCTACTCATGCAGATTGCAAATAGGCTCATCTTTGTATTATTTATACTATTATGTGAATGTCTTAACATTTTATTTCCCAGTCAAGTGGAAATGAGCCAAAAGAAATTAGCAACACGGGGAACATATATTAGTTTCAGTAGTCTCAAAACATAAATTATGATCTGTGTTCCCTAGTTGGTAAGAGTGAGGCAGTTCAGACACGTAGGCAGGGGGACATGAAGAGAATTTCATTAAATATTTCAATATTAATGTAAAAGTTGCATGTACAAGTAAAGTTTGAAATAGTTTATGTGAAATGCTTAAGTTTTTTTTTGTTGACATTATAAACATTTTGGTTTGTTAAAAAAAAAAAAAAAACAACACTAGAAGCAAAACTTATAATCTTGATGCTGATTTACTTCTGGCTGACACCTGTCACAATTTGATGTTAAAATTTAGAGTAGACGTCATATAAATATCATTTTTAATCTAAAAAATAACAAAGTAATTAGTATTTTATCTTCTTATCATATGAAATAAAGAAGCTACTTCAAAAAAAGATGATTGCATCTTACGCGTCATGATCTAGTCATGCATGCTAACCAATGACTTAAATTCTGCTAAGTCTTGGTTTTCCTGGCGAGCTCAGGCAACCCATTCCATGCTCTAATAGCACTAGGGAAGAAGGAGCATTTGTACAAATTTGTCCTAGCATATATGGAAAAAGGAATGTGCCTTTATCTTTGTGTCTTTCTGAGTATTTTATGCTAGACTAAGCTAGACTTAAACTTCAGGTGGCCTAAAAAGATGCCAATTATTTATTTTTCCATATATAGATTTAGCAAAAACACCTTTTTCTCTGAAAGAAGAATTGTACTGCTCAAAAAGAAGCGGAACATTTTCTTTTATTCTATAATTCAAGTGCGGGAAATTAAATATTATAAATTGGATTTGTGTTTAGTGTATTTGTATCTACAGATCCTTGTCCTTGTTGTGTCAAAAAAAATCTATTTATGTATTTGGAATTACTATAACACATTAAATACACATTGTGACATCTCTATTAAGTTTTGTTTTACATATTTCATTATTCCTTCAGATTTGAAGATAATTACATCCTAGCCCAAACCTCCAAAAGGATGACAGCAGACAGGGTTAAACCCTGGGACCATCCTGACCATCAAACAACAGTCCAAAGCACATACCAAATGACCAGGCAACCATCCACTGACAACACTATAGGTTTTAATTGACCAGATATATTTTAAATTAATAATTCTCCAATAATCAATGACATGTCTGTCCTCTGGCATAATGAATTGTGCATCCTAAAGGTAGCTATAACATCGAGGCCCATATGAGGAAAATACATTCAGAGACATTCTGGTTAATTGTATAACTTGGCTCTGCACCTTCATGGAGGAAGTTGAATAAGACTGCAACCTAACTTAACACAAAAAAAATCAACACTTAAAAACATAAAAAATACATGTAACAAGTAGGCTATTATAAAAAAGATTTATTTAAAAAATGCTTTTCATTTCAATCACAAAACATCATTAGTTTTAAAATTACAATCCTGTTGTATACAAAATAGGGATGTTAAAGAAGAAAACAAGTTAATTGTTGAAGAAGTAGACAGAGGGGCTTCATTCCTTTCATATCAGGTAATAAGCCTACAGAGGGGCTTCATTCCTTTCATATCAGGTAATAAGCCTACAAAGGAGGAATACAGGTTAAGCTTTGCAGAAGTGGACAGAGAGACTTCCTTCCACCCATCATAACAAGCAATATGTCTATAAAGGCTATTTAAAAAAAAATGTTATCTTATCTTGTATTAAACAGATGTTACTTCAAAAAAGAAGATCATTACATCCTACACGTCATCCATCTAGTCATGCATGTCAACCGATGACTTAAAGCAGTAAAACATCTAAAGCATAGTAATTCAAGAAAATTTAAAATGAGAGCTGTATAACCAAAGGGAGATAATACATTTCATAGCAAGCCATATGTCCCATATGCTAGAACAAATTTGTACAAATACTCCTTCTTCCCTAGTGCTTTTAGAGCATGGAATGGGTTGCCTGAGCTAGCCAGGAAAACCAGTGACTTGGCAGAATTTAAGTCATTGGTTAATATGCATGACTAAATGCATGACGCGTAGGACGTAATCATCTTCTTTTTTGAAGTAACGTCTGTATTATATAAAATAAGATAAGATAAGATAGCAAGCAAAAGACAAATCTTAAGTCTTTGAACAGACTCTTTAATTGTATACATAAACATTCATTGTAAAATGTTTCAACAGAAAATCACATAAATAAATACCATTATAACTATACATAAACATTCATTGTAAAATATTTCAACAGAAAATCACATAAATAAATAATGTTTACATTAAAGAAAAGACATGTGCTTCAAGATCATGCATTTATAAACTATTGAGTGGAACAATTTTGCAGGGCCTATACTGATATGGTATCCTGTTGCAACTGTCCTTCCTTTTAGTTCTTGTCCTTTTATAGATACAGATGTGGCTTTATAAATATAGTTAAATGTGTTCTTCATGCTATAAGCTGTTTAAAAAAAAAGTAGTTAATCTCGATACAACGATTTATAGAATTTACATTGCTATTAGATCAATGTCACATTACTTATTGAGACCAGTCTAAAAAAAAGATTAGTTTTATAATTTATTAATGAAGATCAATATACAAACACTAGCATACCTGACCATAAGCATCATGTGTACATACATCTGCCAGCATTTGAATAACAGAACTGGTTTCACGTAGATTCATATATTCAGCTGGAAAAATTCCATCCTATTGAAAAAACATAAGTTGTCAGTAATACTTTTGGATCCTTTTTAAACCTATGATATAAATGATACTAATGGCACCAGACTCGTTTTTTTTTTTTCACAGTGTGAAAAACACAATTAGCAAGTTATAAAAATTTAATGCAGACAAAAGGGATGCATTTCAAAATGAAAGTATTTCTCCACTGATCAGCAACTGTAAATTTTATAATGTTCATCTATTTTTCAATTTGAATATTCTGATAGACTCCTCAAAGGGTAAAATAGAGAAGACAGTTGAGAACTACTGGGGTAGATCAACACCTATAGGTCTTATTAAATTAGTATGACTATTGTTTTCATGTTAATGAACTAAAATTAAAAGAATATTTTTACAACAGCTATTCAACAAAGTATGGTACCTTACCTTATCTGCTTTCTTTTCTATTTCCTCTGGTTTACTAGCCAGTAATATGTTGGTCATTATAATACTTTGTTCATCAGGCAATGAATACGCATAATGTAGAGGGTACCGATTATTCTACAAAGGAAAAGAAATTTATAAATTATTAAGTTAAGCCTATATTTTATTTTTTTGCAGACTAAATGTGAAAAATTATAAAGCTATTTTTGGGAGCTTAATCTTTCAATGAAAAAAAAAGTCTTCATCAGATAGAAGTTGATTTACATATTTTTAACTGTGTAATAAGCTCTTTATTGATTGTACTGATAATGTGAAGAATAAGATTTAGATTTAGTAATGAATAACATTTTCATGAAGTTATTACATATCTAATCTTTTATTAATAGCCTATAGTTTTATCAAGTAAAATAAATTCTAACAATAAAAATGAAAATGTTTTAGACTTTCTTACATTATCTGGAATAATTTTCAATGCTGGCCTTGAGCTGGTAAGAAATCTGACCACTTCTGCCTGACCATGGGCCACAGCTTTTATTAGAGCAGTATATCCATTCTGTAATGGAAAATAAATAATTATACAATTTCAATGTTATCTCATAATATGATATCTATCTCATTAGTCACAAAAAAGCAACAATAAAATAGAATATTCCCATTAGACATTATTAGTAAGATCACTAAGTTTAGAGATGCTTCAGGACAGAAGAATAAAGGGTAAAGTAAAATTATTAAATAAAACATTGAACCATAAATTCACAAATAGAAAACCGAAATCTATATAACACTAGGAAAAGACACAAAGATACAAGATACTGTGAAACGGGGTGACTTTGCACACTTCCAACTTAATTATTTATACAAGTGCTCCTTCTTCCTTAGTGAGCTTAGCATGGAACAGGTTGTCAGATTCAGTTTGGAAAACCAATGACTTAGCAGAGCTTAGGTTTCTAATTAACATGCATGACTAGATTAACACATGGATATGTGTAGGGCATAATTATTTCTCTTTTGATTTTGATGGAATGTTTCTAATTTATAAGATAAGATAAATTAAAAAAAAATATAATGTGATCAATATAAATTTTAAGTATTGAAAGCATTTTAGCATATTGATATCAGTATGATTCACTAACTTTATCTTGAAAATTGGCAGTGTTCAGTTTCTTTACATCTTCTAAATTGCCTTTTGCAGCAGCTTCCAATAGTTGTATGCCTTTTCTCTAGTAACACATTAGAAAAAGTTTATTTTAAAATTTCAGAGAATGAAAAGTTTTTCACTTAAAAAATTTAGAAGAGAAGTTGTTACACAAAAAAAATTCTCATTCATTTTATTTTAGTTATAACTAAAGAAAAACAATTCTTATAAAAATGTAAATGAGAATAAATTAGAAGAGGACTTGTTTGAATTAGAATAACAAAAGTATTTTGATAGATTATTGTGATGAGTTTTAAAAAAAGGTTAAGATAATATTTAATACTAAATAATATACCTCAATATCAGCAATATGTTTGATTGTTTTAACATCTTCATAATAGCCTCCCAGCTCGAGAGACTCTATCAGTGTTTTGCCAGATTCCTGCATTCATATAATAACCATCAATTTGAACAAAGTAAAAATAATTCTTAGCAAATATATAATGAGAACTATTGCAAATAAATACATTTGAAAAATGACCTGATGACAGAAGTAAAGGAAAGACTAGCGGTAGGCAATAGAGCTTTCCATAATGCACAATACATACTTAAAAGTAAATTTATATCTAAGAAAACAAAGAAAACTGTCTACAAAACAATCATAAGACCAGTAGTTATGCATGCAAGTGAAACCAGGATGCCTACAAAAACAACAGAAAATCTGCTAATACTTGGGCAAGGAAAATCCTCAGAAAAATTGATGGTGCCATACATGAGGAAACCAGATGGAGGACTCTCACCAACCAAGAAATACACCAGCTATATGAAGACCCCTTCATAGTAATGGAAGTTGGATAGGTCACCTCAAAAGAATATCAGAGAACAGAGGAGCTAAGATTGTTCACAGGCCAAACCAAAAGGCAGGTGTCCCAAACGCAGACCACAAGCTTGTTCATATTATAGGATTAATTAATAATTAAGACCGATATGATCATATAAAACTAAAATGCTATTTAACCTTTATTGTTAGAGCAATATTAGAATACAAATCTTCTGTTTGGGATCTCTCAACACAAGAAAACATTAAAAAGTAGTAAGATTTATAACAAACGAAATTCGTACAAGTGCCATTAGAGAATGGAATGGGTTGCCTGAATCAGCCAAGAAAACAAACAAATAAGCAGAGTTTAATTTCAAGTCAACATGAATAACTAGATTGACACATAAAATGCAATCATCTTCTCTTTTATAGTAACTGAGTAATCTATAAGATAAGAAGACATCCCAATATGGCTTGATGAACCAGAAGTGACAGTACATCAATATCAATTTAAAAAAAAACTTACTTCATCTGTAATGTGAAGGTTACTTGATCCATAAAATTTGACAGCTAAATGCAGAAAAAAAGATTTGCCTCTTTGTTGATTAACAAACTGTTAAGATACAAATATTTTAACATTAATGAAATGAAAATGTAAGGCTTAATTATTATAACTAGGACCTGCATTTAGAAAAATTAAAATGACCATGTTGCAACAGTTTAACACAAGAAATAATATATAACCAATCAGACATGTTTACCTTGTCAAAAAAGTGTATTACGTCTGTGTAACCTTTATACCCAGCTAGTTCACGGGCAGTCAAACCATTCTGAATAGTAAAAAAAAATAAGCATCGGAATAAGCAGGTTAACACTCTTGTTCTCTCTTATAAATAAAGTGCATAGGCAAAGAGGTGTGAGTAAAATATACAGTACATTAAGTAAATAATTTCAAGCTTAAATGCCATTCCAATACAATGCATAAATTAACTGCAGTGATCTTTAAAAAAAATCATGATCATAAACCTAACTATGTGGCTTATTTTAGATATGAATTTCCACAATGCCCAAGTTAAAATAATAATTGTAGTTTTTGTGTTTATGATGTTTAATTAGCATGTACTAATTCCTAATATTTTGTTCCTTCAAACCAATGTGTTTGTGTAGACACACACAGGTCATGAGATGAATGTACATAATAATCATTATTCTCTAATAATCAATACTATTTAAAACACTAATTTCCTAATAAAAACATTTTAAAGATATTACATTTTATTCCATTGCAATTGGATTATTTTGCAAACATGATAAATGAAATCACCAATCAGTCTCCAGAAAATTCATTAAGGTTTTATTTAGAATAATAAAACTCATAAACACTTGTGGTTCAATTGCTAAACAGCAGTTAAGGTTCTAAATAAAAAATTCTAAAATATCTACAATTTAAAAAAAAATCCATTTCATGAACATCTCATTATGATTAAGACTCAGCATCAAACTTCACTGCTTCCAAGTCAAAGCTTTTGCACAAACTTTCTATTGCTTGATAATCTCATTTCCAGAGACTGATTTCCATTGCTACACAGCCTCATGAAATACTTGATAATTTCAGGCACCACATTCTGATCCTAATAACCAATTATTCTTCTGACCTTCCATTCCATGAATTAAGACTATTTATCAAATCTACTTAACAAAACACATTTACCATATTTCTATGAGTCAGATTCAATCCCTTAGCAGCATCCAAAAGGTATTGTATAGTCTGTAAGCTAGCACCTTCTTCAACTGCTCTTAGCAAAGCAGTGTTACCATTCTGAGAGGAAAGAATCATATGAATGATTGCCACAGAATGAATACCTTCAAATATTTTAAAGTATACAACTATTGCTCACTGAATGCTTTTGAAAAAAAAGATTCGAACTTTCTTTCAGATGGCAGTTAGTCATTATGATAGTCATATGATGCAGTCATGAACTGTCAGCCATAGAAAGAGTTAACATGTGTCAGGACTGCACAATATGAAAGGGGAATGTTACTTAATTTTTAACTCAAATAATGTTCCTGTTCAGACAATTTGGTAAGAAATGTAACAGTTATTACTTACCATATCCCTTTCATTCATCTCTGATTCACTCTGCACAGTGAGTAAGTATTTAGCTAATTCAGAATCTATCTCTGGGACCAAGCAGCGATGAAATAAAGGACTTGAATGCAGGCTCTATAAGAAAGTAAGCAAAGAATTTTAAAAAAATGCATAAACTGGCTTTTTAAATTATTATTTCCATAATTTTCAAACGGTTATCAATCCTAACTTGATTTCAAATCACAACCATGCATTCAGGTACAACTGAAATGAGGGAAAATAACATTCTGGTTATTATTAAATGTAAAAGATAAGTCTCAGTTTAACTCTTTTTAAGTTTACCAAGTTAGAGCATTGTTAATTCAATCACATTAGAAAGTTTTTCGTTTGTGGGGATATGAAAAAGGAAGAATAAGAAATACTAGTACAGACAAAATTGTTATATCAAAGACTCTTTTCTTCTCTGAAATGTAAACAACTAGACAAGATTTTGAGGTAAAGCTAACGAATGTATTCAATGTAAAAAATTATTTTTCAATCAGTTCACAAAATTCTTTTTTTTTTCAATCAACTTTAAGATTTCATCCAGCCTAAGATGCACATTAAGTCTGCAACGTGGTTATACACCCAGAGTTTGAATTTTTTACATTTGTTCAAGAGGTCTTTGTGAGGTTCTATCAAGTTTTTGATCATTAATAAACTTCTTCATTTGTGATGTGGTCTCTGTAAATGATGCCTATAACATTCTAAAGGATTTCATCTCATTGAAAGGCTTGGGCTTTTCTTCTGGTAGAATACAAGAACTACACAAGTAAACTGATGTCTCAAGCTTTAGACTAGTGTTGTGCTCAACGCAATGCTAGCAAGCTATTCATATCTGAATCCTTCACCTGAAGCCATTGGTCCCAGATATTCAAAGTTGTTGACAGTTTTTAATCTCCAATTTTGTTGCTGATGGAATGGTAGTGAACAAATTTCCTTGTTAATCATTTGGTTCATGTTTCTCGTGTGCATTTAGTAACAGAAAATAAAGGTTGTTCCACCTAAAATGGATACTTAAGCATGTTTTGTTGATTTCATCCCTTTTTCTTTGCTTACTGGTACTTAGTTTTATTACTACCAAAAAGGAAGCTTTCAATATGTAAATATGTATTTAGGTCCTCTTGTTGTAATGTTATATATAGTATCATTGATTGGCTGCTAAACAGAGGACACCCTTATTAACAATTGGTCATAGAAACATATCACCTTAGCATAAACACCATCTGCCCTAAGGATTGCAAGGTCTGAAAGGGGCACATTAGATTTACGTTAACACTGCAAATGAAATGAAAGTATATAATCGCTAACCCCTCCGTTTTCTTTACATCTGACTTTGTCAATCTTGGATCCAGCCGCAAGCAGCAACTTCACCACTTCAGTGTTATTGGTGTCTACAGCATATGCCAATAATGTCTTGCCATAGGCATCCTTATTACAAGAAAAAAAAAAGGTTACAGTTAATGATGTATAATATACACATTTAATGGACAGAACATTTTTTAAACCCTATCAAAGCTTTGTCCTAAAACCCAGAGTAAAATCTAAATTTCTGCCAGGATTTTAAATAGATGACAACTACCAGGTGTAAGTTTAAACCTAATTATTCTAACAAGTTAAAACTCAATTGTAATATGTAATATCTATTAGATTATAGCTAAGCTTACAGCCAGTTGTATTATCTTAATACAAGTAGGCTACACATGTAGTTCACTTTAAGTACCTGAAATCTAATATTAACTGGACGTTTTCGTGGAGCAGACAAAAAGTCTCTTAGTAGATCAACATCTTCATTCAGGACACAATGGACTAGTTCCTAATCATGACAGAAAAAAAAGATGTTTCAACAAAATCACACATATCCATTGGGACTAAGGCCTTAGAGCCACAATGGCAAAACAAGGATAAAAGTTTAAAAAGCTAGAATTGCAATGTAAGCCTTATACAATCATGGGGCTATGTAGTCAAGTTGTATGCTTTCTGGACTACAGTTTCAATGGTTCTGGGTATGAATGCTACCTGCTCCCATTTCCTTCAATTCTGCAGAATGTTTAAATATTTTAATCAATCAACTCAGTAGCTTGCTAAGGGGTAAAGAAAAGCAGTTTAGACCCACTGTATCATATTGTTGTAACTCTAAAGTAGGCAACTCAAGACAGTTCAACAGTTTATTCACTAGGCCAAACACAAAACATCCTTCAGCTTCCTCAGAGTCTTGCTACTAACTATACCAGTCCTTTGCTACTTAAACTGAATGTGGACCAATGACATACTTCCCTGCTTCGCTCCAGGTCCCTTCTACAACCTTAAGGCAGCACAAAAGCTGGCTTCTTATTTTCCAAACATTCAGACTCTTTACAATCACTGATGCATTGTTATTTTCTCTAGCCTCTACAGTGTCTTCCTATTTACATTCAATAGTGCCCTTGGGCGCACCTCAAGCACTGGTGCAAGGCAGGGTTACAACAATATGTTCATGAATGTTCTTGTTTGAGTAACAGTGGCGTAGCTAGGGTGGGGGGGGGGAGAGAATTTGAAAATCCCCCCAGGCCCACACTTGAGCGGGGCCCCTAAATGAGTGTTTGTTTATATTAAATATTATGCAAAATGCAGGGCCCCCAAAAAAGGTCAAGCCCTCCAGCCCCCAAATGATGGAAAATTCCAAGCTACGCCCCTGTTCAGTAAATTATGTAATTAACATGTCACTTACACTAACAGGTTTGAAGTCCTCAATAATTCTGGCACATACTGTAGGCTCTTCCCCTTCTTCTGCTTTAGACTGGACCAAATCCAAAAGGCTCATGCCATCCTAATTATGATATATCGAAAAGTTTATTTCCATAATCATTTAGATCTAGAGCTAATAAAAAACCAACAACTAAACTTTTAACAATAATAAGAATCAATACTTTAAGAACTAGATAACACTATATTGATCTAAGTTACCTGTACTTTACAATAGTTAACATCACACCAAAAATTATTTAAAATCCTGGTAAGAGAATTTGATTTCCCTGCCAAGTAAGCTGCCAAAGGTCCAGGCTGGGGGAAAAAGATAATAGATCTTTACAATGGCATATCATTTATAAATGAGCTAATAACACATTTTGTCATAATAATGTACAGTAAGTTGTTCATAAAAATACATTATTTTAATAAGGATATTTTAATTTTTTCAATTGAAACAAAATATGACTCAATGTAACATCTTATCTTATCTTATCTTATATAATACAGACGTTGCTTCAAAAAAGAAGATGATTACGTCCTATGCGTCATGCATTTAGTCATGCATATTAACCAATGACTTAAATTCTGCCAAGTCACTGGTTTTTCTGGCTAGCTCAGGCAACCCATTCCATGCTCTAATAGCACTAGGGAAGAAGGAGTATTTGTACAATATTAAATATATAGATCTAGATAAAAATTGTAAATTGCATTAAAAAAAACCAAAAAACAATATTGGTTATAATTTGGCTCACCTGATATTGTGACAACAGGTTTAATATCTCGCCTTGTGCTATATCAACCGGGCTCTGTGCTAGCTAGAAAGTTACAAGATCAGCACAGACAAATGTAGAAAATAAGAGTGTAGTTGATAAAAAATAAATAAATTTGAAATTAAATTCATGAAAATCCTATATAGGCCTACTTTAAATTATTCATCACTTTCAGAAGTTATGTTTGACCTGTTCCCAAGCAATTTTAAAAAGTTTCCTTTTTTTTTCTCCACCAATACTAAATCAAACTTGTATATTATTCTAAATTCTAATACAATATTGTGCTTTGACTTTATAATCTGAAACAATCTAATGAAGCAACCTATTCGAACTTATAAATACTCAAAATTGTCCCTTTATATTTTTCATTTGTGTTTCAATAGCTTACAGAGCCCACATTTTGTAGTGACATATTGGTCAGTAATATTAACAGAAGTATACAAACATTTTTGCTGGCTTGTTATGACATTGTGTCCAGCACTTTATCTAAAATTGTTTTGGAATTCAGGTTCACACAACTGAAAGAGACTATGAATTTCATTAACTGGTGTAGTATCCAGCCATTCCAAGGTTTGAAAGATTTATTGTGCCCAGACTTGAGACTAACAGGAGCCCTAAAGGGCAATTGAATAATATAGTGTTTTATTACTTTTAAAAAGACATACAAGCATTGAGTACATGTTACTTGTAAGAACTCCTTTCTAAATTGAGTGCATGTTACTTCTAAAGGGTGATAAATACACTGGAATGTCTTTTTGCAAATGTAGGCCTACTGATAGCCTTTATCACATAAATAAATGCACATTCCTCGTTCCTAATGCTTGGACAAATTTGTACAAATCCTCCCCCACCCCTAGTGCTATTAGAGCATGGAATGGGTGGGCTGAGCCAGCCAGGAAAACCAGTGACTTTACAGAATTTATGTCATTGGTTAACATCCACAAAGTGTAGGCCGTAATCATTTTTTTTTTTGAAGTAACATCACATCTGTATTAATAATTATATAAGATAAGATATTCTTGAATCAAGTAAGGTCTACTGCCAGTGCCACTGGTGACTGGTAGACTAGATCTAGAAAAGATCAGTAGATGTATCTCTTACTACATCATTAAAGTTATTGATTACATTTCAACTACATCTATATTTGTTTACTCTCACCTGGTTAGTCACTGATATTACCTAAAGTTAAGATTATTCTGATTTTACATTAAGTAAAATATTTTAAATTATTTAAAAACATTGATTATCAAAATATAGCTGCATCCGAACTACATTTCACTCTCTATTTGACAGAAATCATTTTTTCTCCAAGATATAAATTGTAAAAGATACTATTCTAATTAATTAAATTACTTATTGTCTGTGAAAAAAGGGGATGTAATTTGAAGAGTTATTCCTTAAGACATTTACACAGTTGTATACCTTGTTTCGTACGGTAACATCCGCGCTACATTGCAGCAAAGCTTCCACCGTGTCGTAATTATCTCCCTTGACCGCCACGTGCAATGCGGTATCACCATCCTGCCAGAGAGTAATTTAAAAATGTCTATCATGGGCGTAGCCAGGATTTTTTTCGGGGGGGGGGTTGGGGGGATTTTTTTCTCCCCCCCCCCACGTCTTAAAAAATCATATGTGTGTGTGGGTGTGTGTGTGTACATAACTAATCCCTAGAATAGGTTCTTCCTGGAGTTAGTGGAAAAATTGTAGACTCCCCGCCCTTGCCCGCAAATGGGTCTGGGGGAGCGCTGTGAGCCAAGCGCTATTTCCGGTATTAAAAGCCAACAAAATGCATATTCTGAGGTATCTACAGTGCATTATCCTGCTATTAAAAAGTTTTATTTCAAAAACCTTATGTGCTATTCTTACTGACTTAGATCCTCCCGTTCGGCGCATTGGGCAGCAAGCTGCTTCCATAAACATCTGTCACTGGCGATGTCTGAAGCCTCTTCCCACTTGCTCTAGGGACCTCCATGAAAGTGTAGCACCAAGTAGTACTAGGATGTCACTGTTTGCGCTTTTCTAGTAATGGCCTGCATGTCATCGCAACTCATTTTGTCGGAGAACATGTCCTGCAAACCTCATGCGACACTCTGTCACAACCTAACTAAGGGGTCGACTCCCAGTTCGGCATAGGATTTCCTTGATTTAGACCGGATCTCTATAACTGACTCCTAAAATACGTCTTAGCCATCTTTGTTGAGCCACATTTAGTCTTTTCAATTTCGGCAGATGACTATTCACTGCACTTTATGAATGGAGCCCAGCCATTGGAAAATGTGTAACCTCTCTTGACTACGCTCGTGGAATTATGTGACTGTAGTTTGCTTTAGATTTTATATCGAAAAGGGAAGTTTTATCGTCAAAACCATCTCAGTGTTTACAAGATAGTTAGGTTGTAGCTCCAAATAGCTTCTATCTCTCAGTCAACTGTCTCTTAAATCTGAGCTGAATTTCATCAGCAGTTCATCACTTTCACTTAAATCTGAATTGACTTTCATCAGCTGTTCTTCCTTAATTTCTTATTAATCAACTAACAGTCTTGCTCGTGGTTACACCAGAAATCTATTCAGCCCACACCCCAAAACACTCTTCGACATAGCATGCAATGCTGTAAATGAGCCGGTCCCTAATGTAGTACTGACCCCATCAAGAGAGAGAGGGACAATGACACCTGACAACAACCCTTGACCAAATTAAAAAGTTATACATCCTAACACCCCATCCTTGACATAAACAAAGATATTCTCCAGCCAACCCGGATATCTTAGTCAATAAATGCGTTCAGTCAGTGCAGCTTTACAAAGTAGAACCATAAACAGGCTGATTTGTTTTGTAAATACAACTTGCACACATATACATATTATATATGTGATTGATGGACAAAATCGCATAAAGAAAGTATCCTGTATTATAGATGGTGAACATACCAGAAGGGAGAGAAAAAAAAAAAGACTGCAGCGTCTAGTGTTTTTAACTACATAACTTGTGATCATAGGTGTGTCTCACGGATTGGCTACTTAAGTCACGTGAGATGTTGTAAAAAGAAAATACCATCTCTCGAGAAGTATAATGCAACAGAACACTGGGTTGACATAGGGTTTTATAATTAAAGTTTGATTAGTTTTTGCCACCACGTACACAGTGTCCTAAGCCCAAGATTTCACACAATTTTTCTATAATTAGACAAAGGCAAAATGTTACACATATTGGAACTCAGAGCCATCAAACCGATTATAAAAAAAAAGTCTAATTACGAATTTTTTCCCCGGGTACCAACAGTACTCCGACACAAAGTTCAATTAGCAGCACGAATTCTTTATCTATATCCACACTAATGAGATAACTACCCACTATAGATGACCTAGATGAGATGAACCACTAAGAATAAACATAGGAAGTAGCAATTATACATAAAACACTGAACCATAATCTTCAAATACAAAAACAAAATTTAATAAAATACTCTGAAAGACACAAAAATAAGGGCACATTCCTCGTCCCATATGCTAGGACAAATTTGTACAAATACTCCTTCTTCCCTAGTGCTATTAGAGCATGGAATGGGTTGCCTGAGCTAGCCAGAAAAACCAGTGACTTGGCAGAATTTAAGTCATTGGTTAATATGCATGACTAAATGCATGACGCGTAGGACGTAATCATCTTCTTTTTTGAAGTAACGTCTGTATTATATAAGATAAGATAAGATAGGAACTATTTTCCAATGTTATGACTGTCTTGGGTGGTTAGTATGTCTAAGTATTTCCTGGGGATTCTTGTACTGCTGAAGAATCAACAGAACTTCTATTTTCGAAATAGCATAATATGGTAAAGCGCTTGGCATACGAACTACGAACAGAGTTGTCCTGAGCTCGAATCTCAGTAATGACTAGGATTTTGAGCTGCAGGAGTTTTAGGACGCCCTCGATTCCACCCAACTCTAAAGGGTACTTGAGATTATTTGGGGAAAGAAAAGGCGGTTTGACGTTGTGATCGCTTCATTACACCCTAGTAAGGGAAACAGATGACCTTTACATCATTAGCCATATAGATCGCAAAGTCTGAAAGGGGGGAATTAGCTTTTTATAAATCATATTTAAAAGTACACTTATCATAAAGCTTAAAACTTATTGACTGATTAAAGCCTGATTCAAATTCGTCTCTTCTATTTATTGGTTTCCCTAAACATATTTTATTTTGCTATTTTCTGGAACTATTTTTATTACCCTACATTATTTTCTCTTTTGTATTGAACCTCGAAGCTTCCAGAAGCAAGTGTGTAAAAAAAAAACACTTCCTGTTTACATTTCTCTGGCAACCTCGCCGCGAACACCACACGACATCCAGTTAGTCCAGAACACGCATTTAATAATACCTACAGAATTTTGAGCGTTGATGGATATTCCTGCACGGGCAGCTAAATGAACATCTCTTGGTGCAGACAGGGCAGCTCTATGCAGCAATGTCCAGCCATTCTAAGATGTAAGCAAACAAAGGCATTCAACAGTCTGTTATTTTTCAATGTCAAACTGTAGACAAGCAATATAATTAAATATTCTTTTTTTTTTTGTAACCTTAGACGAGTGATGCCCAAAATAGGGCCCGCGGGCCCAGTGGCGTGGCAACCATGGCGCGAAGGGGGTTATTGCGCCGGGCCCACGACCACCAGAGGCCCAAACGGGGTTATGTAAGGGAATATGTTGACTATAAGAGTTTAATGCATCAAATCATGACATTATGTCAATTCAACCATGTTCATTGTTCTTAACTTATATTTCCGGTGTTCGAGCAAAATAACAATGTAATCTATTGAAGGAAGGTAACTCTTAAAATGTCAGTACAGCGTTTCATTTCAATCTAACGTGTTAGATTGTTTATTTAATACTAATAATAACGATAGCTACTCATTGTGAAAGGGTTCTCTAAGATGAATTATTTTTGCTTTTGTTTTGTTCCAAGTGCTATTAGTTTCTTTAATATTGCAATGCATAGTGACTAGTTGAAATACTTGAATTAATTGTGTGAGTAAATAGTACATGTAAAGTAATAGTTGGTACCCCTAATTCATATTTGTACAAACATCATTTCAATTAAAACATCTCGTCAAATAACAATTCCCACTACAACTGAGAATGTTGTCTCACTGCGTCTGTCTGGCGGATTTCTTGCCTCGTAACATAGTCGTCTTATCCAAACTTGCGCTGAACATAAAACGAATTATAAGAAGAGACATTCAGAAATAGTTGCACAGGACTAGTGACTTTCTGGAGGTTGATGACATCCTCAAGGTACATCCTAGAGGTAGGCCCATATCCTTGAGGTTTATCCTAGAGATATTTCTTTGAGGCGTATCCTAAAGCTATATCCTAGAGGTATATCCTAGAGAACATTATAAAGATCCATCCTAGAGGTAGGCCTATATCCTTGAGGTTTATCCTAGAGATATTTCTTTGAGGCGTATCCTAAAGCTATATTCTAGAGGTATATCCTAGAGAACATTATAAAGATCCATCCTAGAGGTAGGCCCATATCCTTGAGGTTTATCCTAGAGATATTTCTTTGAGGCGTATCCTAAAGCTATATCCTAGAGGTATATCCTAGAGAACATTATAAAGATCCATCCTAGAGGTAGGCCTATATCCTTGAGGTTTATCCTAGAGATATTTCTTTGAGGCGTATCCTAAAGCTATATTCTAGAGGTATATCCTAGAGAACATTATAAAGATCCATCCTAGAGGTAGGCCCATATCCTTGAGGTTTATCCTAGAGATATTTCTTTGAGGCGTATCCTAAAGCTATATCCTAGAGGTATATCCTAGAGAACATTATAAAGATCCATCCTAGAGGTAGGCCCATATCCTTGAGGTTTATCCTAGAGATATTTCTTTGAGGCGTATCCTAAATCTATATTCTAGAGGTATATCCTAGAGAACATTATAAAGATCCATCCTAGAGGTAGGCCTATATCCTTGAGGTTTATCTTAGAGATATTTCTTTGAGGCATATCCTAAAGTTATATCCTAGGGATATATCCTTACCTTTCTGTCGCGCCGTGTACTGTATCTGCTTAACAGATATCTGGAGCTTACCGTGGAGCTCCGATTGACTTCGTCTGCAAACATTGGAAACTCAGGGACGAACGCTGGAAATATAAAGTTTACGACTTAAGAAATTTGACGCGATTTAATCTACAAGGAAGTAGTGCAGCTTTGAGTCTATATCTCTCTGTACAGTCTAATTGTTTAGCTCTTTTCGTCGTCGTTTTTTTTTTACAAGGCTTATTCACACTGTCTGTCTTTCTGTCTGTCTGTCTTGCAAAAAGTTTGTACTCGTTATTAGTTAATCAATTAGTGGTACTTTATAAAGTTTGTTTTAGATCGAAAAAAGGAAGCGTATCCCAGCAGTATTGACATAAATGGCAGTGAGTTGGGGTTATTCCTCTTAGATGAGCTTTGTAAAATAAAATATTTTTATTTTCCATGTTATCTTTTATGTTGGATTGTAAAAAAAAATTCAGCATAATCTAGTCACCTTTACTTGCCCCTAAGTCTATTTGATGGAGCCGTGGTGAGTCCACCCAGCTCTAATGGATACCTGACCTAAGTTGGGGAAAAGTAAATGCGGTTAGTCGTTGTGCTGGCCACATGACACCATCGTTAACCGTAGGCAAAAAAAAACCAACAACAAACAACAACAACAGATGACCTTTACATCCTCTGCCCTACAGACCACAAGGTCTGAAAGGGGAACTTAAGTCTATCTGATCTATCAGTCAGCTCACTGGGCTTACCTTATAAGCAAATAAGACTAAGTATGTTAGACATACGTTATTGGAAAATAAGACTAAGTATGTTAGGCATACGTTAATAGCAAATAAGATTAAGAATGTTAGGCCTACGTTATTAGCAAATAAGATTAAGTATGTTAGGCATACGTTATTAGCAAATAAGACTAAGTATGTTAGGTATACGTTATTAGCAAATAAGACGAAGTATGTTAGGCATACGTTATTAGCAAATAATATTAAGTATGTTAGGCATACGTTATTAGCAAATAAGATTAAGAATGTTAGGTATACGTTATTAGCAAATAATATTAAGAATGTTAGGCATACGTTATTAGCAAATAAGATTAAGTATGTCAGGCATACGTTATTAGCAAATAAGATTAAGAATGTTAGGCCTACGTTATTAGCAAATAAGAATAAGAATGTTTGGCCTACGCTATAAGCAAATACAATTAAGTATGTTAGGCATACGTTATTAGCAAATAAGATTAAGTATGTTAGGCATACGTTATTAGCCAATAAGATTAAGTATGTTAGGCATACGTTATTAGCCAATAAGATTATGTATGTTAGGCATACGTTATTAGCAAATAAGATTAAGTTTGTTAGGTATACGTTATTAGCAAATAAGATTAAGTATGTTAGGCATACTTTATTAGCAAATAAGATTAAGAATGTTAGGCCTACGCTATAAGCAAATAAGATTAAGTATGTTAGGCATACGTTATTAGCCAATAAGATTATGTACGTTAGGCATACGTTATTAGCAAATAAGTGTGAGCTTGCGCTCCCAGAGCTATATTTTTGTGTATTCTATTTTTTATAGGCTGGTGCCAAATTTATTATTTGTACTTCCGCTTTTTGAGTAAGTTAGGGTGGGGTGTATAAAAAGTGTGCCACGCTGTTTTAAAAACAGTTCAGTGTACAGTTGACCAGTGGTCAGTATAGTATGTCTGTGTGACAGCCGAAGATCTTTGTGGTCTGTCGTGTACTTATTTTTCTTCCTGTACCTGAGACGGCCTGTAAGTTTACTATTGTTACTGCTGTTTTAAACTGCTTTTAGCTGCTGAAAGTAACTGTTGATTATAACTGTTCTAAGCTGCTGTTGTAGATTTAATTTGTTTCTGTAGATACTAGTGTAGTGTTGCCTTAGAGTTCTATTAGTAAACTTAGTTATAGTCTGTTTCTGTTCTTAGTGAATAGATCTACTAATACTATAGTAAGGTACTAACTAAGGTGTTCTTGTTTTAGTTTTAGTTATGAGTTGGTTGTAGTAGTAGAATATTGTAGATCTAGACTAGTTTATTGTAGTTTGTTAGTGTAGATCTAGGTCTAGACTAGTGTAGTAGTTGTAGTGATTTAGTTAGATAGTTGGGTTGATCAGTTTGTGCTAGATAGTTTTTAGGTTTGTTAGTGTTTGTAGTGTTGTAGTTTTAGAGGGTTTTAGTTAGTTGATGGGTTCAGTAGTAGTGGTTAGTCATTTTAGTGTATATATTTTATTATTGATTTGTTTTTGCATATGTAAATAAAGTTTCGTTTGTTTATTTATCCTAACTAAAGTTTCGTTATCTTGCTTTCCTTTAGTTTAGGTTAGTTATAGCTAGTTGTCTGGTTACTTAGGCGACTCTAGCCCCTTGGTCACCATGCCGAGGTGCACAGATTGAGCCCACCCAGTAGCGCTAACATCTGCCTACTGTTGGTAAATTTTAATGTTGAGCAGTAAGAATAGGTCTCTCCCACTCGCGCCTGCCTGACCTGCTCACATAAGATTAAGTTTGTTAGGTATACGTTATTAGCAAATAAGATTAAGTATGTTAGGCCTACGCTATAAGCAAATAAAATTAAGTATGTTAGGCATACGTTATTAGCCAATAAGATTAAGTATGTTAGGCATACGTTGTTAGCCAATAAGATTATGTATGTTAGGCATACGTTATTAGCAAATAAGATTAAGTTTGTTAGGCATACGTTATTAGCAAATAAGATTAAGTATTTTACAGACACCTTAATTCATATCACACAAGTAGGCAATAGAGACAAATAAACATAAACAAGTAATTGGGTTTACCGAACGTAGGCTATAATAAAAATTGTGTTTGTTAAATTAGCCCTAAACTCTATTAAGTTTTAAGGGTCTTTCTTTGTAAACGGAATGTGTAAAGTCTACCGACATTAAAGACACCCCCCCCCCTTTCCAAACCCAAACACTGTAGTGATTGTTATTGTTTTGAGATAGGTAAACTAAAGCAGTTGTTAATAAAGAAAGCAGTTTGGAAGAAAGGCGTATCATTAAAGAGACCATAAACATGACCGACTGTTTATTGTTTTGTTTCAATGACAATATTACTTGGGTAGCAGAGCGAACGTTATAAAGACAAAAGGAAAAGAGTCTAGTCAATCAGAGTATAAAAAGAGAAAATGATACATTTTTGTTGAAGTTTTAATATAGTCATTTTTGTTTCGTCGCCAAAGCTTTCAATCACTTAACAGGTCTTCGTTTGTTATTAGTTGTGAAGCCTGTTCATCGGGGATTTTTTTTAATGCTTCAAGACAAAAGTTATGGTTTATACGTTATACCATAGACTTATATACTAATCAGTAGTATATATTATGTTTATACCCTATCTCTATTAATGTTTTAATTTCAAATGAATAACAATTAGGTCTAGATCTTTTGTGCCGACATGTTATTGTCACTAAGCAACTAGTTTAGAATGATATATAATCTATAAAATATTAATTATTTGATAAAACTAACAAATATATCATAATCTACAATGTTGTTTGTATGAAAAGTAACTTATTGACGATGGATCCCTAACTAAGAGGGCTGTAGTTCGATTCCCAATTTAGTAGGCCTAGTCGTATTGTAACATAATAGTATTATATGTACATTTGCACACTTGCGCGTCAGTGCAACACCGCTGGTGTTTACGTAATAAATGGAGTTCCTAATATGTCTTCCCCATAGACATAAATAAATATAGACTGGCCGAAGGAAGTAACTTCATGTAACTTGAAAACATGTATATCTATTGTATTCGGATTTCCGAATTATGAAAAATTACATGATCTTCATTCTTAGAGATTAAACAAAACTACACTGTCTCCTTATTTACAATATATATGAGTGTGAGGCTGAAATAGATATGAATACTTAACTTTTATACTGCTCATAAATGCTGTTTAATAAAGTAGGCTACACAAAATTGCAAGTCACAAATTTTCGTTTCATAAAACTCTTTAATCGGCCAGGGTCTTCCCTCTTAAACACTAGTTTGTTATTTGTGTAATACAAATATTCTACATGGTGTCAGAATTTATCTTTTAAGGAAGTAACGAGATAAATTTTGAATCTCATTAAAAATGTTTGGCACTTTTCGAAGTGGGATGGAAGGAAAAAGGACCTCGTCCACAATATGCGGTAATACTTAAAGCAGTGTTTTCCATACTGTGTTCCGCGGAACCTGAATAGGTGTTCCGCAAACTACTGGAATCTCTCTAAAAAAATATTCCGCTAAATACTCAGAATGTGCGAAATGTTCCGTTAAGGTAAAACTTTGGGAAACACTGACTTCAAGGTTCGGGTCCTCTTCATCGCAGGCATAATAAGTGATATCAGCGTCCCACGGGTGATTCCAATAACGCTGTTGGTACTTTACAGATGCTTGTAATTATGGACAGGAAAAAAACAACGGTCAAAACTTACAAGATCTCTCGTCGAACAGCTTCAAAAAAAATTGTGCCTGACTGCCTGACTGTTTCTTGAGGCTTTTCGACTAAGCTCGATGAAGCGAATCCAATCAATTCCTGCGTTCTTTCCACAGCTGTGGGATTTGATTTTTGAAGCAACCACCGAGTCTTGAAATGACACTATCGCGTGTTTATTATGTGTTCAGTGTCTTTGTTTTGAGCGACTGCAGGTATACAGCGTTCATTACACTCGCGTCACACTTGAGTGTGTGTGTTTGTGTATGTATGTGTGTGTGAAGGCCTACTCGCGTGTTTTTAATTATACAATTAGACCTTTTCATTACTTGTAAACATTTCAATCCTCAAAGGTCTAAGACATGTTTCGATCAAGATTTAAGTAAAACAAAAAATAACGTGACAGCTCAAAGCAAAGCTAGGGCCTTCAATAAAATTTGTCATAGAGTCTATACTTCAGATGTACATTTAGATCTAGACACTATAAAGGCCTACAAATATTATTTAACACACAATTGTTTAAACACGTGTACTAAGGCTACCAAAGGCCTATAATATAATAAACCAGGTGTGACTGCCTGGTCGTGCGGTATGCGCGCAGGACTTCTCGATGGTCCCTGGTTCATGTCCTGCCTGCTGCCATCCACCGTCGTCCTGCGGGAGGTTTGGTCTAGGAAGTAGATTATCTGAAGGAACATCCGAAACATGACAAACAAAAAAATATATGCAAGGACCTAGCAACAGAGCTATTCACTCAGGGATCTGCTTTCGATAAAAGATTTAGTTATATTCGGACGTTTTCACATATATTGACCACAAATATAATTGAATTCGATTGGGACAGAATAAACTATAGATATGGATTAATGAAAACATTTTTCGCCTCCGTACCGGACAAAACAAAATCACGCGTTCCGAAAGCTGAAAGTTTGGACTAGTGAAATATGCCTTTGTGGAGTGGCACCGTAAAATACTGAAAAGTTTGGACTGACGAAATATGGAGTGGAGTGGAGTGGCACCGTAGAACACTGAACAGATAATACCATGGTGGCTTTTGGACTGATGAAATATGCCTTTATGGAGTGGCACCGTATAATACTGAACAGATAATACCATGGTGGTTTTTGGACTGATGAAATATGCCTTTATGGAGTGGCACCGTAGAATACTGAACAGATAATACCATGGAGGTTTTTGGACTGATGAAATATGCCTTTATGGTGTGTCACTGTAGAATACTGAACAGATAATACCATGGTGGCTTTTTGACTGATGAAATATGCCTTTTTGGAGTGGCACCGTATAATACTGAACAGATAATAACATGGTGGTTTTTGGACTGATGAAATATGCCTTTATGGAGTGACACCGTAGAATACCGACCATATCCTCCATTTTATTGAGAGGTCCGAACAAGACACTTGATCCCCAAAAAGGACCCATATAGAAAAAAAACCTATATGGACAGCAAATTGATCTGAAACATCTGTTAATGTCACATATAGGACTAGTGATTTGAACTCGGATGTTCCTTTAGATAATTTACTTCCTTGTCCAAACCTCTGGCAGCAAGACGGGGGATGGCAGCGGGCAGGATTCAAACACAGGACCTTCGAGACCATCGAACGACAGTCCAGAGAGCATACCACACGACCAGGCAGCCATCCATTGTATTAACTCATTAGTAACGCTGTAGAACATTTGGTTATTCGTATTTTTGAGTTTTGTGTGGACAGGTGACACAAGTTTTTGTTATTAAACAACTATTATTGTTACCCACTCGAAGGATTCCTCCTCCCCCCCCCCCCCCCCACACACACTGTTACGATGAAGTCACTACCCAAACACACGCACACATGCACAGAGTTGGTACAGGTAACCAAACAGAGCTCACCACGACTTTTACTCCTCACACCAAGAAGAATTAACCGAGTTCTCTTACACTAAAAGAAAAGGCAATATTTTCAACGAATGTTTGAACAGATTTAATGGAGTCTAATAGTTCGAAGTACACAACACACGACCAACATCATGATTTAAACAGATGTCCACATAGCATCCAATGTACAAAAAAAACAACAACAACAACAAATTTTTGGTGATGCTTCTGAAAAACAAAAACAGTTTGATATTCCTCAATGTCTATGATGATATACATTTTCTTCGCATAAAAATACCTAGATCTACTCTAAATCAATTAATCTTATCTTCTTATTGCAGGTTATTACCTTACAAATTTATAACATCTACCAGACAAAACTTTGTAATAGCTTTTGTTTTAGAAATTTTGTTTTGTTTATAAGGCTCGGGTCGACCCGACATGCAATGTCCCCCAAAAGTCATAAACAAATGCGCATATTAGGCCTAGTTATTACTGATCAAACGTATATTAATACTGTATTCATAACAAAAGTTCCAACCATAGACTTATATATGTAAGTCTATGGTAGAACAATCAAACGTAGTCCAGAGTAATCTGCTATTTGTTAATTATTGACATACTACGAAGCTTCTCACTCTTAAAGGCAAGTTAAAAGTAAGTCGTTCGTTTTCATGTGTAAATCTGCGTAATCCACTCCTCCTCTTAGATTTAGATCATAGAGCTTTAACCCCAGGCTTTTTTTTTCTTGTTATTTTGTGTGTTTATGTGTCAGTTCGGCTTGTAATTAGTTGCTTTTTGGTTTCTTGACACTTGATATTCTCAACGACCTTTTTCAGTGTGCCCATTATGATTTAGGATTTTCTGGCAACTCCTGATGTGGCTCTGTGCCAGTTATGTTCTTCATTTGGAGGCCTTTGTGTAAAAATGTGCATTAAGCACTTAAAGATGGCATCTCAACAGTTCTTAAACTGTGATAGTTATATCAAAAAAATGATCGCATCTATAAACAAAAAGCTGCAATCATCAACAAGCTCATATATAAAATTGTTCTCATAAGAATAGATACGAACATTTCTACAACTTATACATTATTTGTTTGTTGATAATATATTCATACTTATTCATAGTTTTTGAAAACTTGTGTTAAATTGATACGTTAGCAGTAAAACACTAAAATATGGAAATTCAAAATTAAAATGAAATAATTATTTTAATTGCTACATTTTCTTTTTAAGGCCCCCCCCCCCCTTTTCCGGGTTCACATTATAATTAGAAGCTTTCGCATGATATCGCTAATGACATTTTCAATCGTCATTTCTCTATAATACTGTATATGATAGCTAACACTTAGGAATAGGAGACAGACTTTAATTCATTGCATTAATGAGGTTGAAAACACCATACTCTGAGCCACTTTTTTTTTTAAACGGAGGTAGTCTTATAGTAACATAATACAAAATGTTCCCTCATATTTCTTCTTTACACTGGCCTATAAAAATAGATGAGAATTTTCCTTTTCAACCTCTAGAGGCGGGAGATGCCACAGATTTTTGGTTTTGACAACGAAGATAGTGAGCTAATTAAAAATAAGCTGGTCATGCTTATCTTAGAGCGTAAATAACACTTGGAAGTCATGGCAGCAAATTCTCTTGTACACAAAAACTTTGGTTGAAGGACAGCATGTAGACTACAATGCATTTACAATGCACACAGACTGCGTAGGGAGAAGGGCGACTTCCAACTTCTAATATTGTCTGTCCGAACAAAGGTCGAGGACATGAACTAATCAACGTGCTTTACCGTATGCCGACTAATAAAATTTAAAATTTCGTATCGGCTTAATTTTCGAAATACGAAGTTACATAATCGTTTTCCGTATTTGTTGATACGCCTACATTTAAGTAAAATTACTTTGTAGACATACATTCAAGACAATTCGTTACATTGTATGCCTATCTGTTTTATTAAGATCCCTAGTTATAGCTTCAATATTTAATCCGACATAAAACATATCGTTGTGAAACACCAGCTAGATAGCTACCAGTATTATATTAGATCTAGTATATACTATATATATTTAACCTCATACTTACATTATTGTAATGTCTAGGCCACTGTTTGACAGCTTGCTATAGAAATCTGATCTTAATATAAATTATATTCCTGACAGCAGAACTCGTGTTAGGGAACTATTTAAAAACTTGAATGATCGCATTGACAAAACAAAACATCGATCCGCAAGTCAAGCGTTGTGATTCCACTGTATACAGGTGTGTCAGTGTTAAGTGGCACTATACAGAAGCATTGTAAAACTTGTAGTAGTGACGGATAAGTTATCCGCCCCTGCGCATTTTGTCCGGAAGGAGAATATCTCAAGAGAGTCGAGTGAATATTGTTGTATCTAGAAAGCCACAGAATAGAACTTGAGTTTCTTTTTGGTTTGATCGATTTGTGATTTACACAGGTCTTTCTCAGCATTCTTTCTTTGAAAGAAGCCATTGAGTAGCCTTAAGAGAAAATTTTTAAAAGAAAAAATATGTGAGGGGCGTCTTATTATTTTTTTTTTTTTAGTATCATTGTTTAAAAGAAATGGTCAAACAATGAACTATAATTGAATTTATATATGTTTACAAAAGGATTGACATATTTAACGATGGAGAGAGAGAGAGAGAGAAAGAGAAAAAAGAGAGAAAAAGACGCCAGACAGCGGGCCCGGTTTGGGGGGGGGTGTAATGTGCGTAACCGCAGAGGTCATCAAGACAGGAGGAGCCTCGCCAGTTTGGGTACACTTTTGTTCAGCACTGTCTTTCTGCTCAATCAGGGGTGGACTGGGTGTCATAATCGCCTCTGGTGCTACCTTACCATTGGCCCACTAATTGACTACCATATGATAAATATGATAACCATTATAATGCATCGAAAGCTTAGCATTAGCGTATGCATGCGTGAAATATAATATTTTTAAAAGTACCCTCCTGTCATTCAAAGCGCCCCTATTCGGCCACCTGGGAAGCCTTTCCACTAGGCATTCGCCCGATTTTCCCTGGCCCCAATTATGCATCTCTGCAGCTCAGAATGCATTAAATTACCCAGCACACATTAGCCTCCCCAGTCCCCCATGCTGCAAAAGAGAGACCAACCGTTGCCGATTTGCATATGGTGTCAACATACTTAAGTCCGGCCTTCTAAACAGAAACAGTAGTCGAGAAAAAATGGGAAGAGAGACTAAAAACTTAGAATACATAGGAGTCATTGTTAATGGATCCCTAACATCGATGAAAGAAATAAAATTTAGATATCGAACAAAGTTTGAAGTTTTATTAAAAGGAATTTTTACGTATCAAACAGAGCATTAAACTTAATTTAATATTTTGAAACCCTCAATTCTAAAAAAAAAATATCTTATAACAAGCAAAAGAAAATAAAGATTACTTTTTAAAAAAACAAAGCTTTCTAAGGTGAAAGAACCACTAATTATTGCAATTTATCCGAAAAAGGCAGGGTTTAGGTACCTTTCTGTTATTTAAAACAAAATTAATAAATTAGTACTAATTGATTAACTAATTGGTTAATTTTTGGATTGATTTGTGTATTGTCATAGATTATAAATAACTGTGCAAAATTTCAACTTGATCTGAATTGGAAAGTGGGAAAAAACGTGTCAAAACGTAATAATGGGATTAAATCCATATATACATCCAACATTTCAATATCAAACAAAATAATCAATTACCAATAATTAAATAACTAATTTTTTTATTGATTCATGTCTAGTCGGGTACAATGAATAAATGTGCAAGTTTCAACTTGATCTGAGAATGGGAAATGAAATGGGAGAAAAACATGTTCAAATTTGTACCAGACAGACAGAGATATATAGCTTTGTAAAAAGTGGTCTTCTCTGGTGCCATTAAAGCATGAAACAGGTAATCTGAATCTGCCAAACAAAAAACAACCCCAACAACAATTAGTGGAGTTTAAGCCGCTAACATGCACGGCATATGGATACACGTAGGATCTACATACCTTCTGTTGTGAAGGAGGTGCAGAAAATAAAAACAAAAGTTATATTCAGGAACGGATTTAGACCCAAGCTATTTGAGATATGGGGCCCTTAATAATCGAACTTCCCACTTGCAACGCCAAAATTATTATTAACGTTAGGCGGTATTCTCTTTGCTCTTTTTTCTAAATGTTTAAAAATATCACAGGAAGTTGGGAGGGGGCGGTGCAAAAAGTGGGAACCCTGAGCTATAGATTGTGTAGCCTATAGATTGTGTAGCCTATAGTTTGTGTAGCCTATAGTTTGTATAGCCTATAGATTGTGTAGCCTATAGTTTGTGTAGCCTATAGATTGTGTAGCCTATAGATTGTGTAGCCTATAGTTTGTGTAGCCTATAGATAGTGTAGCCTATAGTTTGTGTAGCCTATAGATTGTGTAGCCTATAGTTTGTGTAGCCTATAGATTGTGTTGATTATAGTTTGTGTTGCTTATATATTGCTTATAGGTGAATCCAACAAGATGAAAAACAGTGGGGTGAACATTTTCGCTTGAAAAGGCTCCACTGGTGCGTGACACAGGTGAGAACAGTAACTGTTGTTTAGTCAACTAAAAACTGTATTGTATACCTAGACTATGTCGACAGGCCTAGAAGTGGCGCAGAACTCCGACCTTCACATTGGCTCCAAGTGCAGACTTCAACGTAAACTCGTTGAATTAGACTCAATTTAAAAAACGTTTTGTTTTTACTGCTGATAGGTGGACAACTGATAGGGGCAAGCTTTTTTCCTTTAATCTTATATGACACCCTTTGTCAATGAAAAGTTGGATTCGCCTTTGAATTCAGTGTGAGTGTACGTATTATTGAGTCTGTGTGTGGACAGCTACAGTTAGAACATGTCTGAGTGTATATCAGATCAATCTGGCGATATGGATACAGCGTCATATCACAGACACGATAACAATACAGATCCGTAGAGAAATAACTTTTGCGGATCTCACGCAGTAACACTGGCGGATCCGCACCAAAGAGAGTTGGGGGCAATCCCGACCCCCCCCCCCCCTTTAACAAAACAGTTAAACTTGTTAAAAATGCTTAATAAGCAAGTCGAATTTTTTTTTGCAACTGAGGGGGGAATGGGAGAATTACTCCCCATCAGGACTTATCACCCATTTCATCCTCACTCTCTGTTTGTTTCTTTCAGATCTTAGGCCTATATTAGGTAAAATTAACTCACTACATCTGTCTGTCAATGAAGATTCGATTACGTTATTTCTCCCACTTCCCATCGTCGAAGACAATAAATTAATTTTGCTTTATTTAGAAAAAGGGAGATAAATATTGCAGTAGTGATTTGTATGCAGTGTTTTCCCTTATATTATTTTTTATTAAAAGTCCTTTTTATATTTTGTATGTAATACTTAATATCTTTAATCGAAAGAAAAGGAGGCTGGGTGTTCTAACACACTTTTAAAAAAATGTCTTTGGTGCAATTGCTTAAGCGTAAGAAAAGTCCTAATTTGAGAATTTTTATTCCGGGGGAAGGCCTTCTACACACCTCACCCTATACTTATCTCATAGTCTGTTGGACCGTTGGGGCACCAAGCAAGATTTGTCGAAGGTCTTTCTCCATTCCTCCTTGTCTTTTGACTTGTTTAAAACCTCTATCAATGTTAGGCTTGTCCATTCTTTTATGTTGTCCTTCCATTGCTTTCTCTGTCTGCCTCTTCTTCTTTTCCTAGCACTGTTCCCTGAAGGAAGGTCTTTGCGAGCCCACCACTACCATAAATAACAAATGGAATCAATGCTTTTTTTTTTGGGCAGCCCCACGGAAAAGGAATATACGCTATTAGTTGACAGATGTGGTATAAGTTGAATTAGCCCCCTTGAGGACTCGAGCTCTGATTGAAATATTGTGTGTGTGTGTGTGTGTGTGTGCATTTACAAAACGATCACAATCATCCCCTTCCCGACGCCCCCTTTCACAGCTGGTCCAGACACGTGATAGGATCATAGCCAATTGAGAAAGCTAACCTATAACAATGGGTTGAAAATATTTATAATTGCACAGATTTGTATGTTTGTTATGTCTCATGTAATTACACGTAATTACATGAGAGTGATACAATTAGACTTATTATAAGCGTAACTTTTTTAAAAAGTTTTTTTTTTTTAAATGCTTTTTGTTTGTTTTTTTCTTTTAGGCCACATTCTTTGTTTTTTGGACGCCTCGTTACGCAGCTCTGGTTTAGGCACCAGAAATAACAACGATGAACTTCTTTATAACCTCACTTGTGTACTGTCATAAGTTTTCATTAGTTTCAACGTAAATCTAAGGGAATGCTATTAGCATTCTTCAAAGTACTTATATATATATATCTATATTCATTTCACGTTCACCACTTATCTCCTTCAATGATAGGTCGGTCCTTTCTCTAACTGTTCTTCTTATGCCTGGTATTGTTCCCTGCAGGAAGGTCGTTGTAAGTTCTGCGGACCCCGTGATGTGGCCGTACAATTTAAGTTTCTGACTGAGGTCAGGTCATCGTGTGGGTCAATTTCCATTGTGATTCTGTTTCGAATTTCACATTTATGATCCGGTCTTAATATGTGATAGATTTATATTATCCATCCCTAAAAAAAAATTCCGCAAATTCCGTACCTCCCATCCCGCAAACGAATTCTTATTATCCTATCTTATAAGTTACAGACGTTTTTTCCCTAGCAGAAGTAATTACGTCCTACGAGTAACTGTGGTCAATCTAGTCGTGCATGTTAATTAAAGACTTAAACTCTGTTAAGTCATTGATTTTCCTGGCTGATTCAGGCAACCATTTCCATGTTCTACTGAGAAGTAGAGAAGAAGAACACTTTTCTGAATTAGTCCCAATCGTTCTAGCATTACAGAATAAGAAATGTGCTTCTATCTTTGTGTCTAAGTAATTTGTTTTTTTTAGTTGTGTATTTGAAAATTATGGTTTAGTGTTTTATGTATTATTTCTACTTTACTATATGGTCTTCTGTCCTGAAGTGTCTCTGAGTTTACTGATTTTACTGGTGGTGTTACCCTAGTCTAGTCAAATATGAGTATTCATTTGTTATAAATATCATCGCTCTATTTTTTGCCTGTTCTACTTTGTTTAGGTTCTCTTGATTTGAGACGTCACAAACAGAGTGAACAATATTTTTACATTGATGAAACAAAAGTTTAATAGCATTTTAGTTTTATGTTCCCGTTCTATTTGTACACATTTCTTTTCATTAAAAACCAAAGTGCTTTAAATAATTGCATTAATATGGCAATTCAATGATGACTTTTTATGTATTAGGGCCCTATAACACCTAGGTACCTTATTTGTTTTTGTTTAGCTGCCCAGGTAATCTACACTGTACACCTCTGATAATAGTGTAAGTAAAATTGTGTTTAGTAACTACGTTTCGTTATCTTTGATACTGACATCAACACTATTATAGAGCGTGTTGTGTCTTGCTAATAGCACACAAGGATACATTGGTTTCTCAAGTAAAATTAAGGACGAACACGTTTAGGAGTTCATAACTTTAAATTATCACCCTTTACGCGAATCTCATCTGTATATATACTTCTCTACGTCGCCCAACCATGCGGGAGACCATGCACGCACGCCGACTCTCTAACCCTGGAAGAAAAAGTCATGGAAAGATAACTCTTTTATTTCTGGCTAGAGTTACCCCACGTAACTTTCGTGGCGACAGAGAGCGCGGCTCAGAAAAAAAAGAGGGGGTGGGAAGAACAAGTCATCTTCTCTGTAGATATAATTCTCTACGTCGCCCGCACCCGGCTGTTCCTGCAGCTGCAATGACACACATTTCCCTATCTATAAAGATCTCTAAATCTGCTTTGTTTGTTCTTAAACTCTAGAATTACTTAAGTTTTAAAGTGATAAAGTATTGCTGATTTAGAAAATTTATTTGATTGGACTGCTGTTTTAGATTTTGTACAATTTACAGTAATTACAGGAGTGTATTTGACTTCATTTTAAATGCAGGGAATATTGTTCGTCCATCATGGTTCGATGGTGACCACTTTTGTCTTCCAGGGGTCTGACTTTTTGTTTTGTGCCTTCTCTAGTGGCTGGTAAGACCTATGTGAGTCCGGAATGCTCGGCTGCACACTGGGCAGGTTATTCTAGCTGGAGCTGAAGTCATTGGCCTTACTTTTTTTCTGTGACGTTATTCTTCTGCCAGCACTGTTTTCTTTTCCTCGGCAATTTGTGCGCCAGTTTTCACAGCGTGATGCCCTGATACTCTGTCATGTGCTTCCGTCTCTCAAATGGCTGATTAATGCTGAAGGCTTTTAGTGAACCAAGAAGCGGTTTCATTGTCCACCTTGTGATCGCTTTCCTGCCCTTAAATGGCCATAGAGGAGTATATTAGGGATGTGGCCTGCCCATCGCAGCTGGGACTGCATCAGGATTGTGTGGATGCTTTGCAGACCCGCTTTTCGAAGGACTTCAGTATCTGGAATTTTTTCTTGCCATTTAACATTTAGTATTTTTCTTACATGACTTGAAAGTGGTACAGTTTTTGTGTGTGTGTGTGTGCATGTTTTCTATATAATGTCCACGTTTCTGAGGAACAGAGTAATGTAGGGAAGATGGCAGCTCGATAGATCCCTAGCTTTGTGCTGGGAATACATATGGAGTTTGTGAATGTGCTTTAAAAATCATGTTGGAATTGTATTGTATAATTATAATATAACAGCAATTAAATTTCGTTGATAAATATTTTATGTTGATGATATACCTCCTAACGATGAAAGTAGATATCAAATGGATAACAAAATATTAACGCAGGAGCAGGCAAACACACACAGAGAGAGAGAGAGAGAGAGAGAGAGAGAGAGAGAGAGAGAGAGAGAGAGAGAGAGAACTGTCACAGCACCCCAAGGGACAAATGATGATGATGAAATTGATATACATATTAACAAAAATAAAATATTTTGGGTGTCATTTGGGGCACAATGAGAAAAACAACACACGCCCTCGCTAGACGATCACAATAATTGTTATGTTTCGTTTGCTTTCTGACTTGGATACAACATTGCTTTAAAAGACAGCGCGTGATGAAGTGATGGAAGATTCTTGGTTCTATCTTTGTCGTGAATCTGCATAACTCTTTTAAAAAATCTGACGACTAAAATAAATAGTCGTTTCGACGTCAAGAATGAGACAAACATACATTTGACGTGAGCTGGTCTGTTTTTATCATATTTTTTTTTTGTTATTCATCATTTGACAAGCTCCTACCAACATCCTCCATGAGTAATTGTATTACTGTTGACCTACTTAACATTCTAATTTCCGAATGATTTGATTCACGCACTAGTGCATATCAAATATTCTATTTAGCTCGACAGGTGAATGTGGGCGATTGGCAATGAGACGTTGACATCTGCGTTGACACCAGTGGCTCTCTCTATGCGATCTGTTGGGTGTATCGATGTGAAACTCGATCTGTTTCTATGGCCGATGGTTAATGAAGGAATCTTGTCCAAGCATAACGACCAGCCTCATTTACTTCCGCCAACTAGTTTTTCGTACTCAATAAAGTTGGGTCAACTCAGGGGCGTCTAAAATATTCTGAAATCTGTTTTCACCAGAATTCGAAAACCTGAAACCCCTCAGTTCGGAAGCCAAGCGCTTTACCACTCAGCCACTACGACAATGCGGTTTCCCTGACAGTTGTCGATCAGCCTCCTGGTCTCTTCTACAAATGCATACTTTCGATACTAATAAAGGGCTAATGACAATGTCACAGTTTTCTTTTGCAGTTATCAAACTTTACTCTCGTGTACATTGGTCCTTAATTTTAAATGTTTGAGATCCACTGGTTTCTACAAAGAATCGCAACAGGTGGACCATGCTTGTTATTTACGTACCGGTACATGTTTATTCTCACTTATCGAAAGGTCATTCTGACACCCCATTCTCTAACAAACTGATCTCACAGATATAGTACAGTCATATACTCAGGGGCAGAGTCAACTCTTTCTCATCTTATCTTATCTTATATAATACAGACGTTACTTCAAAATAGAAGATGATTGCGTCCTACGCCTCATGCATTTAGTCATGCATATTAACCAATGACTTAAATTCTGCCAAGTCACTGGTTTTCCTGGCTAGCTCAGGCAACCCATTCCATGCTCTAATAGCACTAGGGAAGAAGGAGCATTTGTACAAATTTGCCCTAGCATATGGGATGAGGAATGTGCCTTTATCTTTGTGTCTTTCACAGTATTTTTTTAAATTTTGTTTTTGTATTTGAAGATTATGGTTCAGTGTTTTATGTATAATTGCTACTTTACTTTTGAGCCTTCTGTCCTGAAGGCTTTCTAAATTTAGAGATTTTACTAAAGGTGTTACTCTAGTTAAGTGTGAATATTTGTTTGTTATGAATCTCACTGCTCTATTTTGTGTCTGTTCCAGTTTCTTAATGTTATCTTGAGTTGAGGGGTCCCAAACGGAGGATGCATATTCTATTATTGGCCTAACCAAAGTTAAATAACATTTTAGTTTTATGTTCTTATTTGATTTATAGAAATTTCTTTTAATAAACCCTAATGCTTTGTTGGATTTTTTTATAATTTTATCAATATGTGGATTCCATGACAGTTTTTCATTTATTATAACACCTAGGTATTTTGCGTTTTTAGTCTGTGTTACTGGTTTGCCATGAATAAGATAAGTGGAATTAATTTGTTTTAGTTTTTTGTTACTCTTAACAACTGACATTTTTCTGGGTGGAAAGACATTCTCCAATTTGATTCCCATTTCTGTAATTCTTATCTTATCTTATATAATACAGACGTTACTTCAAAAAGGAAGATGATCTCTTTGTAAAATATCTGTGTCTTGTGTTGTTTTTATTGTTCTATATATTATGCAATCGTCTGCAAATAATCTGACTTTTGTTCCTGAGGTAATGCAATTTGGTTAATCATTATGTAAATTAAGAAAAGTAGTGGACCCAAGACTGTTCCTTGAGGTACACCTGAGTTTACTGTTATCGGTGTTTATTTAGAGCCATTTATTATTACTGTTTGTTCTCTACCTATAAGAAAATCTTTAATCCACTGATGCAATGGACCATTAATGCCGAAACATTTTAATTTTTTAAGCAAACTATGGTGGTGAACTTTGTCAAAAGCCTTGGAAAAATCTAGTAAGATAGCATCTATTTGTTCACTATTATCTAAACCTTTTGAAAAGTCATCAATTAGTCCTATTAGTTGTGTTTCACATGATCTATATTTCCTAAAGCCATGTTGGTATGGGGTGAGGACATTATGTTTGTCTAATTGGTTTATAATGTTGCTACATATTATGTGTTCTAGGATTTTACATGTGATGCTGGTAAGTGATACTGGTCTGTAGTTTCCTGGATCAGATTTTTCTCCTTTTTTAAATAGGGGGGGTGACATTAGCTTCTTTCCAGTCCTTTGGTACTCTGCCCTGGTTAAGCGATGCCTGAAAGAGTATTTTGAACACTAGGGCTAGCTCATTGCTTAGTTCTTTGAGTAATCTAGCTGGAATACCATCAGGTCCAGACGCTTTATTTGGTTTGGTGTTGGCTAATAGTTTTTGGATTCCATTTTCTTGTACTACTATATCTTCTATGTTGTCTACTTGGTTCAAATTCAGTAATATGTCTTTGTCTCCTGGGGCTGAAAATGCTGATGCAAAGTATTTGTTTAGGATGTTTGCTTTAGTTTCATTATCATTATGTATTATGTTATGTTCATCTTTTAATAGCGCTATGCCTGTTGTTTCCATTATCTTAGACTTAATGTATGACCATAGATTATTTACCACATTCTGGTGGAATCAACGCTGGTATCGTCAGTTAGAAGAGAAAGAGTTAAGTAAGTGGTGGCCCTGGGCAGGATATTTATGGAGGGCCCTACCCTCTTTGAAGACATATACTATGTATATGCATATCATATTTAAAGAGAGAAACACATTTAAAAACAAATAGATCTAATATTTTACATCTTAACGTGTTTTTAAAACATATTATTGAACGAATATCAAAAAAAGTATTGTTGTGAAGATAGCACTCTGTATTGCCCAATTGTCATAGTTTTTTTTTCTTTTCTGGCCATAAAACTAAATTCTTTTTAATCTTTGTCTGTTAGCGCATCAGTTATATATATATAAAGTCAAACGTTACTACAACTAGTCTACATTATTAGATACAACTGGCACGATGAATCCTTTTTTTGGGTCTCTTTTGAAAGTTTTTTTTTCTTCAGCAGAATTATCCGCTTCCCAAATTGATACAGAAAAAAAAATTAATTCCGTCAAAAATTCGTTTTCTTAATGTTTTAAAAAGTTCAAATCTTTAGTTTTATCAGATCTATATGATTTTAATAAACTCTTTCTCTAATCGACGGGACGGGAAATAAAGAAAAGTTAAGTCTCCCCTTTCAGACCTTGCGATCTATGGGGCAGATGATGTTAAGCCTAGGTCTCTTCTTTCTACGGTTAAAGAGCAGGGTGTCATGTGGCCAGCACAACGACCAACTGTCTTTACTTTCCCCAACTAGAGTTGGGTGGACTCAAGGGCGCCCCAAAAATCCCGAAACTCTAAATTCCAATTGCTGAGATACGAACCCACACCCCTCGCCCACCGCGCCCCCTGACGCAACGGTAGTCTTCTATTAAAAGCGAATATGTGGATGGAGAATGGACTTTCATAAAAGTGAAACAGCCAACACAACAACAAAATATTGTCCTCTGCTAACACAACAATTAGCAATAAAAATCTCGGTGAGCAGAAATGAATTGATTATTGTTTACGGGCCTGAGAAAATGCCGAAATTGGAGCTCTAGCTCTCTTGATAGGCAGTCAAGTGTTTATGCCACTGAGACACATATCCCAGACATTCATCAATCTGTTTTATCTTTGGCAGCATTGCCATGAGATTATAAAGATATTTCAAAGTGATGTGTGCACCCTCTCTCTCCCTCCACTCTTTATCTATTCGAGGAAAAAATGTATTGGAAGATAAAGGAAGGAAATTATTAACTCTTTCTCTCCTAACTGACGATACCAACATGTTAAATAATAACGGAGAGAAAGAGTTAATGCGTAACTATTTGAGAACCAGGCTAGGTGGAAATTGATACTTTTAATGGATCCATCTGTTGAATTAACACTACAGTGTCTGCCACCTTGTTAAAAGCTTCGTCAGAAATGTGTCAGGGAGGGTTACAGAGTATCACGATGATACTTTTTTCCTGTCCTGTACACTATGTCTAAGATATAAACAAAATAAATTCAAAATTCAAAGTATGATAGCCTGATCAATTAGCTAGATCTCCTGTTTGTAGCATAATGGGGTGAAGGGATTCGTTTTTTACTAACTCTTATACAAAACTTATATCAACTCAATCTATCTGTGTTGTAAAAAGTTTGTACAAGTTATTTCTCCGACATCCAAACTTGGATCAAGCTGAAATTTGGCACAATTATTTCTTTTACCTGACAAAACAAGAATCAATAAAAATTAACTAATTAGTTTGGTATTTTTTTATTTTTTTGGGGGTATCGAACAAGGGAAAGATATTGTCTTGGCTGATGTGGTGATATAAGCTGAATTAGTCTCTTTTATGTCTCCGCTTTAATGTTTGAAACTAACTATAGATAACTATAAAAACCTTTTATTTTCATAAGCACTTCACAAGCCCAGTGGTTAGTATGTCAGCTTTGTTTTGTTTTTTTTAAAGTATTTTTAAAAATGCTTTTCTTGTTGACTCTTTCATTTTTTGTCTTCTCATGCTGCCACTTCATGTTTACATTTTTATTATCATTATTATTACATTATTATCTTCACAGTTGATATCTCATTCTTTCGTTATTTCAACTTTCCTAGAGCTTCTATTATGTAGGTCGACTCAGTGAAAATCGGTCAACAGTTTAAATACACTTATCAAAATTCGTTCACAATGTTTAGCCAACAATCACTTCTTGTGGGAAGTGAACAATTCTAGTGTCTGCGCATGACCTTTCCTTTGTCTAAACTTTTAATTCCAACTGTGTAGCTCTTATTAGAGTGCAGACATTCTCTTAAATATAGTCTCGTAGAATCTACATTTCTAGAGTCGTATGGTTTTTTAATGCAAATCTGCGCCACAGTGGCGTAGCTATGGTGGGGGGATGGGTGAGAATTTGAAAATTCCCCGGGCCATCACTTGAGGCGGGCCCCTTAATGAGTGTTCGCAATTATCTCATGTTATAATATCGAGTGTCAAAATGCAGGGGCCCCTAAAGAGGTCAAGCCCCGGGGCCCCCGAATGATGGCAAATTCATAGCTTCGCCACTGCTGCGCCATAGCAAGCGACATGGTCTTTTTTAATGGCTACATATCTGCTTGGATAACTGCTTGGTTATATGGTCTACGTCCGGTCAGCATTGTTCCAAGTTTAAATCGTGTGCACTGCCATCCCCTGTTAGTGTTAGGACGTAATAATCTTCCTTGTTGAAGCAACGTCCGAAACTCATAAAACAGACAGATTTTTCTTGGGGAAGAATCGCGTTGAAATGGGCTACAGCTGCTGGATGTTGCAAGGTTTAATTACAGTGAGATCAAGATCTATATAACCTCTTGTTTTATTCATAAACATAATACTTCAAACTGGCAATTTACCATTTTCTTGTCTTGATTTTCAGAATGTTAGATTTAGCTGGTCTTATTGTTATTTTCTGAAACCAGTCTATATTTTTACAAAGCTTATATCAAATCACTTTGTCAGTCAGTCTGTCTGGTGTACACACCCATTCTCAGATCAAGCTAAAATTTCGCACAATTATTCATTGACATAGACAAAACATGAATCAATAAAAAAAAAAGTAACCAGTTAGACAATTAATTACTGGTTACTCATTATTTTGTTTAATAACATTATGGGAAACTAATACTTCAGTATTCACAGATCGTGTGGCAGATGTGGCTAAATTTGTTGGGTTTAGTCCTCTTAATTAATTGTTAACACTACTTCTCCCTCATACATTCACCGAATAAGTTGATACTTTAAACAATTATATGTTGTACCTAACAAACATGAATCAATTTAGCCTACATATTCTGTTTGATATCGAATAAGGGAAATGGCTATGTAGAAATAGTTTTAAGGACGGAGTTCTTCCCCTTTTGGATAAGCTTTGTTTTTTTTTAAAGGATTTTTTTAATACTTTACTTTTATTACAATTTCTCTTATTAGCTTGAAAACTCTTCATAAATGGAAGATCTCTGTTATTTCCCTTTAATTACTGATTTTTATAGTAGTGGGTTCCAGATTAATAAATTAATTTTTAATTTAGCACTGTTGACTACTTTAGTTGTAAAACCAAATAGTGAATAATTTATTGATTCTTTTTATAAGCAACATCTAGATATATTCTTGTCTGAGCATATATGAGTGGCGACAGACAGGAGAGGAAAAGAGCACAACGAAATCTCAACGTTGCTCTTGAGGAAGGGAAGAGAAACTATCGCACCAAGCGATAAATTAAGACAAGTGACATGAAACAGGCGAGGGGTATCATGAACAAAATGTAAAAGTATAAAAAAAATCTTGCTACAAGAGACGACAAAATCCAACGAGTTAAATGATTTCTCCCCAATAGAAAGAAAACTATATGGTTGCTCCCTGATTTGGAAGCCACTGCGCAGTTCATCTCATGTATTGGTCTAGTCATCTGAACACTCCAACAAAAACAAAAAAAAAATGAGAACGAAGAAGAAATGATTTCTATTATTATTTCGACACTAACGATTTTCATTATTTAAAGACCAACTGAAGAGGGTTAGGGGTCAAACGTAAAAAAAATACTGTAGTGCATTTTTTAAAAATCGTAATGCTTATGAATACATTTAATGTTTGCGAAATGGCCTTGGATGTTTTATCACGCTCACATCTGCAATATTTTAAGTTTTAATATCACTGCATGGTATGACAATCTGAACATTAAAAATAAAAATAAACTTCATAGAATCCTAAATGCTGCTGGTAAAATCATTAACGAAAAAACAACCCTCATTTGGGCAGCTGTTTGAGGAAAACATTAATAAAAAAGCTAAACAGATTCTAGACAAACATTTTCCCTGGAAAATAATATAATTAAATAGAAACCATCTGACTATTCGCATGGCGTGAATGTATATTTTGTTTTCAATAGTTTTTTTTTTTTTGTATAATGCACAAATTGTAAGACAAATGTCCTTATGAATAATACAGATTATTATTATCTAATTATCGTGTCATTATAATTCTAGCTTGACTCACACACTCTGATTCTGAATAATAGTAAATGGGGGTACATATGGCGTCATCCGCCTTTGCAACAATAACACAACCTTTGACCTACTTCTGCATAGCCTACGCCTATATACTGGTATACGGATGCTACTTCTCTATTAAATATTGAAATAATATACTTTTCTAGACTAGATCTGTACATACACTAGATCTAGATAAATAGAAATATCTGCTGTTAAACTAGACAATAAGTAACTTATTCAACGCGGCTTAGGGAGTCTTATTATTATAGTAATAATTATACTATATCATCATCATGACATGTATTTGTATATTCATTATTGTCACTAATGACACTATGAAGTGACTATGACGGTCTATGATTGACTAGATTTAGATTTTAGATCTATCAAATCTAGATCTATGTCAATGTCATCATCATAATGTGACTTACTGACTTAGTTTTAGAATAAATAAAATAATATAAAATCTAGATCTATATATAGACTGGATCTAGAATCTAGCTATAGATTAGCTAGTTTATTATATTATAGTCTAGATAGACTAAAATCTATAGATCTTATATTAGAGTAGATTTATAATTGAGTATAATGATACTAATGATAACTAATGATAGTCCAAGAGGGTATTTTGTCTTTATAAAAAAAAGAGCTCGTGATATGCTGAGACAAGTTACAGTACATGTACTGTAGTCTAGATTGTATAATCTACTATGAATCGGAAATTCAGGAAATTCGCACAGCCAGATAGACTTTAGCCTTTAGCCAATTAAATTAGGCAGTAAGTTTCAGTCAAGGCTATCAGTGCCTGAAACTGTTATACTTAAACCCAGAAAATGTATGAAGTGTATGTAGATCTAGATTCTAGCTAAGAATAAGTATAACTATAAGTAGTATAACTTAGTATAAGTGTATTGTATTGTCAAACTGCATGAGTGACTATCTAGATTCTAGTAATCTTACTATAATAGACTCAAATTTGTTACAATTTGTATGTTGATTGAATTGATATTGTTAAGATCTAGATCTCTAAATCTATGATAGATCTAGATCTATATCTAATCTAGATCTACCAACTGACAATTGTGATTTCAAATTGAAGGATAAGATGGACTTTAGTCAGGTAGGTTGACTGTGTTACATTATTGATATATTCATTGTCATTATCATTAGGCATAATAATAATAATAATATATTTTATGATCAATTATTATTATAGACTAATAGAATACTTTAAAAATCTAATTTCAAAATTTGACATAGTAGATTCTAGTCTATGCATTTAATTCTTAAATTTAGATCAATGTTAAAGTTTAAGGTGAGATCTAGTAGATCTAGATGGTATAGTAAATATTAGCTAATAGTAAATACATTGTTATTCAAAAGTTATGCAACCTAAAACCCTAAAACTAATAAAAGTTTTCTATATAGGTCATAGTTGTAGGCTAAACATAGTTTCAACCTGATATCCCTAGATCTAAATGATAAATCTAGAAATCTATTTAGTCTAATAAATTGTTAAATTTTTAACATGTTTTGGATGTTCCTTTAGAGTTGAAGATAATCTACATCCTAACTCAAAACCTCCCAAAGGACGACGGGGAATGTCAGTGGACAGTTATGAATCTGGAACCATTGAGACGACAGAAAGAATAACAGTCCAGCATGCATACCTCAAAACTAGATTCTAGATCTATAATCAATAAATAATTTACAATATAACTTTTAAATTAGAATGCTAGTGAATACAAACATGAAATAAAACAATAGATAACTATATAATTTTCCATGTTCATACGCTCTTTACTAGCAGAGTGGTTATCTTGTTGGCTTGAGAAGCCTGAGAAGGCTTAAGCCCACAAGTTTGAATTCAGGTCTTTCCCCCCTTTTTATTTATTTATACATTTAAAACACACCCAAATACTCTGTTCTTCCTCCCTTTCTCCTTTCAAAGTAGTCTAGACAAATGATGGGATCATAGTATACTGAGAAAGCTAAAAGCATGAAATTACGTTTAACAAAAACGATTGGGGAAAATATTTCTAATCGCACATATATTTTAAATCTATTACAAATTTAATTACACGACTGATCCAAACTAATTGTTACACTTATAAGCTTTTTTTAAAAAAATAAAGTATTTGTGTGTATTTTGCTTGTTTTTAATTTTGGAAGCAAGCAATCACTTTTGTCTAGCGTGTCCATGCTTTATCAGGAAGGCCATGGTTAATGCTAACCCAGGAACATAAATTTACAGATGAGGCTATTTATAAAAGTAAGAAATCAACTGACATCTGTACCATTATCTGTCTGACAGTTTGGGACACCAGAAATGTTTCTTTGACCAGATCACTTGATTTCTGATATTCACCATCCTTAGTGTCTCCCCTAGTTTGATGGAGTCCTTTTCATTATGTAGCCTTCACTTTGGTTTGTTTAATACATTTTGGACATATATATCTTACAGCCTAGGTCATGTTCCTACTGGAATGTAGGGGAGTGTCAAGATTATCATGACAAGAGTACCAAGCAAAATGCATACACCACTTAACCAGGCAGTTTGTTTTACTTGATTTTCTTCCTTTGTCCTTGTGCTGTACCATTTTTTTTTTACATGGCTTAACCACCTGCGTATACTGGTCTCAACACTCGTCAGGAGGCTGTCAACTTTTTAGTTTTCTTATTCAAAATGTAATCTGTGTGATCCCTAGTAATGCTAAGGGAATTACAAAACATTAATTTCAACTCCACCATCCAGACCAACCTCAGTTCACTAGCCATGTTGTGAATGTGCTCTAGATGCATGCAGTACAAGTGGTTTGTAGGGAACACTAGAAAAACAACATGACATTATCTGTATAGTATTGATTCAATTCATCACTGGACTAGAGGTTCTAAAACTTTTTAATGTTTTTTTTTAAACTTTTCAAACCTTTCTCCACATCCCTTTATCTGAAAAACAAAAAAACAAAAGTGATATAAAACAAATTCAATATTACTAATGAACATAAAAAATAATATACTCAAATATTTCTAATATATATCTTTTTGTGAGTCCCCCATGTGCATCTGATTTAGAATCACTGACCTTGACCTCAGCAGTATGAGTCAAGGACTAATGCTTTGTTTAGCTTGAATTAAAAAAAAAAAGGAATGTAAAGTACTTGTGCATTTTAGTCCATTATTCCATTGGGCTATTTACATTATTTTTCCTTTCACAACTTGGCAGGATGTCTGACCTGACCAAGTCCTAGTCTGAGTAATATTCTTTACATTGTTTTCCATTTGAGCTAGCTCCAATGAAGCAGTGCTTCTCAAACTGTTGACATGCTATCATACTTAACATGATTTTTGTTGTTTTTTAAAGCTAGAAACCTATTTGTGACTTTTATTTTGAGTGTTTTCACCTTATGAAGACCTATGTACTGTTAGTGGAGAGGGGAATGAATTATTAAAAATATTTACAAGTGGGAGGTGCAGATAAATACAATAGGGAAAAGTCCAGCCGTAGCCATAAATACAAGCAGGTCTTATTTTTTTCTCTAGATAGCACATCAAATCATAAAAATTATTTCCATAATCCTTCATACAGAAAACATTAAATGAAGACAATTCCCTTTTATAAAAATCAACTTATTTTTTAAAGAATCAAAGAATAGTAAAAAAATATGATGTGTTAATTATCTAATTATTCACAAGATTCATAGGCTTATACTTTGAAAAATATGCATGACAATTTGTTTTTAGTTTTGATGGTTTGAAATAATAGATAATATAGAGAACAAAATGACATCTGCTTATTTCATTAAAATTACAAAAATTCATCAAAGCAAATGGAGTTTTTAAAAAGTACTGGGGTATTTTAATATTTTTAATGGAATTGGATAGACTTTTTAAAAAGTCAATTTACACATTTTGCTTCAGCCGTAAATATTAGTAGAAATGTTAAATAGAAAAGGATTTATTACATTTTTTACACTACTACCAAGGGTAACCAGTTTTTCCATGTAATATATGTTCAAATATTTTTGTTTTAGAACAAGTGTCCATTGGATAAGTAAAACAAAGTGTTATTTTCTTTTACACCATTTTAATGACATAGCAACAAGTAGACTTCTTATACATCTGCCACCTAGATTTAAGATCCCCGTTAGGAACATTGTGGCTTCTCTTTTTCCTAGTTCCCACATCCAATATTTTCTTACTTATTAAATTAAATTGCAAAACAAGCAAAGAAAAAGAAACCTGTTTCTCTTCACAGGAATTTAGCTGTTTGTCTACGACATTGAAGAAACAATTTTGAACTATGTTATGATCTGTACACATACAAATATTTGTACAAAGCGTGTATCAACTCACTCTGTCTGTCTGTCTGGTAAAAGTGTGTACACATTATTTCTCACACACCCATTCTTGGATCAAGTTAAAACTTCACACAATCATTCATTGGCATAGACAAGACATGAATCAATTTAAAAAAAAGTAACCAATTCATCAATTACTTACTGGGTAATTAATTATTTTGTTTGATATCAAATAAGGGAAATAACATGTTTTATGTTTTTTTTTTAAAAAGGATTTTTTATATTTTGCTTTTTCTTATTTTATATATAGACTGTCAAAGATCTTCGGCAGTCATTTGCAAGTGGTAAAACTCGTAGTAATGAGTGGCGAACAGCGCAGCTGAAAGGAGTGATAAGGTTGATTCAGGAAAATGAAGAAGTCATTTCAGAAGCCTTGTATAAGGACCTTCATAAAGTAAATATTCCTTAGTGTAAATTTCTGAATACACCTTTTTTTTTATATATTTGATGAAGTTTGGTTCTAACACTAACACGTATACAACTTACCTTGATATTGCTAAACACAGTTTTTAAAATGGGCTAAACGAATGTGCTTTTTAATTTGTGTTTAGCTCCCCTTGAGACTCGTGCTGTCTAATCCATTGTAAAACTTTTATATTTGACATACCCAACATACTTTCCTCATATTGCACAGAAACAAAGACATTCTGTTGATAAATACTGCATATCTTGATAGTTACAAAATAATTAGTCAGATAGACCATAGGGATAAACCATTAGCCCAGTTGATCAAAACCTTTTCTTTTTTATTTAAATTCTGCCTTCTCTTAGAATAAGATTCTCTGCTGTTCTCAAGGCAGAATAGTTGGTATAAAAACATCAGTCATGATTAATGTGTAAAAACTCCTGCCTCTTTATTTGATAAATACATATATTAAACATAAATGAAAAGCAGCACCTGGGACCAAGTTTTTAAGAGAGAAGCAGTGAATTAAATGCTACGAAAATAAGGGACTGCGCCGACTGAGGCCCAAACCAGTAACCCTTGAAACGGCAAAACTGTCTAGCGATAACACACTAAGCGAACTTAACCTCTAGACCATCCGAATGTCCAAAAAACATTCTTCTGGTCTGGAGTCACTTCGCCCGTATGCGAATTACCACCCCAGTGGTCAAAGGTCACATGCCCAAGCTACCCCCCCCCCCCCATCTCGCAGCATCCGTTCACCCACAACTAAAATAGAGGGGGAGGGGCTAGCTTGGGCATGTGACCTTTGACCACTGGGGTGGTAATTCATTAAACTTTTAGCATTGCTGCTTTTCCAAGAAATTGGTGACACTATAAGAGCAAGAAAAAAAGGAAAAGTCTTTTTGGTTTCTTGCTTTAGGTTGCAATAATCAAGTCTGCTACAATATACAAATAAGCTATTTGAATGTCAGCTATACTTGAAAAACTTCTGACTTTGAGCAGTTGAGTTTTACTTAATTATTGGCTATAAGTAAAATATTTTTGTTACTGAGTCAATAAAATAAATTGACATCCAATTTATTCCAGGGTTGTGATGCTAGTTTTGGGTGGTTGGTACTAGTCTATACTTACAGTCATAAGGTTCAGTGACACATCACCAAACATAGCTGTGGATGTTTGAATTGGTGAAGAACCAACTGAAAGCATCTTTATAAACATTGAGTATTTTAATCCAAATTGAAATTGAAATCATAAAATGAATAAAAACACAGACACAATAATCCAAGTAAGAATATACAATACTAAATTTACTTATCAAACCTAAAACTTACGACTGCCCAGTTTACAATTTGTCTCTCTTTTATATCCTGTTAGGGGCATGACATGGCCTAAATTGTGCAGATGTGCCAAAAAATCCAAAATTTAAACAAATATCAAATATCCTACTATCTCCAAATAGCTTCCAGAACTATTGCCATGCTCATTTCTGCATAAAAATAATATTAATGGAACTATATTAAAAAAAAAATTTTTTTTTTTTTTCAGAACAAGGCGGAAGCAGCCATTATGGAACTTATTCTTTGTGTTAATGATGCTGTGAATGCTATCAACAGCTTGGACAGTTGGACAAAGCCAGAAAAAGTAAACATTGTTACTCTTAATTTTATTTACCTTCTTCCAATCTGATGATGCGCAGTTTAAACAAATGAAGTTCTATCATGTGTATGTGTTAATCCAGTTATTACTTGAACTTGGTTTGGCTACCTATGAAGGGAGCTCTAGGTTCGAAACCAGACTCAAGCAGAGTTGTGTTTACTGAGCGCCTAAAGGCAGCACGGAAAACCTTCTCCCAGATATCCCATAGGTCCACAAACGAGATTGGACCATAGTGCTCTGAGCATGCTTGTAGCACTATATAAAGCTATAATTTATTTATTTTACTTGTTTTATTTGTTTAGATAGTTGCACTTCTAAGGGAGAGAGTGTTGAGACATATCAAACTGCAACTGAATGTTGGCACAAGCTGTTGTATTGTTTCACACTCTGGTTGTAGAGTAATCTTTTCAAACTGCTTAGATCAGTGATGCCCAACCTAATTTGACCCTTGGGCCATTTTAATTTCTGACACTCCTTTCGCGGGCCACATCAATTAAAAGGGACAAAAACTAAATGAAATTGACCTAAATTTGAAGCTATTTGATTAGAAACCCTTGGATCTAGTACTTACATTAATGAATTGGAAATTTGAAGCTTTTTTTTTTTTTCACGCGACTGATAATGGCTTAATTTCTGTACTTAAAATATGAGCAACTTTGTAGTTAGCTTTACAACCAACTCATTTTCTTGTTTCTTTTTAGTAAATATTCCTATCGATCCTACAATCTTTAGGCATAGATAAACTATCTTTTATTCGTGGCTTCAGTCAAGAATGCCGCCATATTTGTTTTATAATGCCCTTTATAATTTTTTTTTTTAAACAACCACACTTTCTTTACAAATTAAATTTGTTGGCTTATTATCATGTTCCACAAAAAGTAAAGATCCGTTCACTTTTTCTGGTAGATTCTCCATTTAATAAGGGTACAAATATTAACGGTCATGGTACCAATTAACTAAAGAAAAATTGAGGGCCCTAACATAGGTAAAGATATATTTGTCAACCTTTTTTTTTTGATTGGGAGATTTTCTACACATTGTGCCAACATTTCGTCAGGCTGGATGGAACCACGCCAGGGGATGGATCTGGGCTGCGGGCCGTATTTTGGGCATCACTGGCTTAGATTCTGTCCATGAAACTGTTTTAAATAAGAATAGTTTGGTACATCACAGTATGTGTATGTAGATTTTAGTCTAAGTATCAGTTTTCTGTGCACTGTGCTCTTCATGCTAATATATGGGGGGGGGGGGGGCGGTTTCCATGGTGGCTTAGTTTTAAAGCGTGTTGCTTCTGAAGCAAGGGGTATCAGGTTTAAATCTCGGGGAAGACTGAGATTTTTAATTTCTGGATTTTTGGAACCCCCTTGAGACCACCAGACTTTATAGTGTACCTGACTTATGCTAACGAAAGTAAAGGCGGTTGGCAATTGTGTTGTAACTCATTTCTTCAACTCCCTATATATATATATTCCTAGCAACAACTCAGAAATTTCATTAATATTCTTTCATAATATTGACACTGATATTTTTTTAGTTGTTGAAACTTGAGTCACCAAACACACTTACTCTCTTGCTTCTTATCATACATACTTTACTTAGTCTATGATCTCATTTGTGACAATATCCTTTCTTACTCTTTATGTTGGTAGGTTTCAAAGGGTGCCCTCTACTTGATGGACAATGCTTACATTATCAAGGAACCTTTGGGAGTGGCTTTGATTATCGGAGCTTGGAACTACCCAATACAGCTAATCCTCTTGCCTCTTATTGGAGCCATAGCAGCAGGTGTGTTAATCTGCATTTCACTTCTGCTTATATGTTGCTTTCTCTTATTTCATTCCAGAGCCCACATTTCTCAGATGATCATGCTATATTGATATAGATGGAAGAGACACCGTTTTCATTGTTCTAAAGAAATCAACTTTCCACATCATTGTATAGTTGTTGGTTATTTCCTTTATTTAATTTCAATTATTGGTTACTACTGTTATGTATTGTTGTGTTACACATAGGCAACAATGTTTTAAAAATTTATTGCATTGGATAATATTGTTTATAATTAACTGTTTCTTTGTTGTACTTTTAGTTATGTATACTATTTTAATTTGTTTTTTCTACTTGCAATACATCAACTATTTAATGCTACCAAAATGTGCAGTATTCTCATTTACTGTTAATTTAGATCACAACTGACAATGTATCATATATTTTCCAGGCAACTGTGCACTTATTAAACCCTCTGAAGTGTCTGAAGCTTCAGCCAGATTCATTGAGGAATACATCCCTAAATACTTGGATAAAGTAAGAGGAAGTTTTTTTTTTTTTTTTAATCATATGCATCAATTCAAGCCAATGGACTGAATAGCTTATAAAAGTTCATAAGCAAGTAGTGATATCTAGGTAGAACTGATCTGTGGTCCTTTCTTGTAGCCAACCTTTTACTATTGATCTGCAGTTTAAAAAAAAAGTTCTTTCATGCGTATGTGTTAATCTGGTTATTGGTTTAGATAGTTGCATCCCTAAGGAAGAGAGTGTTGAGACATATCAAGCTGCAACAGAATGTTGGCACAAACTTGGGCAATATATATTCATTATTGAGCTGTTCACTTTTTTTGTTATGTCATGGAAAGTGGTCATGGCTTCTAAGAAAATACACACAATTTCCACCTAAAAAAAAATCTTTAGTAATATTTAATATTCTGTAACTACAGTTGTAGTTGCAAAAACCCCATGGTGCTTTGAAGAAGACTTTCCAGTTGTAGTTCTATTTATGGTAGAATAATGATAGAATTAAAATAAATATAAACTGTTGTATTTCATTACAGGATTGCTTTAAAGTGATCAACGGAGGTGTGGCAGAGACAACTGCCATATTGGAGCAGAAATTTGACACAATTTTTTACACAGGGAACAGCCAAGTGGCCAAAATAGTGATGGCAGCAGCAGCTAAGAATTTGACCCCTGTTATCTTGGAGCTCGGTGGTAAAAGGTTGGTTAAGTATACATGTTTTGAATCTTGTGAAATGTACATTTGATGTCTCATGATTATTTCTGTCAAGCTTTTTTTTTTGTGTGTGAAATAGTACAAGCAAGGGCACATGTGATTACAGAAAAAGAGATTTAGTGGGAATTAAGAGACTGAAAGAGAGATTACAGCTTATTAATAAAAAGCCTGTGCATGCTACTCTGCCTCATAGCGGTGCCCGGGTGGAAACGATCGTTGCAGGAAACGATTAGGCTAAAGGGTAGCAAAACAAGACTCTGGTAGGGTTGCCTAAGGGGGTGCGAGAGCATCCTCATTGCACTGTGCGGAGTTGTAAAAAAGCTCCCACAACCTTGTCACAATCCAGGCGCCGTTCCACAAGGGGCCGTTATATAATAAATGGCGTGTCCTGCACAGTTAGCCTGGTATAGAAAAGAAAAATGGCAGGGGTTTTAGTAGATCTATACGCGGCCTCTTGCGGTGAGTCTGACCCACTTGCCAGACAAAACAGTGTACACTGTTTTCATACAGGCCGATGAGAGGGAGCTCTTGTTCATTTTTGCTGGCCTAGAGTTCCAAGAGCCGAAGGCTCAACTCTACCTGACAGTTTCAGAAGAAGAAGAAGAAGATTAATAAAAAAAAATAAACACTTGAAAAGCAAGAAAGACACAAAAAGTTGTGAATGAAGAATATTAAAAAGTAGAAGTTTTAGGTTGATTTATTTAGAAGTATTTAGAAGTCATTATGTCTCGTGAATTTGCTTTTACCAAATCAATGCCCATCAACATCCTAAGATACTGAATAGTGACAAGAACCTACCAAACTTATACTTAAAAGAGTTTCCTGTCTGTGAATTCTTTCAATGTTGGTCCAAGATATTCTTATATGAATAATTTTTTTGCATATATTATATAGATCTAGCTTAGTCACTAGACCAGTATGTCACATTTTTTTCATTTTAAATTTTGCTACAATGCACAAAGGCATAATTGAATGTGTATCTGTGAGGAATATATATGATTAAGGTGATGTATTTGTTTAACTCTCCATAATTATTTTCAACATTCCGATGGAATTATTCATTTTGCTTGTTTGTATTTACTACCCTGTTATGAATAAACTTCAATAATTTGTTTGTTTGTTATCAGTAAATGTTATCAGTATTTGAATTTGGAATTTAAAAATGAAAACTTACAAACTGTTGACAAGTCTCATTAGAACTAGATCTAAACTAGATCTTGGTAATGTTTTATTTTCCAAATGGAAATAAAAGTATTTTTTATCATAGTTATTCATATTTTCAAAAAAATTAACATATAACATATCTAAGACTTATACAACTATTGTCTTGAACTCATTATCCTATGTCACGCCTGTCCAGAAAATTAATCTAAAGAAAATAGAGCCTTTTTTAGCCCCCACTCTTTAAGAACATTGATTTTGGTAAAAAAACAACATTGGAAATGAAAAAAAAATCCTGATTTTTTACAAAAGGAAACTATTCATCATTAAATTTTTAGCAATGAAAAACATTTGTGTGAGGAAAGAAAACAAAATATTGACTTTTGAAGCATCAAATGGTAAATATCATCAATTTGGCTGAAAGATTTGGGGGTCACATCAACAATTGTATTATGAATTAGGAAAGAGTTAGATATTTGATTTTCTAAAGAGCTATATTCACTTAGGCATTGTTGTAATTTCTTGTTACTTTTTTTTTGTCTACTAAGTCCAGTGTATATTGATACAAAAACAGACTTGGCAGTAGTGGCTAGACGCTTGTGTTGGGGCAAGTTTTGCAATGCTGGGCAAACATGTATTGCCCCTGATTACGTCATGTGCCCAGAAGAAATTCAGGTTAGTCAGATTTATTTTAGTTTTTGCATTAGAGTTCTAATAGCTGATTGAGCAGTTGTGGAAACTTGATCACAAGCTCTTAAGACACTTTCAAGACAATCAAAGCCCCATTAACCAAAACATTTAAGAAGGCAATTTAATTGTAAGTTAAAATATTTCAAAAAATTATTTCCCAGTCTAGAGCTCTTTGCATATTTTCTAACTCATTTTTAAATTCAAAGTGTGCCAGAAGAGTTATAGGTGACAGTTTTATCTTGCTGGATGTGGACCTTACTGCTAATATTTGAACTTCATTTTTCTGTCTGACCTCGTAACACTTAGATTGGCTAAGAGCTTTTTGCATATTTTCTAACTCATTTTTAAATTCAAAGTGTGCCAGAAGAGTTATAGGTGACAGTTTTATCTTGCTGGATGTGGACCTTATTGCTAATATTTGAACTTCATTTTTCTGTCTGACCTCGTAACACTTAGATTGGCTAAGAGCTTTTTGCATATTTTCTAACTCATTTTTAAATTCAAAGTGTGATGAGTTGTAGGTGACAATTAATTTGTATCATGTTTGTGATTAAGTATTACTTCAACAATTTGAACTTCTGTCACTGTCTGACCTCATAACTTTTAGATGGGCTAGGCTTTCTTTTGCATATACAAAAACAGGGATATCCCCTAAAAGCCTTCAACTTTCAATCCAGCAAAAAGAAACACCAAAACAGGGATGATTATTTACAGGTCAGTGCTCCAGAATGATTTGCAGCCAGTTCGCTTGATTAGAACAATACTGAAAAAGAGAATTTAAGAATGATAACCACCCAATACTAGATATTGAAATCTAAGCTTGACTGCTTGAGAATATAGATTATGATGTGTTTTAACATCTTTCTCATCCAGAACTTGAAATAAATATTTATTTATCAAGATCTTTTTACTTCAACCTAGTCTCGTTTAATTTTTAAATTTTACGCTTTTTTTTTTTAGATAGTAAACTAGCCAATATAAAAGCTCTCTTGTTGTTGGTGGCACCTGTTGGGAAGCAGCTCTTGATTAATCACTTTAATTATTCTTCAACAGGATGAATTGATTGAAAAAATGAAAGTTAGTATAGAAGAGTTCTACACAGTTGACCCCAAGACTTCAGATAGTTATGGAAGAATTGTTAACAACAGACATTTTACGTGAGTGCTGTGTTTGTTTTTCAATATTTAGAAAAAAGTACAAGCCATACTTGGAGTAGGATTGAATCGTTATCATTGACTCATTTTTGTCTAATGTCAGTGAAGGTCCAGTCATTATAATATACTTCTGTTGTGTTTTATTCTCAATTTATTTTGTGACTTTGTATTCAGAGCTTTTGTGAACACCTGTATGTTTTTTGGGTTAAATCTTCTGGACCTTTTGATTAAGTTTAAATCTTTACGTGGTTTTGAGAGGAAATCAATATGCTAACATAATATACAAGAACTTAATGCTATTAGAATATGCATCTTCTGTTTGGTACCCATTACTTCAAGAAAACATAAAGAAACTTGAACAGAAACTAAATAGAGCCATGAGATTTATAAGAAATGAATACTCACATTTGATTAGAGCAACACCATTAGTAAAATTACTTACAATTAGAGACACTTCAGGACGGAGATTAAAAAGTAAAAAAAGCAATAATACATAATAATAAAACACTAAACCATAACTTTAAAATATGAAAACACAACCAAATAAAATAAAGAGACATGGATAAAGATAAAGCACGTTTTTATTCAATATGCATGGTCCAGTTTGTACTAATGCTTCTTTTTCTCTAGCGATCAGAACATGGAACAGTTGGCCTAAATCAACCATGAAAACTAATGACATAATAGAGTTTAAGTCTGTAATTAGCATGCATATAAGTAGGATGTAATTATCTTCTGAATTGAATGAGCATCTGTAATTTATAAGATAAATAAATGAATATGAACAGCACAAGCAGAAAAAAAATCCAGGCCAATGACACTAGCTCCAGCTGGAATAACCTGCCCGGTGTCCAGCTGAACATTCTGGGCTCACTTAGGTCTCACCAGCAACATGAGGAGGCACAAAACCCCAGTGAAAAGCCCTCAGCCCCTCTGGATGACAAAAGTGGTCATCATCGAATCACAATGGAGGAAGTGTATAAATGAATATTATTGAAAAAGTACCTCATATTGTTTAGGCACATAGCAATGTTAGGGAAGAACATTTTTTTAATGTTTTCTTTGGCATCTAATCTAGGTCAAGAACAAATGACTTAAATGTCAAGTACCATTGTAATGCTTTATTTTCATCCATCCATCCCAGTGGGGCTACTGTCCTTGGAGGGCTCTGCCTGCTTTAGCACATCTCTCCATTCTGATCTATCCTGTGCTTTATGTCTCCATGCTCGAACTTTTAGCTGTTGTAGATCTGCCTCTACGTCATCAAGCCATCGTACTTGTGGTCTGCTTTTGTGGCACCTGCCTTCTGGTTTTTGCCAGTGAACAATCTTTGCTCCTCTTGCATTCTTTCGGAGTGACCTGCCCAACGTAATCTGTCCCATTTTATTTCCGTCTATATGGAGGGGCCTTCATATAGCTGTATATTTCTTGGTTGCTGTGAATCTCCATTTGATTTCCTCATGACACCATACATTTTTCTGAGGATTTTCCTTTCCCAAGTATTTAGCAGATTTTCTGTGTTTTTTGTCAGCGTCCAGATTTTTCTTGCATATATAATTACAGGTCTGATGATGGTTTTGTAAATGGTTTTCTTTCTTTCTTTAGCTATAATTGGCTGTGCAAAAAAAAAAAAAAAGTCATAAACATATTATACTTCTTCATATTGTTGTTGTTGTTGTTTATCTTTCAGAAGAATACAGAGATTAAAACAGGGTTCCGCAGTAGCTGTCGGGGGAGAGGAGGATGAGAAAGAAAACTACATCTCCCCGACAGTGTTACGAGATGTCAAATTAACTGATACTGTAATGCAGGACGAGGTTTGTTCACTTTTCTGTGTGTGTTTTTTTTTTTTTATGAGGAGAATATTGGAGGAGCTTTATCATTGTGCGCCAAGTAAATTGAAGAGTTGAAAAGAATGTTCACCCAGTCATTACCATTCATTTCAATTCAAGTAAAAAAATAGAATCACAACTTTATCACGCTATTTAATATAATCGTCTAATATATTACAGATAAGATCATGTATACAAAATGTATTATAAATTCTGTTTTTGTGATGATCAGATTTTTGGTCCATTGTTGCCCATTGTCCCAGTCAAAGACCATACGGAAGCTATTGATATCATTAACACCAGGTAACAGTTGCAGTCACCATGAACTAAATTACAATTTTAGATGTTTTATTTATGTTTCACACTTATTTGTAATGACAAACAGGTTCTAACAAGTCTATTTATTTCATGGTCATATTTTCAGAGAAAAACCGCTGGCGCTCTATGTTTTCACCAAGAATTCCAAAATTAGTCAAGAGTTCCGTGATAGAACCAGCAGCGGGGCTATAGTTGTGAATGATACAGTAGTGCATGGAGGATGTACGTACTTCTGTTTTGCTTTTGCAAATTTTGAATGGATAATTTTATGTAATTGTTTGGGTTACATTGTTTGTAGCATTAAGGCAAGGTCATAAGTATTTGGGGGTACAGGCCCCAAGCATTTTTTTTTCTAGATGAGAATTCGGCAAGAAAATTATTTACCTGTGTAACTAGTTTTTTATGTTGTCAAACATTGTAATTTTTTGGGGTTAACTATGCTGTAAATATTTATATTTTACTGAAGCATTTCAGCTCTATACTGACGTTTTCAATAACAATATTTTGTTATTACAACAATTAAACGGTCATTAAAATATTATAATGTTTTGACAATTTTCCAGTACCAACTCTTCCGTTCGGAGGAGTTGGGAACAGTGGACTGGGATCATACCATGGAAAGTTTTCATTCAATGCCTTCAGTCATGACAAACCAGTTCTGGAGAAATCTTTAGCCATGGATTCAGTCAATAAGTGAGTTTTTTTGTTTGTTAAGTTACATTTTAGAGTCTGATTCATTGCATTGTCAAACTCTCCAGTATTTAGTAACATACTAGACTTTGAGGTTGAGAAAAACTGGTTCAAATTCTAGCAAAAATACTTGAGAATTAGGCGCATGTGGTGGTTGAGGCTATTTAGGGCAGAGTTTTTTTTCTTTTGGAATCGCTTGATTTGTAATATTACAATTTACAGCTTTTTTGTTGTTGCTAAAGGGATAAAATTTGTTGCTAAAGGGATTAAGTTTGTGGCTAAAGGTATTAAGTTTGTTGCTAAAGGGGATAAAATTTGTTGCTAAAGGGATTAAGTTTGTTCAAGAGATTTTCTTCAGTTTCAGTCACACAATTGAGTAATTTTTCTATTGTATCTATTTCTTTTCTGCAGTATCCGTTATCCACCATACACAGATAACAAACTTGGATGGGTCAAATGGATCATGACTAAGAAACCCAAGAAACGAGGGATGCTGGCCTTTTTCCCATTCGTGGCCATCGGAGTTATCTTTTCTTTCATGTTTAAAGTTAGTAACTTATTCAGTTTTTGCATGTACTGAAATCGTTTTTCAAAATACTTATATTCGCAAAGGGTCTACGTGATAAGAAAAGCAAAAGACAGGGATCGGCTGCATTTTGTATCAAATAGACAATGCTTAGAGCTACACCAGATATAGATGCTAAGATTTTTTGATTTTAATACCATGTGTCACGTACACAGTATCTATTTTTAGCTCGTCAATTACCTCGGGTTTTTTCTCACGTGGAGATATGTTAATTAGTGTAACTTGGGCTGCATTTATTGGTTGGCACTGCCATGAGCTGCCTGGGGGACGTGACAGTGCTGGACCCGGGAAAAAGTTCTGGTTTTTTTAGTCAGTCATTGTATGGAACTTGGAAGTGAAACATCTACTAAAGCTTTGTATTAGAACTCAGTTATATCATTGTGTAGATCTATCATTTTATTCAAGTACGTTTAACCATTGTAATTATTTGTGAATAGCTTTTTCAAGTTCTGAATTAAAGTAATTGTTTTAGACGAAGAGAAGTTTCTTCATTGAATATAGTAACATACTTAGATCGACTTAACGAATGACAACTTCTAGATGATCAACTGGCAACATTTTGAATGATCGTATTATCAACTAGATCTAGCTACTTCTATACGATCATCTTATCAAAAGAAGATTTCAAGATCCTCGGCAATCACGATCATCGTTAGTGTGATATAGGTCAAGATAATCTTCAACGTGACATCTATCATTGCATCTTCATAGATCTTGACATCCGACCTTCGATATCCACATTAATTGATGATTGTGATACCATGTCTGGAAATTCAGGGGGACTCTTCAGTTGTGGATATATAAATTTGTACTGTCAATTCATTTATGATATACATTAGGATTTCTTAAAAATGTGCACAGCTAACAATTTTTTAAAGCGGTTTTCAAATAAGAGATACTTAATTAATTTGTGAAAAAAAAATTGACTATTTTTTTTTAACATTTGTACAGGTGATTGGAGTTGGTGCAGAGAGTATCAATACCAAGAAGCAGCTGTAAACAATTGTCAAGAACTCAGTTTTGAAAGTCTTTGTTCATTGTAAGGACAAAACTTCTCTGTTTATTGTATAGAGTCTAGATATTCAATGAAATGTGGTACTTTCTGAAGGCTTTATTTGTAATGACTGTTTGATAATGGCTGTAGACACATTTTGTTTCTATGGTTGTTTGCTATGTCCAGCTGAATTAACATGTACATTTATCTAGCAGATTTAGTCTTTCTGTAGACTTTTGTATCTGATGATACCATTGTCTCTTTAATGTCCTTCCTGGTGTCTTCATTGGTGTTAAAAAGAAAGGTACTCCTTTCAGACCTTGTGATGTATAGGATTATTATTGTTTGGCACATCAACACACTTTATGCCATAGGGCAGATGACGTGAAGGTCATTTGTTTGGCACATCAACACACTTTATGCCATAGGGCAGATGACGTGAAGGTCATTTCTATGGTCACTGGGCCAGCACAACAACCACCATCTTTACTTTCCCCAACTAATGTCATGTACCCATCAGAGTTTGCTGGACTTGGGGGATCCTAAAAAATCTTGAAATCTTCACCGAAGCCAAGTGCTTTACCACTTTATTTGTGTAGAGTTTTATAATAATTGTAGATACACTTTGTTTCTATCATTGTTGCTATGTCAAGCTTGTACCTCAATAGCTTTAATACTTTATGAAATAAAAAAAAAAGTTTTTTAAAAGCTGTTGATTTGTATATTAATTCATACTGACTGAAGCAGAAAAATAAATAGTGAGTGTAACTCCAAGGCATGGAAAGAGAAAATATAAAATAAAAAATCAAACAACATTTGTGTATTGGATAGGAAATGTCAAAAAAAGATAAAAGTATATACTGTAGATGAATGTGATGGAAAGTTACAAACACTTTAATTACCAGCAGTTATTAGAAAAACTCTTCCTGTTGTTCCTCTTGTATAAAATAAGATGATGTTGAATAAAAAAAGTAATCAAAGTGTTAAGTTAAGCTGTGATGTAATTTGTAAAATGTATTCAAATTAAATTGCACTATACATTTTATCATGTTACATTAACTTTATTGACACCATAAAATGAAGTTTGAAGCTTTTAGCCCTGAAATAAATTATGAATAAACATGACGTGTGACACATTGACACCAGTAGGGCCAACTTTCTTTCTTTATAAAGTTAAGCAAACTAATGATAATAATATCTTGTTTCTCTGAACATTGGCATAATGGGTTGTTAAGAAAACAATTTTCGAATAGTTAATTAATACAATTATATAATAGTCTGTTTTTAGTTTTGTATGAAAACATTCTATATATATTAGAAAGAGAAAATAAGCTGTCATAATTAAAACATTGAAAAAAAAAATTTAAAGTTTTAATTACATTTACTTACTAATAAAAAAAATAAAAACATTTATTTTAAACACATGTTATATAAAGCATGGACATAAAAGTTTAATTCTTGTTATAAATCTTTATTTTTTCTTGTGTTGAACTGGCTTAAAGCCTCAATGTTCCAAGGTTTTACTAACATAGGTTTAGTCACAACAATGTCAAAATTCATTGATTTTTATTAATAACAGCAGAAAATGGAATGCAAGAAAATGCAAAAAAACACTATTAAGAACAAAAAATAATATGTTAAAGTAATAACATAATAAGCATTTATTATATGGCACACAATTTAGTCATGTAGTTGAAACATGCTTTCAATGCACATTGTAGAACATAATGGTGAACTTATTTAGGATTTCTGTTTAATAGGATTGTTGAAATAGCATAACTTTTCATAGTGGAGACAGCAGTAGAGTTTGTGTTGGTGGGACAGCAGTTATTGCTCAGCTCAAGTGTGTGTTAGAACAAGTGTAGATTTCCAGTCCAATAAATTGGACTATTGTTGAGACTGTATGGAGATTATCAGAGTATAATAATAGAAAAGGAAAATTAGTAATAACATTTTAACCACTCAAAGCTCCAGCTGTGATTAGCTGACATTGCTAACCAAAGAGGAGTGACAAAATAATTCTTGCAAGTGCAACACAGGGGAAAAAAATCTTTAAGGATATATTTGTAGAACTGAAATTACCAGGCCATAAGAAAGGTGATCACAATGATAGAACTGTTCTTTTCTTTAAAATACTATAGTATAGTTCATCTTTCATGGTTTAAGCAAACTTAGTGTCCTCTAGGTCAATCTCTGTTGTGACCCATGGGGAAAGGTGGTATCTGGGTCAAGGTTTCCCTGCAGCACTCCGCATACACAACTTAGCTTGAATCAGATTTCAAACCTGAGACCCCTTGTTAGGTACACATCACAATGGAAGAATCAGACAAGCAAGTATTCATATTATGAAAGCTAAAACAGGTGATAAAAACAGTGATATGTATTGAAAAACAAATGAGTAAGACTATTGTGCACATGGACAAATAAGGTCAAGGTTCAATTAAGTTTAAAAAAAACAAAAAACTAGTGATTTTATTTAATATTGATGACACTATCCATCTTTAACATTGCAGCAGTATATTGTGAATTGACTTCAATCTTTTCATTCAAACTATGCTTTTCTCTTCATGCTCTTATTTTGATTAGAATCATTCATATGTGTGGTCGAGAGGCTAAGTACACTTGAACTTGGCTTGACTACCTATGAAGGGGGCTCGAGGTTGTACACCTGACGTGGGCAGAGTTGTGTTTACTGAGCGCCTAAAGGCAGCACCGAAAAACCTTCTCCCAGATACCCTCCCCCCACCAGTCCACAAATGAGATTGGACCATAGCGCTCTGAGTATGCTATAAGCATGAAAGTAGTGCTATATAAAAGATTTAATTAATTAATTTATATGAATAGTTTTGTAGCAAATCTATCATTTTATTCATAACTGAACTGATAAATTTTTTCAGACAATGGTTGTAACAGAATTACATACAAAAAAAAAAAATAAATTCTGATCACAAACAGCAACATTCTTTAACATATTACCAGTACACATTCACCAAGTAAATTATAGATTTCACAAAATTCACATTTTCATAAAAGTTACACAGTACAATGAAAGATTGAATATTAGAAATCCAATCATATACATTTTTTCTAATTCACAAAGTTTTGTGGACAAATATTCAAATGTAAGTCTTTAAGGGGGAATACATTTACATCAGCTAAGATATGGTCAGTAAAGGATAATGAAGATGTATTAGTAACATTTTTTGACCGTAACGAGATTGAATTAGTAGTGACTGTATTTGGCTTTTGTGCTGGATGGATTAATTCCACATCATGATTGTCTTTAAATTAGGGTATGAAATCAAGGAAAAGTACTTAAGCATATGAGACAAACTCTGAATGCATGAGTTATTGCCCCCTTTAAGAGCTACTTCCTCTTAACCCCTCCTTTTTCTTTCCCCTTCCATCCCATGACAAAACCAGCTGGACTAAGTCATCAGAGGAAGCCATAATGGAAACCATGAGCAGAAATAAAACTTTTAGGAACATCTCCTACATGGAGGGGGGGAATTGTGAAGGAACCTGTCCAACTATTGGGATGTATGTTTATTTCATTTTAACATCACAAACATTTCTTCAGAGTTGAGGTACCTCCAAGTCCCAATCTCCTGCAGGATGGGTAGGGATGAAAACGTCAGGGTTTGAATGTGGGACTATCTTCATGACAACCCAAAGTACGTGGTCAGGCAGCCATCATAGGAGAAATAGTTATGAGTCTGTCAGTAAGTTTGTGGGTATTCACATAAACTTTGTAAAAGCATTGTCTGAATTTAAAAAAAAAAAGGTTTGGCAATCTGGGAGAATTTTAAAATGTCCATCATTAGGTACAAATTGGGAAAAAAAAATGAATGCTTATAAAATTACAAAAGTTACACTGATCAATTAAGTGTATAATTTTGATTCCTGTCAGTTCAAGAATATACTGCACGTAAACAATGTATTTATGTTACAAGAAAAACTGGGGTGTATCCAATAGAACTAAAAATAGCCATGGACATTACGTATGGATCTTTCCAATAGAAGAATCTGTTTTTTATCAATCAATAAGTTTCAAGCTTCATGTTAAGTCTAATTTAGTGAATTGATTATTGAAATTAATATTGTATTTTCATGGTTTCTTCTTGGAGAATTAAAGTGTTGTTTTTTGTAAAGAGGAACTCTTTACTTTCTTTACAAGAAACTCCTGCTTAATAGAATATAAAATCAGATTTAACAGCTGAATGTGTACAAATATACACCATCCAGGTAATGGTAACAATAAATATAACACTATTCTTTATATATCAACCTTAGCCACCAACACCTTAAAGAAGAGAAACCAATAAAAAAATCCACATTTCTAATGCAGAAAGAACACGTTAAATAAAAACATACAAACACAAAATTTTCCATTCAACAATGAAAATATCTGATGCAGTGTGTTAACTATAACAAGTGAAAGTATTTAGGGTTTACATCCAGGGAACATTCAGGACACGGAAACTCTCTTGTCAGAAAAGGTTCATACCTGAAACGAAAACAAGGGTAAATTAAATGTCCTTTTTCTCAACAATGAGGCAGGACAATAGAACTTGTATAATTAGTGGAAAACAAAGCTCTACAGCAGAGAGAGAGAAGTCATGGATTATTTATTTGATGTTCTTTCTGTAGATCAATTGTTTTATACTTCTTTCATTTCATTCCAATTAGTAAGAAGCTAAAAGAAGGTTTTATTGACGAAGCATTTCTTTTTAACAAAATTTTTTTATTTATTTTGTGAGCATTTAATATCACAATAGGAGGAAAAAGTTAACAACAAGTGGAAACCACTTTTACAAACTGTGGTGTGGTGTGTTATTATAATGGTACGCTAAATTTATTTTCTCACTTTACCATGGCTGGCATGAGATGGTGAGATTGTAGTCAACAGGTCCATGTGAATGTGTGTAGGGGTAGATGAGATATGTCAATTTTTAGTTAGTTGTTGTCTGGACTCTGAAGAGCTAGTTAGTGACTGGTCTCTAAGAGAACAAGAGTGCAGATATTTCTCAGAGTCGGAGGCTATAGTTTGAGTTAGTCAAGAGTTGTTTATTAGAAAAATCTTTTCCAATCATACATAGTTCATGTTGTTCGACATTGTATTTTCTTATAGTTCATTGATGATCAACATAGAACTACTTGTAAATAAGTTAAGTGGTTAATAAAGTGTTTCATTAACTATAAAGATGTGAAGTGTGTCTCTTTAGAGAGTGTGTTATCACTCCACTGGTGGAGATTAAGATTTCCTGTTGTGAAAGACTGAATGAGTTGGAGTTGCTTCCCAGAGATCCAACCCTCTAGACAGCAACCTTCACAACCAGCCAGGGCAACCCCTATATAAAAGCAGTTTGTGACATCCATTTTTTTAAAATGGTTTTATCAGCTTTCACATGTATTAATTTTTTTTTTTCGAGGAGAATATATGACAAAAATCTAGCTCATCACTAATTCTGCTCCTTTAGATGATTAAAAAATGTTTTTTGAATTACAATGTCTTGCAAGATATGTTTTAATGTGTAATAAGAACTAGATTCACTTTTTCCTCCCAGCTGGTGTGAAGCTGAGGTAAAGGCTACCGACAATCGTCAATGATGAAACTTTCCACCTAATGTGCTGAACAGCACAAGAGGACCAAACTATAAGAAAGGAAGGCTATTCATAGACATAGTGTTAAAATAGGTGCTCGAATTATTCACATCCCAGTTTATTTCATAAACAGATATGCAGCTATGCAATGAACTGGGCTCCATAATAATACAAATGTGTTACCAAAAGTTGACAGCCATGTTTCTATGTTCTGTGACATTAGGCTTGGATTGTACTTCATGCCACCAGAATGCAGGCATGTATAAAACCTCTCCAGCTTGAATTGTACAGTTCAAAGGTTGAAGCTCAGCAAATTTGGGGAACCTCTGTGAACATGACAAAAATAAATCCTTCTAGAAATAAAACAAACAAGTGTCAAGAATTTTTTTTCTTTAAATTAGCAAAATGAACAGCAAGAATATTTTTCTATTCAATTGATTTTTTTTAGAATGCTCCTGTCAGCAGTCTATTGCAAAGCTTTCAGGCATTTTAAATATCTATTTTGATATAAGTAAATACCTGGTTACTTATAGTTCTTTTTTTTTTTTCAACTTTTAATATGCTAATGTATATATGTAATAAAAATATGTCAGACTTTTTAATGTATATATGCAAATAAGTCGGTAGTTTTTTTTAGCTACCTAAATTTCAATGTTTTTTTTTATTAAACAATTAGTGTAATTAATTGTTTATCCATTAATTTTAACTAAACAACATTTTGAATCCTGGGATTTTCAGTTTTGGGATCTTTGGGTGCTTCTGAGTCCATTCAGCTCTGATGGGTACCTTGCATTAGTTGGGGAAAAGTAAAGGAGGTTGGTTGTTGTGCTGGCCACATGACATCATCGTTAACCATGGCCATAGAAACAGATGACCTTTTCATCATCTGCCCTACAGAAAGGGGAACTTTCCTTTCTATACAACATTTTGATGTTCCTAGGATATTGTATTTGTGTATTCTAAACTGGTAGAACATTTATAATGTGATAGAATGAAAAAGTGCACTGCATAAACATATGAACAAAATAAGAAACTGAAAAAACAATAACTAACAAACCTTAAGGTCTGGGTCGCTGATATCCACAGGAGACATGACCATAGACGTACTTTCCAATAACGTCTTCCTGTGAAATGTATGAGAGGACTGATTGTAGGACAATACAGCTTCTTGTATGTGTGCTTCATACAGTTTGCTGTTGTCGTGGGGCTCATAAAGCAACAACTCTTTCACTCCACTGATCTGTAGAGAGAAGATAAAACCAGCTTGCTTGAAGAAAAGTGACTTTCATGAAGATCATAAACTTTTGTTATCATGAGTGCATAATGATAAGGCATGTCTTGGAGTCCAAAGATTAATGAGGAATGCAGTATTATTTCCCGTGGGTATTTCCCCAGCTGAGATAGATCTACTTATTTTGCCACATCCAGTGCAGACATAATAATTTTTCACAGGGGTTTGATTAAGATTTTCTATACACTGTCTTCGTCTGTTCTCAGCAGTGGCTATTCTTCTGGCCTCAAATGTGCATTCCAAGGCCTTTGTGCGTGATCTCAAGCTTTGTGTGGCACTATTTCATCACAAAGGGAGGAGGTAATGAATAACAGTTGTAACCCTGAGTGGACCTATTTTAGTATGTGATAAGTCTAAATTATATCTCACCTCTAATTTTAAAAAATCTCATCTATTGACCCTCTGTTATACATAAGCAGGTTTTAAAAATTCCTTACATCTGTTCACTCTCTTATTTGAGATATATCGAAGGACTATTTTAGTGATGGCTTTAATCCTAAGACAAGTATAGTAATGATAATAGGTAAAAATCTTTATTTATATATTATAATCTTTTCTTAATATATATTATTAGATGTAAAAAAATATTGTGACTGTTAGTCTGGAGATACTGGGATTGCATTCTGGTTGAGTGCCACAATTTTACCCAGTTTGAACATCCTGCAAGAGGTTTGTGCTACAAAGTCATAATTTTATTTCTGAAAAAAACTCCAAAACTAGTAAAAAAAATAGCCAAAATAGTAATTTATGTTGTTCTTTGAAACCAAAAAATTCTATTTCACTCAATTGAACAATGAAAAAATCGCAATAAATAAATCTTTATCTAAGAGCTAAAATAAAATATTGAAATACAAATTCTCTATGCCTTGTTACCTTATCGTGCAATAAACATTGATACCTGACATAAAAAATTGTCAAAAGGATCAAAGTGTAGCTTCCCAAGTGTATTGCCATCACTTAACCAAAGGTTGAGATGTTTCAGCTCTAAGATGTTTCTAAAAAACTCCATTTCTGTAATATCCTCTTGAAGCTCTGGAAAGTAGTCTGCAATACTGGAGTATTCTAAATAGGCAGAGATATCTTTCACTTTGCCTAGAGATATATTTTCTACAAGGTCCAAAAAATCTGAGAAAAGAATTTCCCTGCTCGCTGGTCGGACAACAACAAGATCAGGGTATGGAAGTTTTTCAAGCACAGCCTTGGGAATTTCTTTTTCACTTTCGTCCCTCCACATGGATTTGGGCTCAACTCCTTCATAAATTCCGTCTGATGTCATTTTGATGTGGATTTTTATATCTCCATATCGATCATGTAAAAATGCATGTGTCCATTTGGTAAATGCTGGCCATTGTTTGATTGCTCCTGTGATAATGACAGGCTTGGATAAGGAAACAAATTCTTGAAAAAACTGCAACGGCGAGGACAACTCACTCAACTGTATTCTATCACACTTTTGAAGTTCACTTTTGGTGTCAACATACTTGTTTTGAGTTTTTGCATTTGCGATATGCTCATCCCTATTTTCACATTTTTTTGCATGATCATTTTCACCAATCATACACGATTCATCATCTTGGTTATGATCTAAATTTGTGTTCTCTTTAGTCTTAGGGACCTTAAACAAGTTTTCTAATATATGTTGTCTGTGAATACCAGCAACAGTTAACTGTCCATCTTTATTGCGAAATGTGTGGCAGTTAGTATTTATAAATTGAACAATGTCATCTAAAACATCTGGTGACACAACCGAAGTTAAGTTATAGGTAGCCACAGAAGGAATGGGAATGTTTGTTTCTGGCAAAAGTAGACAAGTCCTGTCTAACTCTATGCGTTTAAAAATAAGAAAATAGTTTTCCATTGTCTTGCTTCCTTCTAAATTTAATTCACGTCCGTTAGGCCAAAGGAAATAGTCTGTATTAACTGTACCGAATAACACAGATGATTCGTTACTGAAAGACACGTCAGCCAATAACTGCAAAATATCTTTCTTCCACTTTGTTAAATTTTCATGCGGAAAAAGTACTAGACATTGTGAACGGGCAGCATCTAAAATCTCTTCTGGCTTGTATAACGTTATTGTTTCGGACAAATATGACGGTAACAGCAGATGAATAAGTAAGTACGTTAGTAACAAATAGTTGGGTACGGTCGCTTTCGCCATGCTTAAATGTTTAAATTTAAGAGTGGTTTCCCTTGCATAGCAACCTCCATTATTTTATTGTTTCATATTTTTAAACGAATTTTTTCCCCTCCCTGTCCAGTGTACAGGACCAGTGCGATAATACAACTGCCATCAAATTTCCCGACATCTATTTTAATTTTTAAAACAAAATTTTGCTAAATCAAGATCAATTGCTCTAGATCGATAGATATGGTCTAGATACTTCGACAGATCCGCTCCAGGAAAAAATTATATAATTGCTTCATTTTTAAGTCCCCAAAACTATTGTGATTGATACGATTGATACTCAGTCAATGTTTTGTTTTATTTTTTAAATTATATTTTAGAGTGTAATACTAGCATTACGCATTGTCCTTAATGCTGGACTATCGTTTGGTCGTCTCGGTGGTTCTGGGTTCACACCCTGCCTGCTGCCACCCCCGTCGTCCTGCGGGAGGTTTGGACTAGGAAATAGATTATCTTCAACTCCAAAGGGACGTCCAAAACATGTAAAACATTTTTACAAGCAAACATTTTTTTTTTACAAACAACAAATGTACTGCAAGGTGCAGATTTCTGTAGTGGAGTGGATTTGCTATAGGGCTTATGGACCTTCAGGCAAAAGTACCCAAAGAGGAAAGTGCCGGTTGGACCGCCACATAATGTTTGCTTTGGATGAGAGCAGAACCTATATAGTAAACTAAGATATCTTACATTTTCTTGTAAACTGCTCCCACGCAATGTCGTGATTGACATTCTCCCAAACTTTTATTAATGATCTTTTATATTTATATAGATGTCACAGAATAATAGCCTACTAGCCTTACATATTGTCTAACCTAAATTAAAATACGTTGCTAAGTCTATCATCAGCTGCTAAAACAGAGCTTAGTATAATTAATGAATTTTCATTGTACACATTTTAGCCGTTGGTGCAAGTGTTCAGTTTTTGATGTATTAACAAATTTGACATGTGTGGAAATGTACGAATATGTGCGCTCATCACAGGGAACATACTTTGTAGCTAAGATTGCATTTTATTGCCAGGGTCACTTCATCCCCGGTCATTTTATCCCCTGGTCATTTTATCCTCTAGCCTCTAAGCCATCTAATTACATCATACAATATGCGCAGGATAATATTGACATCCCTAACATCAAATAAAAACAATATAACTAAATACAACCCCCACTTCACAATAGATCTAGGCAACTTATTTACATATATTATTTCATAACTCAACATATATGACGAGACTAGGGGGAACAGTATAAACAATAGAATAAAATGTTCAAAATATAAAAAAAAAATCTTTCTAAATAAACATATTTATATATTAGATGAAAAGAGTAATCACGTTCGTTTTTGAAGTAACGTCTGTAGTACATAAGAGTGCTTAAAGTCAAAGGCTTATCAACACAATTACACAATGACTAAGAAAAAAAAAATTTAATTGGGGATGAAATGACCGGGGTTGAATTTACTCGGGATGCCCCTGTTTGATTCGTAATATTGCTATGAAGTTGAAAACTGACTGGAAGGCTTGAAGGAAATTTATAATAGGCCGTAAAGATTCAGAAAATTGCAAAGTGGATGCTATACATAAGAGACTCTAGAAAGTGGTAGCATTTTGATGATCAGGCATGCTGCTCAGACGGTCCTGAGTTCGGGACTCTTCAACTGATGAAAACAAAAAAAAAATTAGAACAGACGCAAAATAGAGTCGTGAGTATGGTCGTGAGATTTATAACAAACGAGTATTCACTTTTGACTAGAGTAACACTATAAGTTAAATCACTAATTATGGAGACATCTCTAGAGAAGTATAAAAAATAGAGTAACAATAATACATAAAAACACTGAACCACAACTTACAAATACAAAAAAAAACCACTGAACCACAACTCACAAATAGAAAAAAAACACTGAACCACAACTTACAAATACATAAAAACACTGAACCACAACTCACAAATACAAAAAAAACAACACTGAACCACAACTTACAAATACAAAAAAACCCCACTGAACCACAACTTACAAAAACAAAAAAAAAACACTGAACCACAACTTACAAATACAAAAAACCCCCCACTGAACCACAACTTACAAAAACAAAAAAAAAAACACTGAACCACAACTTACAAATACAAAAAAAACCCACTGAACCACAACTTACAAATACAAAAAAACCCACTGAACCACAACTTACAAATACAAAAAAAACCCACTGAACCACAACTCACAAATACATAAAAACCACTGAACCACAACTTACAAATAGAAAAAAACAACAACACTGAACCAAAACTCACAAATACAAAAAAAAAACACTGAACCACAACTTACAAATACAAAAAACCCCCCACTGAACCACAACTTACAAAAACAAAAAAAAAACACTGAACCACAACTTACAAATAAAAAAAAACACTGAACCACAACTTACAAATACAAAAAAAACCCACTGAACCACAACTTACAAATACAAAATAAACACTGAACCACAACTTACAAATACAAAAAAAAAAAAACACTGAACCACAACTTACAAATACAAAAAAAACACTGAACCACAACTTACAAATACATAAAAACCACTGAACCACAACTTACAAATAGAAAAAACAACAACACTGAACCACAACTCACAAATACAAAAAAAAAACACTGAACCACAACTTACAAATACAAAAAAAAAACACTGAACCACAACTTACAAATAAAAAAAAACACTGAACCACAACTTACAAATACAAAAAAACCCCACTGAACCACAACTTACAAATACAAAAAAAACCCACTGAACCACAACTTACAAATACAAAAAAAAACCACTGAACCACAACTTACAAATACAAAAAAAAACACTGAACCACAACTCACAAATACAAAATAAACACTGAACCACAACTTACAAATACAAAAAAAACACTGAACCACAACTTACAAATACAAAAAAAAAACACTGAACCACAACTCACAAATACAAAAAAAACCCACTGAACCACAACTTAGAAATACAAAAAACCCCCCACTGAACCACAACTTACAAATACAAAAAAAACCCACTGAACCACAACTTACAAATACAAAAAAAAAACCACTGAACCACAACTCACAAATACAAAAAAAAAACACTGAACCACAACTTACAAATACAAAAAAAAACACTGAACCACAACTTACAAATACAAAAAAAAACCCCACTGAAACACAACTTACAAATAAAAAAAAAAAAAACACTGAGCCACAACTTACAAATACAAAAAAAAACAACCACGGAACCACAACTTACAAATACAAAAAAAAACACTGAACCACAACTCACAAATACAAAAAAAAACAACCACTGAACCACAACTTACAAATACAAAAAAAACACTGAACCACAACTCACAAATACAAAAAAAAACAACCACTGAACCACAACTTACAAATACAAAAAAAACACTGAACCACAACTCACAAATACAAAAAAAACACTGAACTACAACTTACAAATACAAAAAAAAACAACACTAAACCACAACTTACAAATACAAAAAAAAACCACTGAACCACAACTCACAAATAAAAAAAAACCCCACTGAACCACAACTCACAAATACAAAAAAAAACACTGAACCACAACTAACAAATACAAAAAAACCCCACTGAACCACAACTTACAAATACAAAAAAAAAACCACCACTGAACCACAACTTACAAATACAAAAAAACCCCCACTGAACCACAACTTACAAATACAAAAAAAAAACAACAACACATCCTGATACCTGAGATGAACTCCAATTGGTGGCAAGGCTGAAAGGGCTTGGCCATACTGTAGAGCCTTGGCGAGAAACTCTGCTGTTAGGCGTAGTGCCTTTAAGCCAACCTGATACAGAAAGACGTAAAGACAAAGGCACCAATTCCATAAAAGACACATTCCTACAAGTGCAGCTCCTACTTCCCTATTGCCATTAGAGAATGGAACGGGTTGCCTGAATCAGCCAGGAAAACCGTTGCACGTATGACGTAGGCCTAACTATCTTCTGTTTGAAGGAACGTCTGTAATGGGCTAGGATGCTGCCAGAAAAAACAACAACTATTTGTGTCATCTCTTATCCTCGAATGTTAATTGAAGTTATGAACGGTATTAACGGAATATACTTACTATGTACATGTATTCTAATACAAAACTAAATCTTAAAAGTAAAAAAAAAAATAAACAACATCAACCAAAGAAATAATTATCGATTTTCGTAGGGAAAAAAAGAAAAATTACATGGCTTCTGTAGCTGGAGGAAATCATTAAAAAATTATTATTTAATATATTGCAAACTTTAAAAAACCTTGATACTGTTTTGGATAAATTAAATATTTCACTGCAGCTACTGATTATATCACCAAAATGGACAACAAAATTTACGATGACTAAAAAAAATGTCCTTTTACTGTTTAGCGTAAAGACCTTGTCAATGTTTTACCATGTTCACATCTGCCGAATTTTATGTTTCAATATTACTGCCTGGACATGGCAATCTGAACATTAAAAATAAAAATAAACTGCAGAAAATCTTAAATGCTGCTAGGAAAGTTATTGGTAGCAATTTAGCAAACAAGTGGCTAACTAAACCCTCTCTCATACAAGGATAACTAAAGACATTAAAAAAAACAACATCTCGTGTATACTGTTCATATTCACACCTGAGACTATAAACAAAGGGATATAACTCTTTCACACCTAAATAGCAACACAAGAAACAATATATTCTCTCTCGTCATGACCTGCTCCAAATGGTCTCCTCAGCTTCACTCACGACTGACCTCGTCTAGGTCTGCTCAATTTAGTGGCGTAGGAGGAGGGGGGGAGAATTTGAAAATCCCCCGGGGCCCCACTTGATAGGGGTCTCAAAATAAGTGTTTTTTTTACATAAAAAAGTAAATATTACGCAAAATGCAGTGGCCTCCAAAGAGGTCAAACCTCCCGGGCCCCCAGACGATGGAAAATTCCTAGCTACGCCCCCTGGCCCAATTTCCACTTTCCTTGCTGATTTCTTTTCAACTGCTGGCCTTGCAACATTAGTATCTAGTTTTCACATGGTGTGCTCTCTCCAGATTCATTTTGGTTTTTGATATCATGGGCTATGGGCTTTAGCCTGGTTCTCTCCCAAAAGTTGACAGTAGATGTCTTTTAGGCCACCTAATTGCCCAATTCGGAGTAGAGTTTTTATACAAAGCTAATACCAACTCACTCAGTCTGTCTGATAAAAAAAAATATACACGTTATTTATCCCACATCCATATGGAAATTTGTCTTACACTTTGTGCATTACACCAAACAAAAAACATAATAACTATAAGAAACTATACCTGAAACACAAGAACTGATGAAAAAATAACCAGTTAGTTCATTAGTTTTCAACCAGCTGAGTGGTTACTGTATTGCAGCGGTTCACAACCTTTTAACTCGGCGACCCCTTTTTACAATACCCCACTCTGCAGCGACCCCCGCCCCCCCCAACCGAAAAACTATTTTCGTTCTTAAGGAAAAAGTAATTTGTCCTTATGTTATAAAATGGAAATCTCCTCAAAGTCTCTGATATGCATTAATCACAAAACTGTATGGAATGATATTCTTCAAATAGATATTTCTCCTTATCATAACATTACACATAAACGAATTTTAGGCGACCCCTGGCAAATGCGTGAATCGACCCCCAAGGGGGTCGCGACCCACAGGTGGAGAAGCCCTGCTGTATTGGCTTGAGAAACCTAAGAAGTTCGAATTCAGGTGGTTCCCCCTTTTAAATTTTATTTATAAATGCTTTTTTTTTAATTGTTAGTCTAGATCTATTTCAAATGTAATTACATGACTGGTCCAAACTAATTAATACAACCATGCTTAATATAAGCTTTGTTTTTTAAAAAGTATTTTAAAAAATATATTTTCTTGTTTTCGTAGCTGTTTTTGTGACTCTTGAACACATACAGTGTAATCTGATCTTTTCAAGTCTGATTTATCTTCTTTGTGTCCTCCTTTGTAACGATCTGTCTTCTTTTTGATCTGCTTTATTCCTCTGCAAGTTTTTGTCCTTTGTAAGGCTTTGTGCTACTTTTGTCCCCTGTAAGAATGTTTTCTTTTTTTGTCATTCTTTGCAAGAGTTTTTTCCCTTTGTCCTCCTATAAACTTGCAGATGTCTGGTCTATCTTAAACATCACCAGGAGTCACCGAGGGCTAGTCGATTCAAATAACGTGAGTAAAGTCTAATTACTTTGAATTAAAGTCTTAGGATTTAGTTTTGTGAGAAAACGGAAAACTAATTTGCCCCCAGCTCCAGATGTTTGAAGGTTCAAATCTGATAGATGTAATTGATGAAGCCGTTAACATTTCTCTCTATCCAAGCGCCTGTTGTCAATTCTCTGTTACCAAATAGCAGATCAGATCTTTGGAATGTAAGGGCCCTGCGCTAATTGAAATATCAAAAAAAAAGTTTGTTTTTTTAAAGCATGGTAATTTACCAGGGCATAGTTTTGGTACCACCCTTGCAGACAAAGAGTTTTTTTTCGTTTGAGCCCCTATCACAATGCTATTTGCTGCCTTCTGAGCTGTAGGTAGCATCATAAAAAAAAAAGAAAAAGTGGGACTGATTGGTATGAATTTAAAAAGCTAAATTAAACGAGAATTAAAAAACCTGAGGATATTCGTCCTCAATTCACCGTGGGGGTCCAAAACTTTGCACACTCCTAAATCCGAGCTAGCTTATAGATTTTTGTAGGTCGCAAGGGCCGGCAAATGTCCGAATGGGCTGATACCTATTAGGCCAGTTGTGCCTCCAACGAATTTGCCGCTTTGAATGCAATAAGGCCAGTAAAAGATTGTATAATATTGTAGTTAATATAAGGCAAGCAATCAACGAAAGAAAATGATTAATAGGTGGTGTGTTAATTAACATTTACAAAGCACACAGACTTCAGCATTCATTACACTAGGAGTCTTGTCTTTAGTTTCACCAGTCAATCCCTATTCAAACCATAATACAGACTTCCAAGTGTCGCTTCAGGTCTTTAATCCAGTTCTCTGGTAGCATGAAGAAGGGTTCTTATCTTATAAAATACAGACGTTACTTAAAAAAAGGATGATTACGTCCTAGGTGTCATGCCTCTAGTCATGCATGTTAACCAATGACTTAAATTCTGCCAAGTCATTACTTTTCCTGACAACCAATTCCGTGCTCTTATAGCACTAGTTAAGAAGGAGCATTTGTACAAATTTGTCCTAGCATATGGAACGAGGAATGTGCCTTTATCTTTGTGTCTTTCTGAGTATTTTAATACATTTTGTTTTTGTATTTGAAGATTATGGTTCAGTGTTTTATATCTAATTGATACATTACTTTTAAGTCTTCTATCCTAAAGGCTTTATAAATTTTAAAGATTTTACCAAAGGTGTTACTCTAGTCAAATGTGAATATTCATCTCACTGCTCTATTTTGTATCTCTTCAAGTTTCTTAATGTTTTCTTGAGTTGAAGGGTCCCAAACAGAGGAGGCATATTCTATTATTGGCCTAACCAAGGTTTAATAACATTTTAGTTTTATGTTCTTTTTTTATTAGCGGCCTCCAAAAGGGGAAAAGACGCTATTAGTTTTGTGCAAAATGTCTGTCCGTCTATCCGTCCGTCCCGTTTAGATCTCGTAAACTAGAAAAGATATTGAAAATCCGACATCACAATATTTTAGACCATTCAAAGTTCTGATGCAACGGCTACTTTTTTTTTTCTGAAAACGAAAAATCTAATTTTTAAAATCAATTATGCAAGCAGTTTTTTAAAGAGAAAAAGCTAATTAGTATACATTATAAGTTAGATCTAAATTAAAACGAATAGTAATTTTGTAAACATTGTTTTCGTGAATTTTTTTTTTTGGCGATAATATTTTTTTTTTTTTTTTTTGAGCATTCGAATAAGAGTCATTTTCGACTATTCCTTAAGAGATTGAGCCTTTTCAAAACAATTACATCAATTATAAGACTTCAGTTAGGCCAGGAGAGGCGCGGTAGCTGAGCGGTAAAGTGCTTGGCTTCCGAACCGGGGGCCCCTGGTTTGAATCCTGGTGAAGACTGGGATTTTCAACTTCGGAATCCTTAGGCGCCTCTGAGTCCACCCAGCTCCAATGGTAACCTGATATTAGTTGGGGAAAAGTAAAGGCGGTTGGTCGTTGTACTGGCTACATGACACCCTCGTTAACCGTAGGCCACAAAAACAGATGAACTTTACATCATCTGCCCTATAGACCACAAGGTCTGAAAGGGGAACTAGTTAGGCCAGGTTCACATCTAACTTTGCATTCACTTGCACCTATCCTTTGATCTGCTGTACCGTTGGGGCACTACACAAGATCTGTCAACCTTCTTTCTCCATTCTTATCTCTCATTTGTCTTTGATATAATTTCATTTGGATGTTTTTTCTGAAAATATTGAAGCCTGCCTTGGTGGACCACTTCGGGGGCCGATTTTGAGTTTGTGTTTCCACACAAACTGTCTTTGTAATCTTGTTTGTAGAAATTTCTTTTAATTAACCCTAATGCTTTGTTTGATTTTTAATACTTTCATCAATATGGGGATTCCATGACAGTTTTTCATTTATTATACCACCTAAGTATTTTTCGTTTTTAGTCTGTGGTATTGGTTCCAGGTAGCCCATAATTTCTATCTCTTGCTGATCACTTCAGCCGGACACTTCAACAGTCCTTCTTCCTCGTGTCAATATGTCGTCTGTCACTCGTGTGCGCTGGTGTGTCGTCTGTATTTTAAGATAAGATAAGATAAGCGTCGGCACAGGAGCAGAGTTATAACAATGTCATATCTTATGAATAATATGCTCGTATAAATCTTTATTAACACATTTTTGTTCATACTAATGGAATAGCCAATGGGAGGCGCTGTGGCTGAGCAGTAAAGCGCTTGGCTTGGTTCTGAACCGGGGTTCCTGGTTCGAATCCTGGCAAAGACTGGGATTTTGTATTACGGGATCTTTGGGCGCCCAAGTCCACCAAGCTTTAATGGGTACCTGACATTAGTTGGGGAAGAGTAAATGCGGTTTTTCGTTGTGCTGACCAGATGACACCCTGTAAGGTTGGCCGCATGACGACATGTTGCAACCAAAGCTAATGCCCAGGCATTCATCTAATTTCTTTGAGATGATCCATAATTGATTTGCTACTGATGGAGGCCAAAGAGATGTACACAAATCCTTTATATACACTATACGATTAGCATAAGACCCGTATTTTTTAACGTTCTTTAGAATTAGCTTCAGTTTGAACACGTTCGTAAATTTAGGGTTGTATACAGCAGTGTATAGATCCACGACGAAGGAAGAATGATGCTTTGATTAACGTTATTGAAGACGATTATTACAGTTGTAATTTATTCTTGCCAGCACATCCTTTTTTGACAACACTCAAGACTAAGTGGAAAAAAAAACTCCAGGAAATCTTGTTTTGCATTATTCAGGAAGAATTAATGTGAATAAACCGATCGAACGGTAACCTATTGTTTTACTCTGTGTTCTTTTATTACAGCTCTTTTATTGCTATGTATCTTTTATATATGGTGTTGTTTTTTTTTCAAATGATTTTTCGACCACTTCTATTCATATAATCTTCATCAAATTTCGCATACAAGCTCATGAATCAATTGAAAAAAAAATCCACCTATTAGTTAATCAAATAGTCGTAATTAATTAATTTTACTTTCAAATAAGATCTATTTTATATTATGCACTGTGTTTCCTGTTCTCGGCATGACACTGCACTCATCCATACGAAACTATCAATCCTACACTCTTTGAATTTAGTTTACCCCAGACAGAACCTATTATCAAGCCAACCCTGCTTTACCAACACTATGTTTTATGTATTACACGATTGGAATGTTCCTTCAGATTTGAAGATAACTGCATCCTTGCTCAAACCTTCCGCTAGACGGCGGGTGGAGCGGACAGGGCTCGAACCAGGGACCACAGTCACCCTGGAACGACAGTCCAGGGCGAATACCACACGACCAGGCAGCTATTTAGATGAAGAATAATAGTGCATCTAGGAATAAGAACTTTCCTCTTAAACTATAAGTAATCATTTCTTTTTTTTTCCGATTCAGGTTTTTATATTCACTATTAATGTACGACGGTGTGATAATCAAGTGTATCTGCAGATACATCCCACGCGCTGCAGTAGCAGAATGACCTATCTTGACCTGGCAACATATGTAGATAGATCAAATTAACTAGATTAGTAATACCCAAACTAAGGCCGGCAGGTCACAGGTAATATCCGCTAGTATACACATGGCCTATAACATTTATAGAAAAACAAAAACAAAACAAACAAAAAAACACCCTGAACTTTTCAAGTGAGACTAATTTTATTGTATTTTTCTTGTTTCCTTATCTGAAAAAAAAAGATTTAGATTGAGTCTTATTCATGTAAAAAACAAACACACTGTTACACATTCTCAATAATAAAAATATTTTTGTTTTATGATTCCATAAAATTCTACAAAGATTTTAAAATCACATTATAAATATTAATGTATAATACTGGTATATATAATATATATTATCAGGGGCGGACTGGCTATTTGGGCAAACGGGCAAAAGCCCTGTGGGCCGGTACCAAATGGGCCGCTCTGATCGCGACCAAAGAAAACAAAATTTCAATGCAGACAACTTTTAAAAAAAATGACAGCAGCAAGACATAAAGGCCCGAACACGTTTTCTTGTTTGTTTTTTTTTAATTCTTATTACAATTAATTTTGTTTAAATTCAACAAGAATATCAAAAAAAAAAAAAAAACAACAACAACAAAAAACAACTATACACTCACTGTACGTATTATCATTTGCAAAACGTTAGACCGCACTTTCTGCTATGCACTCAAAGCATGGACTGCTTTGATGTCTTCGAGGTTGTGTTCGGCCTAATCATTTTGCTGGTCGGCATGGGCCTTTGACGGCACTCCCTTTTTTTTATTTTTTGCTCCTTCCCTCCCCCGTCTTTTAATGGTTCCAATGAAATATAACTAAAAAGAGGGATGAGAGAGGTTAAGTTAGAAAACATTGAAGATAGGCGTGACAATTAGCTCTTTAACAATACTTAATAGAAAACTAATTTTAACACATACACACAGCCCCGAAATTGCAAACCACCCAACTTATTCACAGCTCAATATGGGTATAAAGCTCTACTTTCTGCGAATATAAAAGAAAAAGTAAGTTTCTTTTTGTTTATTTTTAATAACATAGATCTAAAAATATTACACTTAAAGCTTACAAAAAAAATTATTTAATCTAGATCTAGACTCTAAATCATCTTTTATACTATTATAGTTAATGGCAAACTTATGCTTAGTATGAAGTCATTAATGATGAAAATTATTACAATAATTACAATAATTTATAGATCTATAGCGCTGTCACATCCGATAATTAATGCAAGGAGATAAATATTTTAAACTAGTCGACCAGCGGCGTAGCATACGCCGCTATTTTGCAGGGCCGGTCTTAGGCCACTGCAACCTATGCGACCGAAGGATCCGCACTTTTATGGGACCCGCGCTAATTCAAGGTGTATAAATTATTAAAGTAAACCATTTTATAACAGATTTTCCGCGCCCTCCTGTCGATTAACCAGGAGCTCCTGGAAATCTCCCGAAATTGCAAAATATACGAACAAGTCCTTAAAATATACGGAAATATATAGAAAATGTCATTTTAGGGTGTTTTGGGTGTCATTCAATATGGAAAACACCAATAAATAAAAACGGTTTTATGCATTAGCCGTAATTGTGTAATCAGGTGAAAGAAGCTTCTCGTGCCTCAAGCTAATGAAGAATTACTTGAGGTCAACAATTCTCAAAGATAAATTGAAACATTTGGTAATTCTTGCTATTGAGCGGGATCTATGTAGGAGAAAGAATTATTATGATATACTGTATGACTTTGCTACACGCAAGGCTCTTAAAGTAATTCTGTACGTAATAAAGAATGAATAAAATGCATAGACAAATTTATTTTCTAATACAAACTCTTAAATTTCACTTATTGTCCGCTTCTCAACCCAAACTTGGCCCCGTGAAATCCGTTTCGATGCGTTATCAAACTTTATATATTTGCAGAGAATTAGGCTTACACCTATAATATAACACATGGGCGTAGTCTGGAGGGGAGGGTCTTCAAACCATCACTTGCCTCAGACCTCATTGTCTGAAATGGAAACTTTACTTACTGCACCAGTGCAGCCAACGTAAGCAAACTACAGTTTCCAAATTTCATGAGCGTAGCCAAAAGGGGATTTGTGGTTTCCCTTCCCCCTCCAATACAAAAACTAAAGCATTTTACCATTTTCTACCATCGCTGGACTCCACTGAATAGCAGATTTGGTTTTTGAATTTTTTTTAGCTGAAGAGTAGCAGGCTAATTGCACTGTGGATACCTCAAAATAATCATTTTTAAAGCTGAAAATAACGGAAATAATTTTTGGACCCCACTAGGAGGAGCTCACAGCGCTCCCCCGGACTTTCTATCTGTTCTTCGGCGGTGTACTGTCTTACCACTAAATATAGGAAGAGCGTATTCTAGGGTAGAAAAAAACTTTGAAAGAATGAAAGATCAGAATGTGATGAAGATTAATTACATATACACACACACTAATATATATATAAATTGCGGAGTGGGGTAAAAATCCCCCCCCAACCGAAAATATATGACAGGCCTGTTTATATGGTAATGCCCGGGCCGATTTTGATACCCAGTCCGCCTCTGTATATTATGTATATAATAATAATAATAATAAATTAATAATAATAATCTTTATTGTCGGTATGGAAATTTGTCTTACAATTTGTACACTACACCAAACAAAAAACATTATAGGCCCTAACTAAAAGAAACCAAAGTGTACATTCACACCAGACTCACTCATAATTTACTTGTGACAAAGTTTATATCAGATTGTTCTTATTTAATGATTTGATTGCCAGGGGAACAAAAGAGTATTTGTGTCTGTTTGTCTTTGCCATCGGTGTCTTGTGTCTCCTTTGTGATGGTAAAATCACACAATCCTGACACAAATAGTGATTCATTATTTCGAGGATCTTGTTAGCTTTTTTATAGATGTTTGTCTCAAACATCTCTCTCTCTCTCTCTCTCTCTCTCTCTCTCTCTCTCTCTCTCTCTCTCTCTCTCTCTCTCTCTCTCTCTCTCTCTCTCTCTCTCTATATATATATATATATATATATATATATTACTTTCTTTATTATTTGTTCTTAGTTCATAAAGTCCTCGGTTACCATAGAGAATGAATATTGATTGGAATATCATTGGAATCAACTCCAACTTGTCCAATGAGATTTTACTCGTTTCCCTTTCTGACCTTGCGATCTACGGGGCTAATGATGTTAAGGTCATCTGTTTCTGTGGCCCAAGGTTAACGAATGTGTCAAATGGCCAACACAACTACCGGCCGTCTTTCCTTTTTTTTTTTTTTGTGCAAAGCTTATATCATCTCATTCTGTCTGGTAAAAAGTGTGTACACGTTATTTCTCCCAAACCCAATCTCGGATCAAGCTGAAATTTTGCACAATTATTTCTTTTACCTGACAAGACAAGAATCAATAAAAAAAACCCCACCAAATTAGTTAATCAAGTATTGGTAATCAATTATTTTGTTTGGTATCTCGAACAAGGGAAAGAAATTTTTACCTCACTGAAGTAGTGGTATAATCTGATTTAGTTCCCTTTATAGGTCGACGCTCTTAACTGTAATAAACAATGTATAACTATTCAATCTTCTAAAGCTTTAAGTACCTCACTAGCAGAGTGGTTAGCACGTCAGACGGGAGGGGGGGGGGCGTAAGACATGAGTTCTAATTTTTTTTATAATGCTTTTTAAAAGCAATTATAACAAAATCCAGCCAGATTTCCATTTCTTTCTTCCCGCCCCCCCCCCGCCCCCATTTCAAGATGTTCTGCATCTGTACTATCTATACATGTCCAACAACACGTTACTATAAATACATGGCCAACAACACGTTACTATAAATACATGACCAACAACACGGTACTATAAATACATGGCCAACAACACGGTACTATAAATACATGACCAACAACACGGTACTATAAATACATGGCCAACAACACGGTACTATAAATACATGTCCAACAACACGGTACTATAAATACATGGCCAACAACACGGTACTATAAATACATGTCCAACAACACGGTACTATAAATACATGGCCAACAACACGTTACTATAAATACATGTCCAACAACACGGTACTATAAATACATGGCCAACAACACGTTACTATAAATACATGACCAACAACACGGTACTATAAATACATGACCAACAACACGGTACTATAAATACATGTCCAACAACACGGTACTATAAATACATGGCCAACAACACGTTACTATAAATACATGACCTACAACACGTTACTATAAATACATGACCAACAACAAGGTACTATAAATACATGACCAACAACACGGTACTATAAATACATGACCAACAACACGTTACTATAAATACATGACCTACAACACGTTACTATAAATACATGACCAACAACACGTTACTATAAATACATGACCAACAACAAGGTACTATAAATACATGTCCAACAACACGGTACTATAAATACATGGCCAACAACACGTTACTATAAATACATGACCTACAACACGTTACTATAAATACATGACCAACAACAAGGTACTATAAATACATGACCAACAACACGGTACTATAAATACATGACCAACAACACGTTACTATAAATACATGACCTACAACACGTTACTATAAATACATGACCAACAACACGTTACTATAAATACATGACCAACAACAAGGTACTATAAATACATGTCCAACAACACGGTACTATAAATACATGACCAACAACACGTTACTATAAATATTTGACCAGCAACACGTCAGAGTCTATATATGTTACCTTATCTTCTAAATTACAGAAGTTACTTCAAAAAATAGAATATATTAGTTTCTACGCATTCATGTGTTAATTTAGTCATGCATGTTGGTTTTCCTGGCTGATTCAGGCAACACATTCAATTCTCTAATAGCACTAGGGAAGAAGGAGCACTTGTACGAATTTGTGCTAGCCTGTGAAGTAAGAAATGTGCCTCTATCTTTGTGTCTTTGTTTCACTAGTTGTCAATGTGATGGTCACTGTTTTGGTTGTTGGTTTCACAAGGTTGACATAGTTGGATGTGGTAATGGATATAAGCACTTCACTACCACTACCTTCAAAATGCTTCCAAATGGCATTCGTCTCAAATAGCCACTTACAACCAGTGCAACTTCTGGCCTTCACACGTGGCTCAGATATTGAGTCCGGCGGTACTATTTCAACTGCCAGAAGAAGTAACTGGCGCCTAAACCAGTAAGCCTAAGCTTCAGGCAGGAGGGGCTCTTTAGCCAATGCTGGCTACCCGCCTAGGAAAAGGGAAACTCAAAATTCAAACCTCTTCTGCCTTGCAGCTATACCCATGGGTAAGGCTTCGGGAATCAATCCTGAGTAAAAATCATCAGCCGGCGACCCTACGCCAGTTTGCAGCACTCAGTGCTACACCCTGGCAGAGCCTGCAATGACGCTGACCCCAAACTGTATCGGCACTTGCCCTTTATTTTTGATACATCAGCTCCGTGGAGACAGAGAAGACTGGTGTGTGGGCCACATCATCTTTAAGAAGATCCATAGTCACTTCACGACTGAACGAGGTCAATTGTTTGATGTGCATGCTTTCTGATACTAGACACACTAGAGACCAAATACAACAAATGAGAATCATACCATAGATAACAAGCTAACAATCAGGCTAATTCTCTTCATTATGTTCCTTCGGTACAAATATCGGGACTGGAATTCGGAATGTATTTCTATCGATCAGGAGCAAGAGGATGAAAATGTGTAGGACGAATCTCAAGAGCATCAAGAAAATCATGTGTCCTGGGGCTCCGCCACCACCACCTAAACGTAACAGCATCCTGAAATTTATGTGAAATCTTTAAATGTCTTTTTTTAAAAATAAGAAATACAAAAAATAGAGAATAACTCACACACACACACACATAGTTAAGAATGGTTAAATTGAGAAGCCTACGAAAAGTCTAGTATGTAGGACTTAACTGTTTTGTTGCGGTCGGGAAAGGGGGGGGGTGAGGGTAAGAGCTAAAGTGGTACTGTGTCGCGGGTCATTCAAGTAAAAATGTCAGATAACATTAAAATGCGCAGGCTGATAGAAAAGGGGATTCCAGACACAGAGAGAGAGAGTGAGAGTGAGACGAGAGAGAGAGAGAGAGTGAAAGAGAGAGAGAGAGTGGAGAAAATGAAAAAAAAATTTAGACCTCATTGTCACGTCGAAGGTCTGTACGACGTGGCAACTAGGTATTGGTCTAAACTGCCCGTTGCAGGTCAGTGTTCAGGCCTTCTGTTACGAAAAGTCTCGTTCACATTCAATGTAACAGATACTAGAATTCACGAGCTAGAAAGTGTGTTAGGGCATTGTTAAAATGCGACCATATTAAATAATATACAGCCGGAGAACAAACCAAAGGGCGTAGCTGGTGAATACCCTAGCTACTAATAATACTTATAAAGCGGTTTCAACCAACATAATGTAGACTAAAGGTGTTAGGATAACATAACAGGCATAAACAAAATGATAAACTAATCTAAAAAATGTTTTGATAGGTCTTAATGTTCCTCTTGAATATAGTGAAGCATGTGGTTCGACTGAGCTCAATAGGGAGAGAGTTCCAAACCTTTGGCCAATGGACTAAAAACAAAGTCCGCAACCACTAGGGGAGGGGCTAACCGGGAGAAGTTTTTCTGTGCTGCCTTTAGGAGCTCAGTAAATACAAACTCGGGCTTGAGTTGGGTGTCGAACTCGAGCCCCATTGATAAGCAACCAAACGCTTTAAGCCTCTCGGTCACACCCACACCACTTTAAACAACTAGCGCGGCTACGGCTACGTCAGTGAAAACAAACTTTAAAACAATCTTTAAAAAAGAGTACGGGATTTACCTGATCTGATTGGCTCTAGAGTTTGGGATAGAGAAAACGTGCAAAGAACGTGACAAACTTGAAGTGCAAATCAATCTGTAGAAATATAGAGCTAGCTCCCCTTGCCAGATGTTTCCACGCAGATCGTAATCACAGCTTTTATTACCCCAGAGAGATGTTTGGCTAGCTCTGATTGGCCAACAGAGGGGCAGGCCATTTCGAGACCCCCCCCCTTCCCCCGAAAAACAAAAAGATGGCGACTGTATTGTTTGGTCTTCACCATTCTCTAAGGAAGTCAATTTGTTAAAACGATATTTCTACAAAGCTTATATCAACTCACTCTGTCTGTCTGCTAAACAGTTTGTACACGTTATTTTGCTTGATATCGAATACGGGAAATAACTTGTGCACTATTGATAAATATAGCTTTAAGGGCGGAGTTCTTCCCATTTAGATAAGATTTTTTTAAAAAAGGATTTTAAAAAAATATTTTTGCTTGTCTAAAATTTTTTTTTTTTTTTTTTTGCTCTATTCAAATCGCACATTGGGTGGGCAAAACCTTCTGGGCAGAACCTAAAACCTTCGAGGCAAGGTAAAAGCTGTACCATTTAAAAAAAATTAAAGCCAACATTAATTAGTTATTAAGAGAAAAACAACTACACTATATTATGAATATAAGAGGTATTTTTTAAAAAAAGTTTTTAAAAAAAATTTTCTTGTTACATATTTTACCCAGCTATGTATGGAATGAATAAAAGGGATGTTTTTTTTTTCCCGCCCAACAGAAAAAGAGACAGAGACAAACAGAGAAACATAGATTGCAAAAAATGTAAAAGGAACAACTGGACTTGGAGCCTCCCAAGCGGTCCCGTCTCACAGTTTGAGAAACAAGGCATTCGGGATTGACAAGAAAGGTTGACGCTCAAAGAATGCAATGTTTGTCTCGCAAAATACCAAACATTGGCAATAGGCTACACAGGGGGAATCGTCATCCTAACACTAACTCTCTTCTCTCTCTCTTTCGGAATCTCTCTCTCTCTCTCTTTTTCTCTCTCTTTTTCCCTCTATCGTTCTTTCTTTTTCTCTGTCACCCTGTCTCTCTCTCTCTCTCACTCTGTCTCTCTCTCTGTCTTTCTCTCTCTCTCTCTCTGCTTCTGTTTTCCTCCATATCTCTCTTTCTTTGTCTCTCTATCCTCCTAGAAGACAATGTCAATCATCTTATCAGCACGAATGTTTACTGTACACCAATCAATTAGTAACCGACTATCTGGGTAAATGCTTGGAATATTAGATTTAATCTGAATATCTGAATAATATTTTATCAATATAGTAGCCATGAGCGTGCGGAGGTGTGGGTGGAGGCCAGTGATTCGTTAGTAATGAGGCAAATTGAAACATTTAGCGCGCGCGTGACCACTAAAATACACAATCCAGGGATAAGGATAATAACCAATTGTTTAGAATAAAATCTAGAGTTGCGCTATCGTCTAATTATACGGCAGCATTCATTCCCCTAGTTTATTGGAATTTAAAATTTCTTCAATTCATTGCTTTTCCCCTTAGATCAGCGGTTCTCAACCTTTTTAGCTCGACGACCCCTTTTTACTATTCCCAGCTATGCGGCGACCTCCCAACAGTAAAATTATTTTCGTTCATAAGCCTGGTAACTGTGTTTTATCTAATAATGTAATACACATGTGAATGTATTGCCAAAGTTGTATGTTTCTATCTTACAAAAAAATATGTGATTATATACTTGAAATATATTTCTCCACAAAATGAAATTCCAAATAAATGATTGGCGTGCCTTTATTAACGTGTTCATTTCGTATCCACCATATTCATGTTCCATGTGACAACTTGAGAAACATGACGAAGTACGGGTAGTAATCCGATAATAGTAAACTACATGGCTATAATTATCTTCTTATCTTATATGATACAGACGTTACTTAAAAAAAAACAGAAGACGATTACGTCCTACGCGTCATGCATTTTAGTCATGCATATTAACTAAATGACCTAAATTCTCCTAAGTCACTGGTTTTCCTGGCTAGCTCACTTTTGGTGACTCATTCAGTAGCAGACGTTGAAATCTAGACAATCTTACTGGCGAACTTCTTGTACCTTCTGTACAAACACCACTAATAGTTTTCTCAAAAAATATAGAATCTACATTTTGTAAAATTAATACAACCTAAACATCCCTAATAATAGGCAGCATTTACAGACCACCAAATTCTAGTTTAGAATACATGCAGGAACTATGTAATCAGATTACTACACTTAAAGAGACAAATAAAAATGCAGTTTTTTGGATTATGGGTGATTTCAACCTACCTGATATAAATTGGAAAACACTAACCATAGATAAACACCAAAACCTTAAGGACATAAATGAGCTTTTCATAGAAACTTTACACAACCTAAGTTTAGATCAAATCATTAAAAAGCCAACTAGATTAAACAACACATTAGATCTCTTCTTAACCAACAGACCTGGATTAGTAGTTGATTATGATATTATCCCTGGTCTATCAGGGATCATAAAAATACACAGTCAGATAAAAGCAGTAGCCAATACAAAACCCAAAAGAAAAATCTTACTCTGGAATAAATGTAACCTAACACAACTACACCAAGCTGCATTAAACTTTCAACAAACATTCTTATTAGAAAAAGACATTAACCAACCAGTCGATGACCTCTGGAATTTCATTAAAAACCATCTTAAAAGCATTATAGAAAATCATATACCAACTAAATACACATCAAACAAAATAAATAAATGCTGGTTTAATAATAGACTAAAGAAGCTTTGTAAACAGAAGGAAAACCTATATAGAAAATTTAAAGAAACCAAGGCAGAAAGAGTTTACAAAAAGTATATAAAAATTAAACCCCTATCCCAAAAAGTAAGCAGACAGCTGCAGAGTGAATACATAAACAATGTAATATCTAAAGATAACAACAAAAACCTATGGTCATACATTAAGTCTAAGAAAATGGAAACAACAGGCATAGCGCCATTAAAAGATGAACATAACATAATACATAATGCTAATGAAACTAAAGCAAACATCCTAAACAAATACTTTGCATCAGCATTCTCAGCCCCAGGAGACAAAGACATAATTCTTAATTTGAACCAAGTAGACAACATAGAAGATTTAGTAGTACAAGAAAATGGAATTCAAAAACTATTAGCCAACACCAAACCAAATAAAGCGTCTGGACCTGATGGTATTCCAGCTAGATTACTCAAAGAACTAAGCAATGACCTAGCCCCAGTGTTCAAAATACTCTTTCAGGCATCGCTTAACCAGGGCAGAGTACCAAAGGACTGGAAAGAAGCTAATGTCACCCCCCTATTTAAAAAAGGAGAAAAATCTAATCCAGGAAACTACAGACCAGTATCACTTACCAGCATCACATGTAAAATCCTAGAACACATAATATGTAGCAACATCATAAACCACTTAGACAAACATAATGTCCTCACCCCATACCAACATGGCTTTAGGAAATATAGATCATGTGAAACACAACTAATAGGACTAATTGATGATTTTTCAAAAGGTTTAGATAATAGTGAACAAATAGATGCTATCTTACTAGATTTTTCCAAAGCTTTTGACAAAGTTCACCACCATAGTTTGCTTAAAAAATTAAAATATTTCGGCATTAATGGTCCACTGCATCAGTGGATTAAAGATTTTCTAATAGGGAGAGAACAAACTGTAATAATAAATGGCTCTAAATCAACACCAATAACAGTAAACTCAGGTGTACCTCAAGGAACAGTCTTGGGTCCACTACTATTTTTAATTTACATAAATGATTTACCAAATTGCATTAGTTCAGGAACAAAAGTCAGATTATTTGCAGACGATTGCATAATATATAGAACAATAAAAACAATACAAGACACAGATATTTTACAAAGAGAATTAGATGAATTACAGAAATGGGAATCAAATTGGAGCATGTCTTTCCACCCAGAAAAATGTCAGTTGTTAAGAGTAACAAAAAAAACTAAAACAAATTAATTCCACTTATCTTATTCATGGCAAACCAGTAACACAGAATAAAAACGCAAAATACCTAGGTGTTATAATAAATGAAAAACTGTCATGGAATCCACATATTGATGAAATTATTAAAAAATCCAACAAAGCATTAGGGTTTATTAAAAGAAATCTCTATAAATCAAATAAGAACATAAAACTAAAATGTTATTTAACTTTGGTTAGGCCAATAATAGAATATGCATCCTCCGTTTGGGACCCCTCAACTCAAGAAAACATTAAGAAACTGGAACAAACACAAAATAGAGCAGTGAGATTCATAACAAACGAATATTCACATTTGACTAGAGTAACACCATTAGTAAAATCACTAAATTTAGGAAGCCTTCAGGACAGAAGACTCAAAAGTAAAGTAGCAATTATACATAAAACACTGAACCATAATCTTCAAATACAAAAACAAAATCTAATAAAATACTCTGAAAGACACAAAAATAAAGGCACATTCCTCGTCCCATATGCTAGGACAAATTTGTACAAATACTCCTTCTTCTCTAGTGCTATTAGAGCATGGAATGGGTTGCCTGAGCTAGCCAGAAAAACCAGTGACTTGGCAGAATTTAAGTCATTGGTTAATATGCATGACTAAATGCATGACGCGTAGGACGTAATCATCTTCTTTTTTGAAGTAACGACTGTATTATATAAGATAAGATAAGACATCTCGTGTCATTTCAAGCGGTTTACAAAAGGTGAACTCGTTTTTTTCAATCGTCATCATTGATCTAGCTAAACATACCTCTACATTACTTGGAACCCATGTCTACAAAGCTCAGACGTTCAATATCAAAAGAACGTTGCAGTTATTTAGGTTACATAGATTCAGATTTAAAGCTTCATTTACAAATGATGCACAGGGATTTTCTTAAAATTCCTGCTTATACTATTGAAGTAAAACCAAACCGTAAATAAATCAACAAAAATATTTTCTGCTCTAATGTTTCTTGTGGTAGATTAATTTCCATCAGTTTTTCAAAGAAGAAAATATTTAACTTTAATAACACAGACTATGAAACGCTAACCTGTTATTAGCTATAATCGCTTTTCACTTCCGCCACAACGTTACCATAGTAATACTAATTTCCGCAACTTTACGTCATGCTCGGATTTACATTAATTAAAACTTTTACAAAAATAGATCTGCTGCGACAATTAGTTGATTTAGTTGTCCTTCCTACAGTACCAACAACACACAAATAGTAACTTCCTATGGAAAAACTTTGTACAATGTTAAAGCTTACACGTCAGAATAGAGTTGAGAGAGAAACCAAAAAAGAATCCATATTTTTGATGGTCTTAGGCGACCCCAGGCAAATCGTCATTCGACCCTCCAAGGGGCTCGCCTCCCTTAGGTTGAGAACCCCTGTCTTAGATATTCTATTTTATAGTTTTTAATTTAATGGTTTTATAATAATAATAAAGATAAAATAATAAAAAATAATAGAAAGCGATGAGTCGTTGGAGAACATATATACGCTAAAAATTGTTTGAATGTGTTTTTAAAAGACCTAATGTGACCCTTGACCTTTTTTTCCCCCACAAAACTGCAAAAAACAACAACACTTGCGCATCAATTTCTTTATTCTCATATGAGAAAAAGTCGTTGTAGACACAAGGAGAGCAATAATCACATTAAAGTAAGGTACAAAGATTAGACTTTATTAAGACTTTCTCAGACTGAGAGATTTCTAAAGCTAAGACATGTTGAGACAGAGGTTTTCAAGCTTTTTCACTTTTGGGACCTGTTTACAAGCCATACGAAATTAGCGGACCCCTGACGCAGCCTGACTTGTCTGCACAGTTATTTTCTTTTGCCTGACAACACAAGAATCAATAAAAAAAATTAACCAATGAGTGAGTTAAAACAGTTAACTATTGGTAATAAATTATTTTGTTTGGTATCTCGAACAAGGGAAAGAAATTGTAATTGACTGAAGTGGTGGTATAAGCTGAATGAGTCCCCCTTTTATAGGTCGTAGTGTACCAAACTTAAAAATAGGAAGAGATTATAGAAACAATACATAACTATACAGGGCCGCCGCTACCTATTGTGAAATGTGTGCCGACTTTAGGGGGCGGCCAAATCTTATTCCAAGTTTACTTTTCTTATCTAATCTTATATACTACAGACGTTACTTCAAAAAAGAAGTTGATTACGTCCTACGCGTCATGCATTTAGTCATGCATATTAACCAATGACTTAAATTCTGCCAAGTCACTGGTTTTTCTGGCTAGCTCAGGCAACCCATTCCATGCTCTAATAGCACTAGGGAAGAAGGAGTATTTGTACAAATTTGTCCTAGCATATGGGACGAGGAATGTGCCTTTATCTTTGTGTCTTTCAGAGTATTTTATTAAATTTTGTTTTTGTATTTGAAGATTATGGTTCAGTGTTTTATGTATAATTGCTACTTTACTTTTGAGTCTTCTGTCCTGAAGGCTTTCTAAATTTAGTGATTTTACTAATGGTGTTACCCTAGTCAAATGTGAATATTCGTTTGTTACTTTTATTTTTATTTAGTTAATTTTTAAAAAATTACTTAAAAATATTTTATATAAATTCCTATTATTCCATTATTCTTTGAAAATATAAACAATATTAGTACATAAGAAATAGAAACTATTTTGGAAACTAGATAAAAAAAATTAGAGCAGCGTGCTCGGGATTACGCGGGTTGTTTGTAATATTTGTTTTGAGTCGAATAGCCCACCCGGTAATTAAAAAGTCGATTTTAAAACATTTTCACTGGGGGGGGGGCGCAAGTACCTCTTATGAGGCTGGGGAGGACGCAAAGTCCTGACCAAAAGGGGTGTTATGGAGTGTGTGTCTTTCCTCAGCGGTGGTGAGAAGAGGTGAAGTGATTGATTGGTTGGTTACACAGTGACAATGAGGAAATTAACGTAGCTAGTACCAATGTGAGACAATCTTAAGACTGTTTTGTTGTTGTTGTTGTGAGCTGGATTTGTGTTTAAATCTAATCAGTTTATTTCATTACTATTAAATCTAGATCTCATCTCAAGTGAAATCGTGAATAATAACAGTTCTATTGAGTATTTCTTCACAAAGAAGATTGTTCAAGTTATTTACAGTTTATTTATTTAACAAATATAAAACGCCTACATCGGTTTAGTTGTACTTGCTGCTTGGGGCTACAAGCCAACAACCGACCAACAACATCGGTGGGGGGGGGGGCGAAAAAATGTTCAGACCTTTTGTCGACCTGAGCAGAAACGTTTTAGTGAACTTTCATGACGTCACTTTGGATTCTATCCACAGTGTTGGATTAATATAAATGAACAATAAAACCTAAAAATTGTGACGAAGTTTCTTTTCTTTTTTATTAGATTCTTAAAAAAAAACTCAGGGACCTCACAGTGGAAGCCTAAGTCGCTCCTCTGAGCTCCAGCTGCTAAAGCAGGCTCGAACGAAAATGTTGTTATCTAGTGAGTCGCCAGCAGGAAATGTGAGAAGCACTGCCTTTCTATGTTTTATTTCAAGTCATTGTATAAGTGACTTGTACTTTGGATTATTTACTTTGTATTAGACTCATGAAAATATTCAGCGCTGAGTTGCTTCATTTGTTGGATACATTTGTAGGCAACTCTGAATCTGTGTATGTCAGATGATTGTGGATGCAATGCACACCTCGCCAAAATACAATCGTGATGCTTATCATGAAAGTGTACAGATTGTTACTGGTTTTTGTATTTCGAGCTTTTTTTTTTTCGGATTATGCTTTAAAAAAAAAAGTTATCATATCCACGTCCACACCATTGTTGAGCAGTCAAAGTCATCGAGAAACTGTTTGTAGATAATGCTCATTTACGTTGTTCATAGTAATATACCAGCAGAAGTTCATCAATTAAAATCGTCGCAAATACAGGAGCATAACTGAGTAGTCAGAAGGAGATCAGTTTGTAGTGTTTATTATAAGGATAAATGTCAGATTTCTGTAGGCACATATATCCGAAATTGTTCATAGTGCATGGTTTATACTTTGTACTTCAGGGGTACATCAATGGTGCGAAAATGAAAGGGAAAAAATGGAATGGTCTACAAAAAAATACATCTAAATTAAAGTGTCCAGCTCAATCTTATTGGATTTTTTTTTTCAAGAAAAAAAAAGGGGGGGGGGCGGCATTTTTAAATTCCGCACGCAGGCGGCCACAAACCTCAAGGCGGCCCTGTAACTCTACATATACAATCTTCCATTTTATAAGTCCTCCACTAGCAGAGTGGTTACCGTGTTAACCTAAGAAGGCTTGAGGTATGAGTTCGAATTCAGATCGATCCCCCTTTTTTTTTAATTTTTATATATGCTTTTTTTTTATTGTAATCGATCGATTGCTGTACTGGAATAGGCCTATTCTGACCGACAAAACGATAGATTTCAATCGTCCTGATTTCCTGCTCATCGATAAAAAAGAAAAAGCCGCTACCATTATCGACATCGCCGTACCACTGTCTCATAATTTAAGAAAAACTGAGTTGGAAAAACAAAGAAAATATGGGAACCTAGGCTTGGAGATTAAGCGTCTATGGAAGTTATTCAAAATAACAATATACCCCATTGTTAGGCGTATATCAACCGAGGGGATTTTAACAACTGTCTCATAGATACCTTCAAGGCCCTTAACATTCCTAGGAACATCCCCGTTGCCTGTCAGAGGGCGGTACTGCTGCAGACTTACCACATCACCAGAAAATTCCTCAGTGAAAGCTGTTAAGGGACAAAGATGAATTTTGTTTCTCTTTAACGGAACTCGACCTTGGCAGCGCCAGAGAATGACTACTCATTCGTTTCTGACATAATAGTAATAATCTTTATTATCCAAATTAATTGATACAAGTACACTAAATATAAGCTTTTGTTTTGTTTTAAAAGTATTTTTGATTTCTTTTCTTGTTTCCAGCATTTAATCGTGTTCTCTGTGTTTGATTCATTTTGTGTTGCATATAATCTTCAGGCCTTTAGGAACACGTTCGAAATCATGAATGAACATTGTAATTATTTAATGAGGTCGTTGACTATCTATTGACATCCCAAGTGATCTGATGTTCATGCTAGAATATGCATTTTTTTACAGACCAGATCTTTAAATTATGTAAAAGATATATATTGTTGTTTTTTCTATCTCGTGAGTCTGCATTTGGACATGAACTTATTAGCGTTTTTAGATCCCGCAGGGCCATATCATTGGGCTGCATTTAATTCCCTTGCAGTAGAGAATCTTTAATGTTTATTTTTATTTGACAAATTAGTCTTACAGAAAATAATATTTAAATCGATGATGTTTTTAACATTTTGATTATTTCAGTCGGTAACTTCCTGACTGCCTGTGGGTGCCTCTACAGACCACAATTCGAGAGAAAAAGAAAAAGAGATAAAGATACAGAAAGAGAAAATGAAAGAGAGAAAAGAGCGCGAGAGTTTAGAAAAAGAGAGATAAAGAAGGGGAGAGAGATAAAGAAGGGAAGAGAGATAAAGAAGGGGAGAGAGATAAAGAAGGGGAGAGAGATAAAGAAGGGGAGAGAGATAAAGAAGGGGAGAGAGATAAAGAAGGGGAGAGAGATAAAGAAGGGGAGAGAGATAAAGAAGGGAAGAGAGATAAAGAAGGGGAGAGAGATAAAGAAGGGAAGAGAGATAAAGAAGGGGAGAGAGATAAAGAAGGGGAGAGAGATAAAGAAGGGGAGAGAGATAAAGAAGGGGAGAGAGATAAAGAAGGGAAGAGAGATAAAGAAGGGGAGAGAGATAAAGAAGGGGAGAGACATAAAGAAGGGGAGAGAGATAAAGAAGGGGAGAGAGATAAAGAAGGGGAGAGAGATAAAGAAGGGGAGAGAGATAAAGAGAGAATGAGTCCGAAGATTAATGAGGAGTGCAGTATTTTCCGTGGCTACGCAGCCCCAACTGTGACCTACATATTTAGCCACACTCAGGGCAAGCATAACCATTATCCGCCGGTGGTCGATTAAGATTTTCTTTTCGCCGTCTGCGTCTGTCCTCGGCGGCGGATTTTATTTTGGTCTCTAAGGTGTATTCCGCGGCCTTTGTGAGTGACCTCCAGCTGTATCGTTCTGAGGCCGCTTGCAACCAGGTTTATCTAATACAATGGTCAGATCATACACTTATTTGTAACAATAAAAATGAAACATATTGAACAACTTATAAATCTTCATGTCTAACTAGCAGTGTTTCACTTAGCTTCGCAGAACTAGAAAACAACCCAGGAAATGAGACTATTATAAATCTTCATGTCTAACTAGCAGTGTTTCACTTAGCTTCGCAGAACTAGAAAACAACCCAGGAAATGAGACTATTATAAATCTTCATGTCTAACTAGCAGTGTTTCACTTAGCTTCGCAGAACTAGAAAACAACCCAGGAAATGAGAGTATAGAACAGTAAGACTCAAACCGAAGCAATCCACCTTTTTAAAATGTAAGTATTGTCACCAGTCTATAAATAGTTTTTTTTATTAAATTCGGCCTTGTTAAATGTCATTTAAATGAGTTATGTCCCTTGTTTTACTATTCAGACTTCTCCATTATTACAGTATGCCTCGATTCACCCATGCCTAATGATATTAGCGTCTTTAAATCATTGCACCAAGCACTGAATGTGTATCATATATCCAATCACTATGGCAGGAGGGAGAGAGAGGAAGTCTGTTTTAGAGACAACGAAAGAGATAGATAGAGAGAGAGAGAGAGAGAAAGAAATAAAGCCACTCATAGAAAGCTCTAGTCGCGTTTCACTATCCTTATTTATACTGGATTTGTGGTTTTTTTTTTAAAGGGACACAACTCGTGGACGCAATGAGAAGGTGCACGACACAGAGTATCAGGGACAACTTTCACACGCTCACTGAGATCCTAGTCAGTATTTTTACTTAGATCTCTAACCTACAGAAGCCTACAGTTACGTTATCGGACTTAATGTAAGTATTGATGCTACTTACTTTTCTATCGTAGGCCCTATTATAAACATTTACTACAAGTAATATAATATGTTATCCATTTCATTCAATACAATTAGCACATGAAAGGGAAAGAATTATAATAGTCACATAAACCTTCATGGTTCCCTCGTTATGTGGTACAAGCTGTTTTCAATATGGGTTTGAACACTTCCCCCGACATACACTGCTGTCCTTCAGGAGGCTTTAACTATGACATAAACGTCTGAAACTTGTTAAATAAACAAACTTATTAAACTAATAACTTACCACAACCCGGTTTCACGGTTTTATTTATATAATTTGATGCAAGGATGACAATTTCAATCGGGAAAGAATTACAGCTCATATTTTTTTTTTGTGTGGGTGTTAATGTGAATTAATGATGTTCTTACAAAAATTTAGTCTGCGTTTGAATTACACTCCAGGATAGATGCCGCGAATAGTAGGCCTAGGTTTATATTGGAAGTATTTGCAAAAGCTATGCACCCCAAAAAAATACAGAGCTCGCGTTCATTCTGTAATATGTTTAGATGTTTATATATGGCTCCTTCTGTCTCGGAAGACAATGGATGCGCCCAGGTGAGTCGCTGGCTTTGGTTTCGTTTTGAGACGGGGCAGAATCTGGAGTGACTGATCAAGCCAATTCTGGAGTTTGCCACAGTTCGTGCCTGTATGTAGGCTATGTGTAGATATATGCAACTTAAAAACAGCTATGAGTAATATTTAAGTACTTCAACAAAGAATATGATTACGTCCTACGCGTATCCCTAGGTCAATCTATTCATGCATGTTAATCAATGACTTAAACTCTGCCAAGTCGTTGGTTTTCCTGGCTGATTCAGGCAACCCATTGCCAAGCTTTAATAGCACTAGAGAAGAAGGAGTATTCGTAAAGTTAGTCGTATAGCCGAATCGTACTCACTTACTAAAACAGAGCTTTACAGTTACATTCTATAAGCAATAAAATTCAGTAAGTAGCGTAGTAAAGAAGAAGGAAATATGAGGAAAGGTTGGGATGATGTAATGTAACAATAGAAACAATTTTGAAATTAACAGACAAAATAAAGTTAATAAACAATGTCAAGGACGCCATTTTGAAAGATCAGGGCCGGATTTAGACTTGATAAGGTCTTAAGTTATTTGATCGGGGGGGGGGGGGGGGCTTTGTAATCAACACAAGCCAATAGTTCCTTGGCTCTTTCTTCAAAGTGACTGAAAATATCACTGGAACTATAACTGGGGGGGGGGGGGCATTCATGTTCTAATTAATATTTGGTTCGTTGAACGCCGTTTTCCCGTACTGCATTTTATCTAGTTGTTGAAATCAAACTGTTAGCAGACGTGAATTCAGCAATGTTTGAGTAGTTCCTATCTGAAAGTTGATCTCCCAGTGGAAAGTGAAGCATTCAACCTCCATGAGAAAAAAAGAAATACTTATAATCGATGTTAGACTAATAGAATCGATCACGTCCAAAGGTGACATGCTTGTCTCACGTGTAAAGTAGCCTCCCTTGTTTGAAATAGCTATCAGTTTTAAATGAGGGCTTTAATCAGCTGACCATTTGTAAATCGTTAGTTATTTGTTTGTTTTTTTATTATCGGTCTAAAAAAAAAATAAACAAAAAATGATTATGTCAATTTAAAAAAAACTTTACTTCCAATCAGTTGTGAAAAATGGCATTTTCCAAGCTTAATCTCACTAGCTGGGTATTGCAGCCTCAGTTGAATGACTGCTTGGTCATGCGACTTTTGCTTCGTACTATCGTCACGATAGTATCGAGTTCGAAACTTGCCTTCTGCCTCCCTAAGAGGTTTGGGTTAAGTTTAGGATTTCCGAAAAAACGTTCCATTGTATGAAAATAAATTACAGTTGACTTGATTACTCTTTTTTTAAACAAAGCTTATATTAACTCACTCCGTCTGTCTGTCTGTCTGTCCGCTTGTCTGTCTGGAATCTTGTACAGATTATTTCTCCCACTTTCATTTCTCGGATTAAGCTAAAGCTTCGCACAATTAATCATAGTCGATGACAATACACGAATCACCAAAAAGATAACTAGTTAATAAATCAACTAGTCGTAATAAATTTATTTTGTTTGCTACAGAAAATGGAATAGGCTTTGGGAAGATGAGCCTTAGGTAGAGAATTAGGTCGTTCGCAAAAAATTTTAAACTATCAATAGTTTCTAAACTTTAATTTTTTATAAGTACTTCAGTTGCTCAGTGGCTAGCATGTCTGTTTTTTTTCATCGAGACCTTAAGTTCGAATTCTGATTCGAGCAACTTTTAAAACAAAAAAGTTTTTGAAAAAGCATCAAGGAAATTTTCTTGCTATAAGCATGAAAGTTGCGCTAAAAGAAATTAATACTGCAAATCCAATCACACAAATTTAGTATTGTTAGTCTAGATGTACTAAAAAATAATAACATGATTGATTCAAAATAATAGATGCAAATTCACTCAATATAAGCATTGCTTTAATAATATATATTTCTAGCGGCCCCAAAAGGGGAAAAGACGTTATTAGTTTTGTGTGGAATGTCTGCCCGTCCGTCCGTCCGTCCCGTTTAGATCTCGTAAACTAGAAAAGATAGTGAAAATCCGACATTATATTATTTTAGACCATTCAAAGTTCTGATGCAATGGCTACTTTTTTTCTTTTCTGAAAGCGAAAAAATCTATAATTTTTAAAATCATTTATGCAAGCAGTTGTTTTTTTCATAAAAATACACCACTTTTACAACTCTACACCATTTTAATAGTAACAAACATGATAGATTCCTTAGTAGGGGAGACGACTATTTACCACATTTTTAACACATTTATGCAAATGGTTTTAGATTTTTGGTGAAAAATTATTATTTTTTACATTTATATTGCTAAGTTAAGTAAGTCCTGTCATACAAACTACAACATTTACACACAAAAAAATGTTTACTTTTTATTAAAGAGAAAAATTTATTTAGTATGCATATAAGTTGGGCATAATTTAAAACAGCAATTAATATGTAATTTTTTCATATTATCGCGTGAATTACAACGACATCGTTGCAAATGGGGTACACTTAACTAAAGGAAATACAAATATTTTTTTGGAAATGTTTACAAAACAATAAGATCAATTACATATTCATTATAAGGCCAGGTTCACATTTAACATTCACTATTTTTCGCCTATCATTTGGTTTGCTGGACCGATGGGGCATGACACAAGATCAGTCGATCTTCGTTCTCCATTCTTCTTTGTCATTTGTCTTTGATAAAATTTCATTCTGATGTTCTTTCTGAAAATAGTGAAACCTGCCTTTTTACCTGTCTGGGTGAACCACTTCAGGGGCCGATTTTGAGTTTGTGTTTCCACACCAACTGTCTTTGTAACCTTGTTTTTAGATTTTACTTGTTCGCCTGTTGAAGTTCCACAGTTCCAACATGGGCTTTCTTCTTGTTGTTAACTCTCGCGTTCTTCAATCCGTTTAATCGGAAATGTTGGTCTAAATTAGCGGATCACGATACACGTATGTAATTTTGATTGGTATCCTTACTATAGTATTCTGACCGACTAAACGGCTGGTCCGATTAAAGATGATCAAATTAACCGGATTCGACCGTATTTGTATGGCTTCCTTATTGTGTCACGAGTTCAAAACCTGTCCGCCGCCGTTGCCGAACTGCACGAAGTCTGGACCAGAAAGTATTAATGTTTCTTTATACAAAAAACTTTTCAACAAGTAAAATAATAAAAAAAAATATTTATAAAAAAATAAAGCTTATCTAAGGGAAAGAACTTATAACAATATCTCTCAAAAATGTAGAAGTAATTTCCCTTATTCGATATCTAACAATTGTTAAAAATTGATTCATGTTTTGTTAGATAAAATAAAAAATGTTTCAAATTTCAACTTAATCTGAAAATGGTTGTGGGAGAAATAACGTGTTCAGTTATCTAAGGGGATGAAACTCTACATATTCAGCCGTAACTTGGAATACTGAAGGATTAAATTTCTTGTTGGTATCAAACAAAATAACTGATTACCGTAATTAATTGTTTAATAGTTATATTTTTTAAAATTGATTCATATCTTGTCTATGCTTATGAATGATCGTGTACAGTCTCCGCTAGATCCAAGAAATAACGTGTACAAACTTTTTACAGGACAGAGAGATAGACAGACAGAGTCAGTTGATATAAGCCTTGTAAAAGAAAGACAATAGACACTCTTTATTAAATACTCACGTATCTATTTATAACCAACTCACTAACCTAGATAATTATAATCAAGATGATACAGAATTAGTTGTAATAAGATTGTGTTGTTGTTTTTTAATACCATCCCATCATTTATTAATTCACCGCTGTGTATACACACACACACACACAACATTATAATTATCATTTGTTCAGCGCTTCTCCTTGCTATTTTAGTATACACAATGCGCCCTGGTCCACGCCTGGACATGGGGAGGAGGAGGGATCTGGGTGAAAAAAAAAGTTTCCGTGTTACGTTAAGGAGCTCAGCAAACTCAACTCAAGCTCGAGTTAAATCTCTAGAATACAAATTAAAAACTATTAATCTCCATCGTGAGTCGAGCACCCCGTCTGTGTTTATTTTTCAGCTCTAGTGTCTCCAGAAATGCTAAACACCTTGGTCACACTTCGACCATGTTTGTAGAAACATACATTTTCATTTCTAAATAATGATGATGAAGCAAGACGATGATGCTGGCCATAAGCGGCCCGTGACGTGGTGCTATCCGGACTCTGGACACTTGTGCTCACGGCGCCTAATGAAGCCTCAGAGCAGTAGCGTAGCATCCATGGCGCGAAGGTGTTCAATGGACCCGGGCCCACGACCATTAGGGGCCAACAGTAGCAACAATGACGCAAAGAATTCATTGTACTTGAGCCCATGACTCTTGACTAGTTGGGGCCCACGTGAGAACTTACGGATGACACTAAAGTCCTAATGTTCAAAACTAAAATTTCGACACAGCTGCTAATTATTCAATTTTCTCAAAGCTCAATCCGTTTCTTTAATTTTTTTGTATTTAAAATGTGTTGAAACAAATCTAGTCATATGCTGCAGATGGATATATAGAGTTAAACGAAGTCTGATATTTTAACTGACTTTCAACTCTGTTAAATAAGTAGCAAACTATCTCAACAGTTGTGATTCTAAAACGTTTTTATCCGCGCCAAAGAAGTAGATACTGTGAAATAAGATAAGATAATCTTATGGAAATTCAGTTTGACAAACTCGGAAGTCATCCTCACATTGTCTTGTTGTCTTTATACTGTGTACAAAAAATGTGATGTAATGAAAAGAATAAAAAAAAAAAAGGGATGAAATAAAAAAAAAATATATCTATAAAATAACCTTAAATATTTAGCAAGCAAACTAAACACCATTGTAGGCCTATGTTTCATGTCTTGTTAATGTTGAATATGTTTGTTCTGTTACAATAAATGGCGAAACCAAATTGGATAGCAGCCCTATAGTAAAGATCTAGAAGATAGAGAGATGTCCATATTAATCAGGAATAATGTCTTAATCTGACCAATGCTTAGTATTTGTTTCATAGTTCTTAAAGAAAACTAACACCATTATATTTATACAAAATCCTCTGACCAGGGTTTATTTGAAATTGTTATGAATATTGAAATTTACATTACACTCAAATACTTTTGCCTACAAGGTGGTCATCAAGGAATGACCTAAGAAAATGATTCATATATTTTGATGTACTAAAGTTGATTACTCAAATAACTTTGTGTTCTCCAAAAGAAAAAGAACGCCTGGAAGCTGCAGCACTTTGAGGAAAATTAGAAACATTTGATAACATTGTTCTGCTTATTGTCGAGTACAAAATTGTAAGCGCAGTCAGCGTTACGTTACATAAAGCAGAAAGTAATGGAATGTCTTTTAGGTGAATGTACCCATACATTCAGATGACTCAATTGTTATGTCACACACTACATTCGTTTTATTTGGAGGAGAGGGGGCCCACCAAGATATTCTTGAACCCGGGCCCACGGATACCTTGCTACTCCACTGCCTCAGAGGCTCGGGTCTACTCACTCTATGGGACTCTAAATTGGCTTCCATGCGGACCTTGACTTGTCGAAAATGTATGTGGACCACACAGGGCCGGATTAAGAACTCTTGGTGCCCTAGGCACAAAGTTCCACAAACCCACACGGGTGGCCCCTCTGCCCGGCCCGATCCTCCTCCTCCTCCACTGACCGCTGGTAGGCCTATGTTCAATATTATCATTATTATGCAAAATACTAACAAAGAAAAACAGTTGTTAATACAAATGTTTGTGTAATAATTAATTATATAATTTGTATTACATTACTATCACTCATATTAAACCACAATAAGTATCTATAAGTATCAGTATTAAAGTTATTAGTTAATTAATTTTGTAATAATAATAGACAAAAATACTGAAACTTTTTTAATAGATAAGAAGATGATTAAGATCATAAGAAAGTCGAAGAAAGGACACATTTACATTTTGAAGTTCTTTTTTCTAGATTTACGTCTGGCAAAGTTTTTGAGTACATCATCAAAGTTAATTTTGCGCAACAAGTCTGCCTCAATCATCAGCAGAGATAAGGAATCAAGCCTTTCTTGTTTCATTGTCGATCTATTTGGATTTTTTGTAGTAGACCCGAGCCTTGTCGACGAGCTAGGTATATTAACATGCAGTCTTTATGAGTAGCGCTTTGTTCATGATTATCAACTTGAATGTTATTTTTCCAGTCACTGAAACCATTTTGATCAGCCAAACTTGTGGAACCTTTAGATGCAAAAAGTTTACAAACAAAACAGTAAACAGATCCTGTGGATGGTGCATACAATAACCATTCTCTCCTGTACTGCTCACCATTTGCTTTTGTGCCATAGAAGAGTTTTTGAGAACAATATCTTGTTATTTTTCCTCCAGCATAAACACGGCAAGATTTATCAAAGGGACCATAATGATGCTGACAGTTAGTAGGCCCACAGTCAACCCAGTAAGCCACATCATCAGTGGAGAAGTCAATCCACAGTCCTGGATCTACTGATTGGTTTATTTTATCTTCATCTTTTTCATCATCTTCAGCAGACTGAAGTGTGTCACAACAAATTTCATTTTCAAGCACTAATGCTGTGTCAGGATTTGCAGAACGGCCTGAAGTAGACTTATCAAGAGGGTTGATGGTGTCAGTAAAATCCTTATTAACCTGTTGCTGAACTGAAACAAAATAATCCGTTATTTTTGGCTCTTAGCTTTCACAACAGAAACAGTATGTTCTTTTTGTTGAGCTAGTTTTCTCTTTTGTGCACCACTGAACTGAACACGTTTCAAGTTGAGTTTAATTAAATTAAGAATATATCAAAATATAAATTCTAATTTAATTTAATTTCGACAAATTAGCACTACTAACAATTGTTTTCACTAGTATAGCAGACTTAAACGGAAGCAACGAACGTAAATAGCCGCGCAGAGGCAAGAAGGAAGTGTCTCATTGTAGCCTATGTAACACCAATGAGTGTAGCGGCACTTCGCGGCCACTAACGAACGGGGAGTAAGCCTTCCATTAAGCCAATGGAAGACAACCTATATTTCTTTTTAGAAAATTAGTTTCGTTCGTAACTTAATCGACCGATTTTTTTCGAGGACTTGTGGTGCCCCCAAAGCGCTTGGTGCCCTAGGCACGTGCCTTGTTTGCCTAATGGTTAATCCAGGCCTGGGACCACATGGGGTAAAAGGGAAAAAAAAAGTACCCATTGCAACAGAACTTTGAATAGTCTAAAATATTATGATGTCGGATTTTCACTCTCTTTTCTAGTTTACGAGATCTAAACGGACGGACAGATACACAAAACTAATAGCGTCTTTCCCCCTTTCGTGGGCCGCTAAAAACAACACACAAATAAAAACACGAAATAAAGAAAGACATTGCAAGTGTAGAACAAAAACAATTTATTTGTTACAATTAAAAACAAAACATTGTACTCTTGATTGACAATAGGAGAGCTTGAATCTCTAGTAGGCTTAATTGCTTCACAAACATTTTTCCGACATCCTTTTTTTTTTCGTTAAGTTTAATTAAACTTTTTTATTTGCTCTAACACTCAAGCATGCATCTCAACCATGGCGCCTGACGCCGTTGCCACGGAAACAACAAAGCTCATCACCGCGACCTTGATCTTGACCTGGCACTCCGTCTTCGGTGTCAAAAATGTGACGGACATTAAGATAGGTGTCCTCCTCATCAGTGACACTAACGTGCCGTACAGCATCCAGAGGACAGGTCCAGCCATCCACATTGCCACAGAGAAAGTCAACCAGAACCTCGTGGAAGGTTACCGACTGGTCACGGTAATACGCGTCTATGACAACCTGTGTGACGCAAGACATGCTTCAGGTAAGTGTTTTGGAGTGTGTGTGTGTATGGTGACGGTGGGAAGAGGTTAGCTATGCAGTGTAAATGATGAAAGATAAGTGGCATTGTCGTCAGCGGCATTGCGTAACACAGGACGACTCCAGAATGCCAGAGTGAAAAGAAATGTTTTTGCATTCAGTTCATTTTTTGTTCAAAATACCATTTTATATTATAACTAGTCTACGTACATTTATTACTGTCATCTCAAGTTAAAACTTATCTAAATCGTAATAAAAGTTATTTATAATATTGTTCACAAAGAAGTTATTCAAATTGTGTTCAGGTTTACAAGTTAAAGTGTTAAACTATAATACGCCTACAGTGTTATAGTTGTCTACCAGCTGTTTGGTGCTACGTCAGAGATCGTCAACAACAGTAATGATAGCCAATATCACGTTATTAATTGTGCGTCATATATAGGGGTCCTCCTCATCAGTGACATTAACGAAGTCAATGTCTGAAGGGCATAGAATGGAATTTTGAGAAGTGCATGGAAGAGGTTACAAAATACCATTCAATCGTCGTAGAAATAATATCCAAATAATAATACTTTAATGCAGTGTTTCCCAAAAATGTGTTTCGCGGAGCCCTAATGTTCCGCGAGACTTGAATAGGTTCTCCAAGAAATACTGGAATAATTAACTTATAGGCCACGACGTGAATTAATCTCTCTAAAAAAATAAGCAAAGTGTTCCTCTAAATACTCAGAATGTGCTAAGTGTTCCGTTAAAGAAAAAGTTTGAGAAACACTGATTTAATGTATAGAGCGCTGTTTACAAACGTTCTAGGCGCTGTGATAGCATTACAAAGATAATATAAGAGCTAAAATGAAAGTTCTGGGCACCTTCCTTCTTATCTCGACTATAATCACACGATTAGGTAAGGACCTGGATTAATGTCGCTAACAGTTCTGATGATTAAAGCGACCTCTGTTCTTTTATAGGCGTTTTGCATTGTTTTTTGTCAAACTGATTTTCTTCCCTATAAAGCCAGTCAGTGACATGGACAGACTGACGAGAGACCAGAGTTTTAAGATAGCTAAAATAAATGACTTTTCTACCAATTTTTAACAATCTACTTTTCACAATTCTACCAAAAACATTTTAGTTTTTCTGTCTTTAATATAGAACCTAATGAAACCAGTGATTGATTTGGGCGCATCCATTTTTCGAGACAGAAGGAGCCTTATTAAATAAATATGGATCTACTATGTCTGTATCATTAGACCTAGATTCATGTTTCTATAATTTTATAACAATTCAAACACGTTTTTTATTTGGTTGCAGCCTTCAATACTACTACACTACACGCCTATCCTAAACATGTAAAGTATTTTTTTAAAAAGCATTTCCTACTGAAACTTACTGTGGCCTCGGATTCGAATCGAATCTGTTATGGAGAGTTTGTGCGTGTTTCTGTTGGTTGATGAATTCTGATGTAACCTTTGCGTAAGACTAGGTTAGACGAGTTCATAATTAGGGGTGAGCGGCTTATGAAAGTCAATCGGCGAGACAAAAGGACGAGTGTTTATTTATTTTTAGAGTTAAAATATTTACTAGCATAATTCAAATAACTTTTCCTTCGTTTTGACTAATGACACAGGCGCGGCAGCGGAACTTCATTTCATAGACCAAGTGCAAGCCATTGTAGGACCCGGATGTTCTAATGCTCTTGACCACGTGGCCCGTCTTGCTGCTTATTGGAACGTTCCAATTGTAACAGGTATTTAAACAAATATCGTTCTCTCCTTCAAAAAACTTGAGACCTTTACGTTACAGTCAGCTCTGGTACTCAATAGGCGTCTACTACAAAATGCAGGAATAAAATAATATCTAGACTGGACATGGAAATCTTTTAACAAAAACAAACAAATGTGAAAAAGAGTAATAATAATATTTTATGTAAAAAACAATTTCGAACACTACTTTGGGTCCCCCTCAAGTGGTGGTCCGGGGAGATTTTCCTTCCCCACCCTAGCTACGCCACTGCAGATGACGTATATTCTAATATTGGTCTAACCAAGGTTAAATAGCTTTTCAGTTTTATGTTCATGTTTGATTAAGCCTGAGTGTCTTTATAAAATTTTTCGAGATCATGATTTAACACGGTAATGCTCAATCAGGTTTTAACGAATCTATTGACATCCTCAATGATTAATTATAGACCTGCCGAGCAAGATACGAAAAGAAATATATCAAATAGATTTTCGTATTTTTTCTCTCGTATATTACTTTCTTCATTTCAGATCTTGGAGATCATTTGCAGTAGAGAATCTGTACTCTTAAATCATAATAATAATTATTTTGCAAAAATGTCTCACAGAAAGGACAATCTCATTACAAATATTTGATCAAATCATATTCTGACCTTGTTTCAATATTTTCTGTTTTTTCTCTCCCTTTAAAACAGGCTTGGGGGAAAATGGAATCTTCAATAACAAAACCACGTATCCGACCCTGACGAGATTTGCCTACTGCCAATGTCGGATAAGAAGTGTCTTCGCTAATACTTTCACTTTGTTCAAATGGACCAACATAGCCCTGATATACGACCACAGCGACGGACCTTCGGAAATTTTAGGTCAGTGTCACATTTTGTTAAGCTTTATACAGATTGTCCAAAGAAAGATAACTTTACCCCTCTTAAACTTTGTTTTTATTTGAATCTATTTTATTTATTTATTTTATTTGAAACTATATGGAGAGCTCTCTGACTTACAAACCACTGCGCAGTTCATTTCATGTATTGGTCTAGTAATCTGAACACTCCAACATAACAATGAGAACGAATGAGAAGCAGAAGAACCGTAATTATTAAGAAATAACTGAATAATTATTAAAAATAAAATTTATACAAACTAATATAATACATAAGGAATTGGTCTAGGTAATAATAAATGGCTCTAAATCAACACCGATAACAGTAAACTCAGGTGTACCTCAAGGAACAGTCTTGGGTCCACTACTATTTTTAATTTACATAAATGATTTACCAAAGTGCATTACTTCAGGAACAAAAGTCAGATTATTTGCAGACGATTGCATAATATATAGAACAATAAAAACAACACAAGACACAGATATTTTACAAAGAGAATTAAATGAATAACAGAAATGGGAATCAAATTGGAGCATGTCTTTCCACCCAGAAAAATGTCAGTTGTTAAGAGTAACAAAAAAACTAAAACAAATTAATTCCACTTATCTTTTTCATGGCAAACCAGTAACACAGACTAAAAACGCAAAATACCTAGGTGTTATAATAAATGAAAAACTGTCATGGAATCCACATATTGATGAAACTATAAAAAAATCAAACAAAGCATTAGGATTTATTAAAAGAAATTTCTATAAATCAAATAAGAACATAAAACTAAAATGTTATTTAACCTTGGTTAGGCCAATAATAGAATATGCATCCTCCATTTGAGACCCCTCAACTCAAGAAAACATTAAGAAACTGGAACAGACACAAAATAGAGCAGTGAGATTCATAACAAATGAATATTCACATTTGACTAGAGTAACACCATTAGTAAAATCACTAAATTTAGGAAGCCTTCAGGACAGAAGACTCAAAAGTAAAGTAGCAATTATACATAAAACACTGAACCATAATCTTCAAATAGAAAAACAAAATTTAATAAAATACTCTGAAAGACACAAAGATAAGGGCACATTCCTCATCCCATATGCTAGGACAAATTTGTACAAATACTCCTTCTTTCCTAGTGCTATTAGAGCATGGAATGTTCCAAGGGTTGCCTGAGCTAGCCAGGAAAACCAGTGACTTGGCAGAATTTAAGTCATTGGTTAATATGCATGACTAAATGCATGCCGCGTAGGACGTAATCATCTTCTTTTTTGAAGTAACGTCTGTATTATATAAGATAAGATAAGGTCTATCACAGATTACAGTAGTCTTCACTTAGTGTGCACTTTGACTCTGCATGCATTCACATACCCTTACGTTACATGTCACTCGTAGTCCTCGTAAGTTACAAGGTAGACCAGATATACGTCACGAATTACCACATGTTTGAGAATGGCATGCTCAGTATTAGGTATTTCTATACCTTTTATGTTGTCCATTTTGTAATGACTTTAAGGGGAAGTAACTTAACGAAGGTTAAAAGTAAAAGATGATGGCTGTTATTTACATGTGACATGAGGACAACACAGTCATATATAGCATACGTGGTTTTCAGATCTTGCTTATAATGTATTATGGAATGTGTGCGTGTGTGTGTTTCAATGGTGACGGCGGGAAGAGGTTATCGATCGGTTGTGGATGTTGCAAGATAAGCGGCATTGTCGTCAGGTTAGGGGAGACGACTCCAAATCGCCAGTCTGAAAAGATATGTTATTTTAGTGAGTTTGATTTGTTCAGAATATCATTTTATATTATTAATGAAGTCTACTACATTGATTTCATTTTATCTCAAGTAGAATTTCTTTATATTGTGCTAAAAGCTATAGTTATAAATAAAATATTTAGATTTGTTCACAAAAGAAGTTATTCAAGCTTTAATTGTCAATCTGCACCCCGGTACTAAAGGTCAACGACCATCCATAACACACGGTTCACTGTCACCGCCTCTGTCGCTTCTATTGCCACAGCCACAGGGTCGAAGCCAATGTCGCTCTCCATCCTCTCTGGTTGTCTCAACTGTCTCAAGAGCGGTTGCCTCCACAAACCAACAGGACCTGCTTCCACTTGCAGGAACGACCCTTCCACTGTTTCTCAGATTCCCTCCTGGCCAGACAACCCACACAGAGCACTGACACTGCTTCTCAACTACTGACGAGGATTCCTTTGATAACTTAAGGCGGAGCCATCCAAGCTCTAGCAAACAAACCAAAAAGTTTCTACTTTCATTTAGACGGAAAATAACTGTCTCTTCGTTTTCATTTAAACAATCCGTTCATTTCCAGTGATAAAAAGTGCACTGCTGCGCACCACAAGCGCCTGTGCAAAGCAGAGTTTCAACTCTATTGTGTTGAATTCTCGGAAATGTAGCCTACCCTCACAAGAGAACTGTGTTCGTTACGTAATGTTTTTTCATAGAAGTAAAATAAAAAATATCCGAAGCGAACCGTACATAAAAAATGTACTATTGGTAGTAATAATATCCTATGAGTAAATTTAACTTTTAGAACCCATTCAACAGGTACGACACTGAAAGATGGCCTCCCTACCTCTAAATACTACCCGGAAGTGATAGGCTTCTACAGCGAAGACAAAAGTTACGATGCTGGGAAACTTTTGCAAGAAGCGGCCAAAAACAGCAGAAGTAAGTAGTTGAATATATGGGCCGTCCTTGAACTATGTCACCCATACGCAGACATGCGTGTTATAGATTTTCATCTATGACGTATTACTATAAATAGTTACCAGTTAGGTGTATCCGGTGTATAGAAAATAGGAAGTATTGATTAGTTATGTAATGGACCTCATTCACCAATCGTAAACAAACAACATTGAACCACATGTTTCCCTATCTCTTTTATACAAATCACGATCTAATTGTAATCAACAATGGCTATCACGTGACAGTTTTTTCCCCGTTGTTTTAGCAAAATTATCACGTGACCGTTCTTTTTGGTGAATGAGGTCCATTTGGATGGTATACAATAAATTGTGTGTACTTTCGTGCTCTTTAAAATCAAATGTCTAAGTTCTTTCGTTTGTAGCACAAATTAATGTTTATTATTGGGTTGAGACGTAGAGGAAGACCAAAAAGAACATGGCGACGCAGTGGACTAGATGAAGCAGAGAAGACAGGAAAGAACGTGGCGACGCAGTGGACTAGATGAAGCAGAGAAGACAGGAAAGAACGTGGCGACGCAGTGGACTAGATGAAGCAGAGAAGACAGGAAAGAACGTGGCGACGCAGTGGACTAGATGAAGCAGAGAAGACAGGAAAGAACGTGGCGACGCAGTGGACTAGATGAAGCAGAGAAGACAGGAAAGAACGTGGCGACGCAGTGGACTAGATGAGGCAGAGAAGACAGGCAAGAACGTGGCGACGCAGTGAACTAGATGAGGCAGAGAAGACAGGAAAGAACTGGGAAGCCATAAAAAAACAACAACTAGCAAGAGACCGTGAAGAGTGGCGTGTTTTTACTGAGGCTCTTTGTTCCATGAGGAATGCAAAGGAAAGTTGATGCTGATGACGAGATTAGAAAGTAATGGAGCATTAAGACTATTACACTGATAGTGAAAACAACAAACTGTTAACCTATTAAATAGTTTATAACTTGAACGCCACACTTATTTTAATTTACGCAGTAATCTAAACAGTCATAGTCATTTGATGGATGATAATAATGGCATCATACCGACCACAGCTAATGCCCAGCCATTCATCTCGTTTCCATTAGATGATCCATGGATATAAAATTGGCAATGTCTTCGATTCTGTACACTGAGGATTAGTGCAGTGTTTCACATGACTACGCAAACACTTAAAGCAAGTTCCCCTTTCAGACCTTGCAATCTATATGGCAGATCGATTTAAAGGTCATCTGTTTCAGTAGACAACGGTTGTTGATGGTGTCATGTGGGCGGCACAATGACTAACTGCTTTTACTTTTCCCCAACTAATGTCAGTTACCCATTAGAGCTAGGTAGATTCGAAAGTAAAAATCCCAGTCTTCACCTGGATTTTAACCTAGGACTCACGGTTTTTAAGCCAAGCGCTCATCAACATCGCCTCCTGCAAACCCAATTGCGACCTATTTATTTCGTTGTAACCCATCTAGACAAAGCCGTTATCCGCCGGGGGGTCTATTCAAGCTTTCTTTTCGCATTTTTCGCCTGTCTTCGGCAAAAGCTTTTCGTTGGATCTTAGTCTGTGTTTCAGTCATTAATCAACAATTAATTACACGACGCATTTGTTAGTGCTTCAGAAGTATGTTAATATGTAGAGTAAATTTTCTCATTTTTAGAAAATCTCATAAACTTAATTCGTAAACACTAAAAATTATCGATAGTGCTGTCAGTGTGATCGGAAAATTAACAATTATCTGGCATATAAATGTATCACATGTGAGTGATGCTTGAAAGATGTTTTAAAAGTGCCGTCTGGCAAGTCATTAAAAGATATTTATGGATCCAAAGTCAATTTAAATTACAGCTAAACTGCGAAACGTTTTAATAAATTAAAATGTCATTAACAAATGCTTTCTTCCTGCTTTGCTTGAATTAGAGCGGGCATTTTAAAAACAATCAACTAAACAATGTCAATCTGGTGTTATCCAGTTAGATCCGGTTTAGTCAGATATCAACTTTACTTTTCATTGAACACTTATAGTAACTTAAACAGCAACACGCCAGAAAAGAAAAAAGTTATTTCGTTTATTTTGTTTCTGGTCTTAATTTTTTTATTTTAAATCGACGAATCAATTAATTAATTATTCTCTCATTTGGGGATTGTTCATATCGAAAGTTATTCACGGTAGTCCTGCTCTCTTGTTTTGCTTGCTAATATCTGGCTTACGTTCCTTTAGTAATGATTTACAGTCACAGAAAAAGCAAAGAGATATGGAGAAACGTAGAGGCGATGTAAAGAAACCCTAAAAAAAAAAAGGAGAGATATAAAAAAAAAATAGATACGTAATATTAACAATGTCATTGACAATATTGAAATCACTGATGCCAACAGAACATATCTAATATATCTAAAAACAAGCTTACAAAGACAGTTTGTGTGGAAACACAAACTCGAAATCGGCCCCCGAAGTGGTCCACCAAGGCAGGTAAAAAGGCAAGTATCAATATTTTCAAAAAGAATATAACAAGGAAATTCTATCAAAGGCAAATGACAGAGAAGAATGAAGAAAGAAGGTTGACAGATCTTGTGTGGTGCTCCAACGGTCCAGCAGATCAAGGGATAGGTAAAAGTGAAGGTGAAGTTAGATGTGAGCCTGGCCTAAAAAAAAATAATTTAAAACATCCTTAGTTAGGTATCTTATACTGCCCCAGCATCCTGCAGTTCACGCGATAATAGGAAAAACGACTTATTAATTGTTGTTTTAAATTATGCTTTACTTATATGCATATTAAATTGATTTTTCTATTTGAAAAGAATAAGTAAACATTTTTTTTGCAAATGTAGAAGTTAATATGACAGAACTTACATAATTTAGCAAAAAATGTGTAAAAATAATTATTTTTTTTTGATAAAAAATTTAATACCATTTGCATAAATGTGTTAAAAATATGGTAAATAGTCATCTCCCTTACTAAATAGCCTCCAGTGTTTGTTACTATTGTTACGATCTTCTCTACCCAGGCCTTCTGTAAACACTGCTAAACGCACAGCACATCTAACACAAGAACTTGACAACACGAGTTTCCAGTAACAATGTGGCGATTTAATGACAAATACATCAATAGCCAATAAAACACAATTGGCTACATTAATACACCGAAGAGCTAGCTTTTTATACAAAGCTTATATCAACTCACTCTGTCTGGTAAAAAAGTTTCTACGCGTTATTTCTCCGAGACCCAAACTTTGATCAAGCTGAAATTTCGCACATTTTTTTTCCTAACAACACAGGAATCAATTTTTAAAAAAATTAACAAATTAGTTAATTAACTATTGGTAATTAATTATTTTGTTTGATATCTCGAACAAGGGAATAAAGCTTTACTTGACTGAAGTGGTGGTTCAGGCTGATTTAATCCTTTTAAGGTCGCCGCTCTAAATTGTAATGAACTTTATATAACTATACAATCTTCTCTAGTCAAAGGTACCTCACTAGCAGAGTGGTTAGCATGTCTACCCGAGAATATGTGAGAAACTAGTTTGAATTCAGATCGTACCCCCCCCCCTTTTTTTTTATAATGCTTTTTAAAAACCAATTACGGTAAAATCCACCCAGAAATTCCTTACTTTCAACTGGTCCTGACAAGTGATAGGATCATAGCGTATTCAGAAAGCTAAAAGCTAAACAAAAACAATTGGTAAAACTATTATTAATCGCACAGATTTATTGGTCTAGATTTGTAACATACGTGATGACAAGACTGATCCAAACGAATGGATACAATTACACTTCATCATGTACGCTTTGTTTTTGTTTGTCCACGTTTCGAAGGAATTCTTCATTTTGCTCATTACTATTTCACTCACTTGTTATGATTAAGCTTTGTTGTTTGTTATCAGAAAATGTTGTATTTGGTATAGAAAACAAAAGGAAAATGCATATGCTCTTTTTATATTACACGGAGTCAAGCTTATAGAATTAAACATTAATTTAATTTAATGAGGTCAAATCAATGATGGTATCGTCGATTAGGAGAGAAGAAGTTAAAAGTATTTTTTAGTTTTTTTTCTTGTTAGTTAGTCGACTTCCATGAAAATGTACAGCTCGTTAGAGCAACCACAAACACATCTATTTCTTTACTGGCAGTGCTGTAAACATTAACCTCACATCTTTCGAGTCATGTTCACAATCTCATTCTAGTCATCCTCCTTACGCTCCACGGTAACCTGCTGAGAGAGTTTATGCTGAAGGCCTACGACCTCGGCTACGCCCAAAGCGGGGACTTTGTTTTCATGAACGTGGAGCTCTTCCCGTTTCCCAGCGGCTACTGGGGCAACAACCACTGGGCAAGGAACGACTCGCTGGACCCCATCGCAAAGAAGGCATACGAGTCACTGCTGCGCGTCTCGTTGTATTTTCCCATTATCCCTGAGTGGTGGAACTTTACCCAACGTTGTAGAGAAATGTCGCAGAGAGATTGGAATTTTACTTACGGAACTGAAGAGGTAAGCAGATAGGCTATCCTTTTCTCTCTTTCCTTGTCCCTCTTTTCCTCTCCTCCGCTTTTTTTTTTCAGCCCCTTCTCTCATCCAGGGCTGGCCTTAAATCACTGCAACCTATGCGGTCGCAGTGGGCCCCGCACTTTCATAGGCCCCGCGCTAATTATATGTGTAAATTTGTAAATTGAACCATTGTAATGTTATATGATATCAGGCTTTCCGCGGCCTCCTGATTTCCAGAGCCTCCTGGAAAATTCATGTAAATTGCAAAATATACGAAAAAGTCTTGGAAATCTCCAAAATTATTGAAATCTCCTGAAAAAATAGACAGAAATTGTCATTTCGGGGTGCTAATCTTACGCATTGTCAGCTTTCATTTAATACAAATTTATTGGAAAGACAAAAGTATTTTCTAATACAAAATCTTAATTTTGACATTATGCTTATCCCTACCCAGACTAGGCCCCGCGCAATCTGTTTCGCATAGAGCCCCTCAATAGTTAGGGCCGGCCCTGCTCTCATCTCATTATTTTTCTTTCTATTTTTTTGGAATTTCTACTTAGAGAACTGAAGAGGTAGGCTTATCTCCTTCTTTGTTTCTTTAACTCTTTCATTTCTCTTCTCACTGTCTTTTTCGTATCTAACCCTGTCACTAATTCACTCACATACTCCCTCACTTAATCTATTAATCAGTCAATCAATCATATATCTGTACTCTAGGTGAATTATTTCGTTGGAGCATTCCATGACGCTGTCATCCGACTTGGGTCAGCGATCAATGCAACTTTGGCCAATGGTTCGGACCTGAGCGATGGCCGCGCTGTGACAAGGAGAATGTGGAATTATATTTCTCATGGTAGGTCTGCAAAGCCGTTACCAAAGTTACAATAACATACCACTTTATGAAAAAAAAAAAGAAAATCTACAAAGCGAATCATACGTGTATCTCTAAAACATTGGTTTTGAACATTTTTTTTATTTGTTGTGAAATGCGAAAATTTTATTTAAAAAATACGCTAGAGATTTTATTTGGTGAACATTTTTAGATATTACCGGAGACGTGATCATTGACTACAAAGGCGATAGAAACAGCAGCTTCGCACTGAAAGATTTGAACCCTGTCACTGGAGAATTTGAGGTAGCTGGGGCAGAGTCCTTTTTTTAAAGATTATATCAACTCACTCTGTCTGTCAGTCAGCCTGTCTGGTAAAACTTTGTACATGTTAGTTCTTCCACACACATTCTCAGATGATCAGATAAATTTAAAACTTTACCCAATTATTTGTTGTACTAACGTTCGCTAGTAAATGATTAAATGGTATGTCACCACCGTTCATATACCTTCATTATACTTCTATATACAACTTTTGTTTATATACATATATAAATGTATCATGGGCGAAGCCAGGGGGGTGACCCCCCCCCGAAATGAAATCCAATTTAGTGACTTATTTTTTGCTTTTATTTTAAGTGACATTTTAATACTAAACCATCACTTGCCCCACCACAGCCAAGGGGGTTCTGTGTTTAGTCATCTATTTTTTTTTTGCAGTTAAATCCCCCTCTTCTATAAAACAAAACACAAAAAAATGCAAACGACAATCCCCAAATTCCAAATGCACAGCTAAGGAAGATTTTGATTTTACCCCCCCCCCCCTTTTTCAGCGGGGTTTGATGCTAAAAAAAATACCTCTTCAATATATAAAAAAAAAGCAAATTACACACTAAATTTCTTTGAGCGTATTATTCTAAAGCGAACTACAGTTACCAAATTCTATGAGCGTAGCTAAATGCGGTTTTGAATTTAAACAAAAACATCTCCAGAGATTTTTTAGTTTAACCCCCCCCCCCTATAGATGATTTTGACGATGAAATTTCCCTTTTCGATATAAAATCTAAAGCAAACAACAGTTACCTAATTCCAACAGCGTAGTCAATATAGGTTACACATTTCTACCAGTGGCTCTGCTTCGTTAAGAAAGTCTTGTGAATAGTCATCTGCCTAAATTGAAAAAGAATAAATGTGGCTCAACAAAGATGGCTATGGCGGATTCTAGGAGTCAGTTATAGAGATCGGGTCTCAATCAAGGAAATCCTATGCCGAACTGGGAGTCCACCCCTTAGTAAGATTGTGACAGAGCGTCGCATGAGGTTTTCGGGACATGTTCTCCGACAAAATGAAATACACATAATAAGAGTTGCGATGACATCCTAGTAAAACTTGGTGCCACACATTCATGGAAGTTCTCAGAGCAGGTGGGAAGAGGCTTCAAACATTGCCAGTGACAGATTTTTGTGGAAACAGCTTGCCGCACAATGCGCCGAAAGGCCCGGGAGGATCTAAGTCAGTAAAAAAAGCACATTGGGTATTTGAAACAAAACTTTTTAATAGCAGGATAATTCACTGTAGATACCTCAGAATATGCATTTTGTTGGCTTTCAATACCGGAAATAGTGCTTGGCGGCGGGGCTCCGCCCCGCGCTGGGGGAGCTCTCAAAGCTGGCAAGGGTGGGGAGTCTACAATTTTTCCACTAACTCCAGGAAGAACCTATTCTAGGGCACAATAAACGTCTTCCGAAAGAATAAGGGGTCAGAGTGTAATAAAGATTAATTATGTACACACGGACATACATACAAATGTATATATTTTGCGGGGGGAGGGGGGGAGAAAAATCCCCCCCCCGAAAAAAAAATCCTGGCTCCGCCCATTATATATATGTATATATATATATATATATATATATATATATATATATATATATATATATATATATATATATATATATATACAAACATTTTTTATTATCCAGACACCACTAGCATAAATTATTTTATGTACGGTAACTATCTACAGCTATAAAGTCCTCGGGGTTAGCTCTCTCCCATTCATTAAACTAAAGTATTTCCTATAAGGATGGAGTGGCCTACTCCTCACTTGCTGGCTACAACAGAAAGAAATTAAAATGCCACTACTACACTGCCAGTTAAAGTTCACTCCGAGTCTACCAAAAATGCCTCGGAACATTAATGCAGTTGACATTCTCACAGATTGTCGCCTATTTCCTGGGTGACCGCTCTAATGGACTCACGCTGGTCCCAAACCAAAGCATCCACTGGCCTGGGGGACGCGCGTCACCCCCACCCAACGTGCCCTTTTGTGGGTACCAGAATGAGAACCCTAAGTGCCAGCCCCCAGGTGAGTACTGATTTAAATATAGTAAAATGGAGTATTAATACATTAGTGTTCAGTCTGTTTATTGTATGCTTTGTTCCTTTTGTCATTTCGAAACATTGTTGTTTTATTTTCAACTAAACATTACTAACTACATCTGAGGATTCATTTTCTGATCTATTCCCGTTGGAGATTTTCATATATAAAAGTTGATCTTACTTAGTAATGTTATCATGTTATCTTGTCTGTTATTTGATTTGTAATATCTGAGTTGTATTTTTTAAGTAATACAGTAAGACAGAAAAAGAAGATAAAGCGATTTGGAGAAATGTGTGTCGGGGAGATATAATATATATATATATATTTAATAGACATGCGAATTGAACGTAAGAAAAGGAAATAAAAAATTTGGAGAGATTTTGGAATAACATAAAAATCCAAATCTAACACTGGGAATTTTTTGTACGAAAAACCCCAAAAAGGATAAACGAAAAATAGAAATATTGAAGTTATGTTGTATTTAGGTTTTAAAAAGGAAAATCATTTTTTTTTTGGTGAAGAGCGCACTTTCTGATTCTATAACCATTGTGTTTTCCACTACCGTAATAGAAGCATGAAAAATAAGCCAAGGAAAATCGTCTCTCGACCAGTCTATGAATATTTATGTCTGCGTCAACAAACTGAACAATGTCAAGGTCTTTATCTTAAAAGGTCATCGTTGCGAACTTGATAGTAAATACTACTTTGTGCTACGAGCGAAAAAGCTTAAACTTGATTCCGCTATTCCCAAAAGTGCTCGAACTTTAGTATATGCATTTTAATTTACTTAGTTTATCCATGTATCTTTGTAAGGTCTTCATTCAGGTTGGTGAGGTTCTGGAAGCTCTATAACAATCTTTTTTTTCTTTAAGGACTAAATATGTTAGCCCTGACTTACTTACTTACACTCACTTATCACCAATTCTCCCACTTGTATATTAGGTATAGGCCTATGTGTTTATCGTCTCAATTGCTAGTCATCTTAATTTATTATTTACAGAGCACCTGCCAACGTATATGGTTGTCATCATAGCTGCTTTTGCTGTTATAGTGCTTTCACTTATCGTGGGATTCTTGGTTTACAGGTACATGAAGACCTAATATATTGTGAAGCTTGCCAGATTGGCCTGCTAAAATATCCCTAAAAAACATCAGTTGCTTCTAGCAACAGGCGACACGTTTAGATACTTGACTCTTATGCTAGTTTTGAACTTCAGCCCATCAGAAATCAATCTTCAAATAGCAACAAAAAGCTGGCTAGAAGAAGTATAACTGTTTCAAATTTGAGGTTGTTTTTTTCATAGCTAGGGAAATAATGTAAACAAGGGACAGAACTAATTTTTTTTTGTGAGAAGTCTTCGTGAACATCATATTACATTGTTTTACAGGACTAAACATTTAGCTTTTTTTCCTGCCATGAGTAGGTTGACCATGTTTCACTTCCGTACAGCAAGGTGCTCAACACCAGGTCCGGTAGACTAGGGCTTTAGTACTGTTAGTCAGCAATATGTTGTCCCACACTCTATTCTGCCTTGGCTATCCTGTTGTCTTTATCTAATAGAGTGTTGTTGGATATGATGGAGCCAAGGTAACAAAAGTGATCAACAATTTCTAGTGGTTGGCCATTAATGCTTACTTGAGGTGCAGTGTTTGTGTTTTGGACAAGTATCTTAGTCTTGCTTTGACTGATGTTTAAGCCGAACTTCTGGCAAGCAGCAGATAATTTGTCAACCAGGCACTGTAGCTGAATATCAGAATCAGCCACAATAGCTGCATCATCAGCATACAGGAGTTCCCTGACGAGTAGCTTCCTAACCTTGGTTTTTGCCCGCAGCCTTGATACATTAAATAGTTTTCCAGAGGATGTTGTATGGAGAAACACACCTTCGTTTATGTCGTTGTACGCATAATGCAGTAGACAGGAGAAGAATATGCCAAACAGAGTAGGTGCGAGCACACATCCCTGCTTGACACCACTGCAAACCTCAAAAGGTGCTGATTGGGCTCCATTGAATTTGACAGTGCATTTAGTTTCCTCGTGAAAACACTCAATGAACTGCAGTAGTTTGGGAGGGCAACCTATTTTCCTCAGGAGTTTGAAAAGGCCACTTCTGCTGACCATGTCAAAAGCTTTAGTCAGATCAACAAAAACGATGTAAAGGGGTCTGTCTCTCTCTCTCTGAATTTCTCCTGCAGTAGTCGTAGAGAAGATATCATGTCTACAGTGGATCTAACACTCCTGAAACCACACTGAGATTCTGGGTAGACTCTAGAAGCTATCACTTGCAGCCTGGATAGTGCCACTCTAGCAAAGATCTTGCCCACTATACTGAGGAGAGAGATACCCCTGTAATTGTTGCAGTCACTCCGATCCCCTTTGTTCTTGTATATTGTGACTATAGTTGCGTCACGCATGTCCTGTGGGACATGACCTGTTTCCCAACAGCGGCAGAGGAGAATATAGAGTTCAGAGAGCAGAAGTGATTCGTTGACTTTCACTACTTCCACTGGGATACCATCACTCCCAGGAGATTTTCTATTTTTTATGCAGTTAATTGCTTTTTTAAGGTCACTGAGGCTCGGAAGATCATCTAGGCATTCCAGTACTGGAAGATCTGGTAGAGAAGCCAGGGCGACATCGTCTACTGTGTTCTGTGTGGCATAGACTTCGAGGTAGTGTTCTGTCCAACGTTCTGGCTGCTTGGTTTGATCTGTAATTTTTTCTCCTGATTTGGATAGAAGGGGGTCAGGCTTAGACACTGTTGGACCCAGGGCCGCTTTAATGCCATCAAATAGAGCTTTGCTATTTCCTGAGTGGAGACTGTCTTGGATTCTGTTGCAGGTATCCCTCCAAAAGTTGTTAGCACATTTTCTAGCCATTTGTTTCGCCTCTTTATTAGCACTTTTGAAGGCCTCCAAAGATCTTGGACTTGGCTTTGTCTTGAGAGCGAGGTTTGCAGATCGCTTTTTCTCGATGCAAGGTTCCATATGTGCTAGATTCGCCTCAAACCAGTCTACATTTTTGTGTTTTTGAGGCCCAAAGGCGGTGATTGCCGAACTGTAGATTACATCTCTTAATTTCTCCCATCTGATAGAGATGTCTTCTTCATCACTTAACGAGGGGATTGAACTGTTCAGGAGCTCGCCAAAGAGTGCACACTTCTCAGCATGAAAGTAGCGCTATATAAAAGATATAATAATAATAATCTACAGTGGCAGCGACTAGACAACGTACCCAGCTACTAGACCACTATTGTACTCTATCAGCCAACGTACCCAACTACTAGACCACTATTGTACTCTATCAGCCAACGTACCCAGATACTAGACCACTATTGTATTCTATCAGCCAACGTACCCAGATACTAGACCACTATTGTACTCTATCAGCCAACGTACCCAGATACTAGACCACTATTGTACTCTATCAGCCAACGTACCCAGCTACTAGACCACTATTGTACTCTATCAGCCAACGTACCCAGCTACTAGACCACTATTGTACTCTATCAGCCAACGTACCCAACTACTAGACCACTATTGTACTCTATCAGCCAACGTATCCAACTACTAGACCACTATTTAACTCTATCAGCCAACGTACCCAACTACTAGACCACTATTGTACTCTATCAGCCAACATACCCAGCTACTAGACCACTATTGTACTCTATCAGCCAACGTACCCAGCTACTAGACCACTATTGTACTCTATCAGCCAACGTACCCAGCTACTAGACCACTATTGTACTCTATCAGCCAACGTACCCAGCTACTAGACCACTATTGCACTCTATCAGCCAACGTACCCAGCTACTAGACCACTTTTGCACTCTATCAGCCAACGTACCCAACTACTAGACCACTATTGTACTCTATCAGCCAACGTACCCAACTACTAGACCACTATTGTACTCTATCAGCCAACGTACCCAACTACTAGACCACTGTTGTACTCTATCAGCCAACGTACCCAGCTACTAGACCACTGTTGTACTCTATCAGTCAACGTACCCAGCTACTAGACCACTATTTAACTCTATCAGTCAACGTACCCAGCTACTAGACCACTATTTAACTCTATCAGTCAACGTACCCAGCTACTAGACCACTATTTAACTCTATCAGTCAACGTACCCAGCTACTAGACCACTATTGTACTCTATCAGCCAACCTACCCAACTACTAGACCACTATTGCACTCTATCAGCCAACGTACCCAACTACTAGACCACTATTGCACTCTATCAGCCAACGTACCCAACTACTAGACCACTATTGTACTCTATCAGAACGAAAGACTTCTCCGTTCCTTCCCTACTCTGAACACGCCTATGTACTCTAAATAATTTCTCATGCGCCTTAAATTTTGTTTTTTTCTCTTCTGATTTCCCCTTTTCGTTCAGTTACATCCCTTTGTCAACACAGTGTAATCGATGCGCGCAATGTTTATGGGAATCTCCGTAACTGTACCCTGAAAAACTCTTTTATATCATGAATAATACATGCAGTGGCGCGGAGTTTGCCATTACATTAAGTGAACTTACGGAACCTCAAACGGGTATATCGAGTACTATCGACCCTTTAAAAAATGTGTATTACTGGGCGTGTACAGTGGTGTAGCTAGGGTGAATCGGTGGGTCAAAATGTGAACCCCCCCCCCAAGGCAACACTTGAATACTAAGTCAAGGCCATGTTATCTTGCAATTCATGCTGAGGCGTAGCTGGGGGGGGGGATTTTAACTTAAATGGACCCCCAAAGGAGTGTTTTTTACATTAAATATTAAATATTACGCAAAATGCAGGGCATCCCAAAGAGGTCAATCACTCAGGGCCCCAAAAAATGATGGCGAATACCTTGCTGAGCCAATGTATTCATGTTGTCATGTAAATTAGTGACCATCTTGCACGTATTTCACACGTTAGACATATATTTATTAAGTACATTTTCTCATGTTATGATGTCGAATGTCGAAATGAAACAGCCCCTAAAGAGGCCAACCTCCCCCCCCCCCGGGTCTCCGAATCCTTTGCTCCGACACTGTCGCTTGTACGTCTACTTTTGTATTTCTTCATTTTGGTAGTGGCGTAACAATAATGTGTCAAGTGTACACAACTATGAAGTATACAAATATCAAACATGGAAGTACGCGCTCCACAATGGTGGATTGGTTTCGTGTGCTCGGAAAAATATCTTCTTCGTCGTAGTTACTTTACTTTATCCTCTGGCTTCAACCATGAAGATGTCGCGGTGTATATGCGCAGAGCGTGTGTTGCAAGGTGTGAGACGATAAAGAGGAAGCGTTAAGTCGGGTGGGTTTACATTCATTGATCTTCTTTAACTTTCAGTCAGCCATACAATGCCGAAGTTTAGTAAATGGAAGCCCTGAATGGGATATCCATAAAGGGCTTTACCGTCTTCAAGCTTCGATACAATTGTACTTATATTAATAAATCTTGCATCGCATTTAACAATAAAAAAATTAATTCCAAATTTATTTATTTTTCCTTTTTTTTAAACATGCATAGTTTGTTGAAAATTACATATTTAATTGATATATTTAATTTAATTTAATGGATATATTTAATTGATGTAGGCCTGAAGAGAACATTGACATGGAAAGTTTTAATCTATATATTTTTATTTATTTCTCTGACAGGAGAATAGAAGCTGAAAGGGAGTTAAACAGCACTGCTTGGAGAGTAAACTACTGTGACATTAAATTTCGTCAGGCAATTACACAAAGTGCTAAATTTAGCTTATACTCTTTGGTACGTTTAGAAGCTTTTTGCAATATTTCTATAAAATGTTTCAGCAACCCCTTTAAGCGTGATTATTTGGCATTCATTTTGTCCACTAATCACAAATGTGCAGGAAGACTAGCTATTCGATATATATTGTCCAGGGATGAAAGCTGAGCCAATCAACAAACTAGTCTTGTTCATTGCACTAGCGAGATGGTTTGTTTTTGGACCAAAACATCGGTTATTTACTGCTGGACAGTCGAGGATATAGATTAGAGATATCTAAACATTGTAGTATTTCAACCTTTTTACACCGGTGAATCGATTATCAATAGTGCATTTAAAAATCGCGTGAATCTAATGGTACGAAAAAAAAACAACAACGCACTGGGTAACTGTTGGATGAAGTGACTGTGTGTTAAAGATTGTGTATGGGTGTTTGTATAGGAGGAATAGATTCTGATGTAACCACTGCAAGATTAACGTTTAGGCCAAACAAAGTATAGCTCAGGGTCCCTAATTTCTAGAGGGCTCCAAAATATTGTTCGAGTCAGTTGTGTTTTGAAGAATAATGATTTTAGGTTTAAGATTCTTTCATTATGTATATCCTGAAGACGAGGTGACTGAGTGGTTAAGTGCTTGACTTGGAAACGGAGTGGTCCCTGGTTCGAATCCTGGTGAAGACTGGGGTTTGCAACTTAGGCATTTTGAGGAAGCTCCTTAGTTTACCTGACATTAGCTGTAGAAAAGTAAAGAGGTTGATCGTTGTACTGACCACAGGAATCTTCTTTAACCGTGGGACACAGAAACAGATGACCTTTACATCGTCTGCCCCATAGATCGCAAGGTCTGCAAGGGAAACTTTACTATTATTTGTATACTCCTTAACCATTTAGCTGTACACAAAGTCATATTTCGCACCAGCATATATAAGGACTTATAAAGAGCACTATTATCTCAAAAAGCTTAGGACATTATCGGTCCTGGATGTAACCATGAGTAAGTCAAGTGGCGCCCGGATGGAAACGGTTGTAAGAGAAAACAGCTAGGCCAAACGGGTAGCAAGACAAAACTCTGCCTAAGGGGTGCGATTGTCAACAATCCGGGCGCCGTTCCTCAAGGGTCCGTTTCATAAATGGCGCGCCCCACACGGTAAGCCTGGTATAGAACAGGAAAATGGCAGTGGCTCACGGTGCACACAGCCTTCGACCTCGTCTCTAGTCCATGAATCCAGAGTGACCGTTCAATGAAAATGACTGTGTCAATAAAGACAGTGAGGCCCTATTAGCGTATTGATAAAGCTTAAATCATGAAATTGCGCTAAACAAAAACAATTGGCACAAGTAATCGCAAATATTTAGTATTTTTGGTCTAGATCTATTACAAATGCAATGACATGTCTGATCCAAACTAATTGAAACAACTACACTTAATATAAGCGTTGTTGTAAGTTTCTTTTTTAATTTTTTTTTCTTGTTTATATATATATATATATATATATATATATATATATATATATATATATATATATATATATATATATATATATATATATATATATATATATATATATATTGCAGGCAACGAAAGAGAGTGACGCCCATTCACAAGACGCCACCAATCAAACATTCACTCTTGTCGGTGTTTATAATGTAAGCCACGTGAGAGCGCTGGTATCTAATATCAGCCATGTATTTTATGATCAAGTGGGCGATGTTAATGTTTCATACAATATTGTTTGTGTTATTACCTATAGTTTAGATGACTTATCAGACTATTGGAGGGCGTGTTGAAAAAGCTTATGACTTTATCATTATGGAGATAATGCTTTCCTAATGCTATTTCCTTCGACCTAAAGAAAATCTGCTGTCGAAGACAGACGCTGACGGCGAAAAAGAAAATCTTAATCGACCACCGGCAGGACAATGGTTATGCTTGCCCTGGATGTGGCAAAATATGTACGTCACAGCAGGGGCTGCGTATCCTCGGGAAATATTGCATTCCTCATTAATCATCGGACTCGAAGACAAGCCTTATTAATATCATTTCCCTCGCATTGTGATCATCTTATTAAAGATTTCACAAAGTAAAACGGGACGAATGAATTGAAGCACAAAAATCAATTTAATAACTGATGTTTTTTTTAACTGTCCCCAAAAGTCGTTATAGGTTTTGTGAGGTCTGTCCATCCGTCAATCCGTCCCATTTTAATCACACAAACTAAAAAAGATATTGAAAATCCGATATTATGATGTTTTGAAAAGTCCTTTTTTGTTTTCTGAACGATCCGAATAATTTTTACGATTAAATGTGACATCAATTTTTAAAAAGCATCATTTGTATAAACATTCACTATTAAAAGTTTAAAAAACAAAACAGGGGAGCCCATAATAATATGTGAGGATTTTTTTTTTATGCCAAAAGTTTATTTCATTTTAAGTACGATGTATTTTCTGTTCTACCAAGCTGCTAACATTATAAAGAAAATGTTACTTTCTTTTGTTTTCAAAGAGAAAGAATGCATTTATTATGTATATAAGTCAAGTCTATTTTAAAACAATATTTAATAAACAGCTTTTAACGGTATAAATGTGGATCCTATTGATAGCATAATAAACGCCTTCGAAAACGTAACAAAATGAAAAATCTCATCCCTTGATGCTTGAATTCAATAACATCCGTTAGGACAAGTACACACTGAACCGTATCTTTAGAACAATCTGCTCACTAAATAGATATGAATATTAACAATGAAGTAAGAATAAAAGCATTAATATATGTCCGATTCTAGTAGTAGTATGTCGTTAGTGGACCTAACAATACAGTAATATCGGCAACACTTTCAACACTATCACGTGTCTACTTTTTGTGTGGGTTGTGGTTGTCATAGTTTCTGATATTCATGCTGAAAAAAAATGGAAGCCTGCCTTTTTACCTGCCTGGGTGGACCACTTCGGGGGCCGATTCTGAGTTTGTGTTTCCACACAAACTACCTTTGTAACCTTGTTTTTCCTTACTTGTATTTAACAATTCAGTCTCATTTTCTTCCTTCTTTTTTTCTTCTTTCTTTCTTTCTTTTTCAAAAATAGATTACGTCTAGATTCTAGATCTAGACAAGATCTGAAAAAATTCTAAATCAGAAGTCTAGATACAGAGCCCTGTTTCAGCCTAGTGTTAGATCTAGATGTCCATAATAATATCAATAAATAATTGCTGAAATGTGCATTGCCCGCTAGCCGATTTGTTAACGATGTATCATGGTATCAAAGTCACGATTTCGTTACCCGGTTGAACGAAACAATTAATGAAATATTTTCAATATCTTTTTATTATTTTTTTTAAAAGTTGTATAACGCGGATGTATTGTCTTTTTTAAAATTTATTTTTTAAAGTGTTTTTCATGTTAAAAAAAAGTATTTTTTATGTTTTTCTTGCCTGCGTATGTCCTGTAAGGTACAATAAATAATTGTGAAAGTTTCCATTTGATCCGAAAATGGAGAGAAATAACGTGTTCAACTATTTACCGGACAGACAGAGTGAGTTGATACACGCTTTCTAAAATGTTTATCACACTAGATATAAACAACAACTTCTCTGTTTGCATACTGTCAGGGTGATATGGTAGCAGTGAAGAAACTGAAGATAGGTAAAATTGACGTCACAAGGCAAGTCCTTCTAGAATTAAAAACAGTAAGTAAGGTTTGTTTTTCATGATTAGTTCAAAAAGATCATTTGTGGCTGTACAGTGGTGTAGAGAATATAAAATTATGTCCTATGAAAAGTAAACCATCAATTAAGGACTCTCGAAATTTATTTGTGCAAAAAAAAAAGGCATTTACGGCATTCCCGAAGTACGGTTCTAGTATAAATAAGTGCTAGAGACCCCTCAAAGTATCACTAAAAGTGAGGCTGATTTATAAAGATTCTAAGATTGTTTTTAGCTTTGAAAACTGGCATATTTCCTCCCTCAAAGATCAGTTCTTGACTGGTACTTGAAGCTCTTTAATGAAATGAGATTTGTTCTTTAAAGTATATATTTATGAAGCTCTTTTCAGACAGACATCCCTTAAAGCGTTCTTCATTCATGTTCTTGCCCATCCGAAGGCTTTGAAGTCTACTTGCTTAATACTGGCAAAGACACTATAACAATAACGATATACATATTAAAGCAATTAAGCCCAAAATAATGTTATAACTCTGCCATGCGCACCGCCATCTAAGCTAGAAGGTGCGCACTGTGATGGACTGGACTGAAAAGGATGTCAAGATTAGGAGAGAAGAAGGATTTCCGCCCAAGTGAGAGAGCTGATAAAGATGTGCTCATGACATGTTGTTCTTCATGTATTTGTGATGTCCTGTGAATAAACGTCTATGTCTCCTTTGAGTCGTCTCCCTTAAGTTATTACAATACAATTTTAGCTCCATGAAAAAGAAAAGACGGACTTGGATAGCACCGCGTCAAAGGCGGGATATGATTCGCGGGACATAAGTCAGACACAATCTGCAGTGAAACTATAGAAACTCAATTTGGTGTCATATTAACTTTTGATTTGGTTTTATTGTTGACTTGTATCATATCGACACTGTTAAATAGAGTTCACATAAAGCAGATTTAATGTTCATTATCATGAAGTCTAAAGCATTTTTCCTTTCAAAGAAACACGATGTCTCTGTATGAGGGGGTGGCAGGTGGGGCGATCCAGCCTCTGCACTATTAACTATAGAGGAGCCCGCAAAGCAGAAATTATCTAGTTTGTTGATTTTTGCTATTCGAAATGTTTCTGAATGGGGGTGCGATGGCTGAGTGGTTAAGCGCTCGGCTTTCGAACCTAGGATTCTGGGTTTAAATCTCGGTGAAAACTCATCATTTGAATTTCGGGATTTTTAGCGCGCCCCTGGCAACTCTAATGGGTACCCGATTTTAGTTAGAGAAAGTAAAGGTGGGTAGTCGATGTGTTGGCCACATGACACCCTGCTCGTTAACCGTTGGCTATTGAGACAGATGACCTTAACATCTTCTGCCCCGTAGATCGCAACGTCTAAAAGGGAAACTTTACTTATGTTTCTGAATCAGTAGTGACGTTGATTCACGGTAATTTAATATCAGATGACTGGGGACAAAATCATGCAAGCGAAATCCTACCTGCAAACGGCCAAAGTACAGTACCAAGGTAAGCCACTATGTTTTTGACAATAAGAAAGACGAGGTAGTACAGTCTTATTCCTGCTGACCTGTCCGTTAGCGTGATGTGGTATGGTATAAATAGTGTACGCGGGGCTCACGTATATACACTCGCTCCGGCCCCGCGTACTGCTAAAGCCGCCTCTGGTGTTCATGATTATCTGCACGAGTATGTCACAGTGTTTGATTTTGTCAACAGATACGTTCAATGCACCATGAGAACTTGACCGGTTTTCTAGGCGCCTGCGTAGATCCAGGACATCTGTGTTTGCTGTACGAGTACTGTAAGAAGGGAAGTCTGCAGGACGTCTTGCTAAATGACTCCATTAAACTGGATTGGACGTTCAAAGTGTCTTTGCTGAAAGACGTGGCGAAAGTAAGTTGGTATACTAAAGTACTATTAGTCACTTACAACCGGATGTTATTTATAGGGGATATCATATCTACGATAATCACAGTTATATTATTATTATTATTATTATGTTAGAAAAGAACGAGCATCCATTCTCTGGCGCTGCCAGGGTTCAGTATTGTTAAAGGGAAACAAAATTCATCGTAGTCCCTTTATCAGTTTCCACTGAGGAATTTTCTGGTGATGTGGCAGGTCTGCAGCAGTACCGCCCTCTGACATGCGACAAGAATGTTCCTAGGAATGCCAAGGGCCTTGAAGGTATCTGTGAGGTCGGTTGTTATAATCCCCTCAGTTGATATAACAATGGGGTACAGTGCTGTTTTAGATAACTTTCATAAACGCTTAATCTCCAAGCCTAGGTTCCCATATTTTCGTCGTTTTTCTATCTCAGTTTTTCTTAAATTATGAGACAGTGGTACGGCGTTATTAATAATGGTAGCGGCTTTTTCTTTGTTATCGATGAGAAGCAGATCAGGGCGATTAAAATCTACCGCTTTGTCGGTCAGGATAGGCCTGCCCCAGTACAGCAAATGATCAGCAAATATTATTATTATTATAAAGTTTGTCTTCTAGTCCGAAGATTAATGAGGAATGCAGTATTTCCCGTGGATAAGCAGCCCCAGCAGTGACCTACTCATTTTGTCACATTCAGCGCTGGCAGGTGTTCGGTTTAGATTTTCGTTTTGCCAACTATGTCTGTGATTTAAGGGAATGCTAGGCATTAGACACCAACTTCAGCTGTCTAAACGTCAACTCTTGCTGACAACATCAGAGTTTTATGTTTTATCTTTTATCCTTTTCTTTTCATTTGGGGATGGAATTCATTAGTAGAAGCTATGGAAACTGCATTAGTTGGCCATTGAGTCTAATATACGTTGACTTGCAGGGCATGACCTACATCCAACACTCAGAGCTCGGTTGCCATGGACGCTTGACGTCTTCTAACTGTGTGGTGGACGGCAAATTCAATGTCAAGATAACAGATTACGGACTTCCGAGTTTCAGAGCCATGGACAACAACTTCGCGGACAAAGAGGACGGGGTGCATTCAGAGTTACAAAGTCAGTGACGTGTCCATTATACATAAAATTGCTTTTGTAGTTATACTAAAAATCCAAACATTGTAAGTTCATAATGTATGTTAATATTATATGTTGATACTGTAAACTGATATTATATATTAGCTTTAAGTTGATAATACATGTTGATATTTGTAATCCTCCCTTACCTATCAGCATCGATATTTGTATTTAGCGGATAGGAATTTTTGGTCACATGGCTACATTCAAGGCCATGTCGAGCCCATTAATCCCCAAGACCAGTGATGCCCAAAATACGGCGCGCGGGCCAGATCCGGTCCGCGACGTGGTTCTATCAGACCCGCCGAAAAGGCGGCATAAAGTGTAGAAAAAAAGTATCTTTACCTACGTTAAGGCCCTCACGCTTACGAAATGGGACGCTGTAGTTTCTAACAGGAAAAGTGAACGGATCTTTACTTTTTGTGGAACATGATAATAAGCCAACATATTTGTTTTATAAAGAAAGTGTGGCTGTTTAAAAAATAAACATCAGCATATAAACGGCATTATGCAACAAATATGACGGCATTCTTGGTTTGAGCCGCGAATTGTTAAACTACGCCTAGAGATTGGAGGATTTATGAGACGTCAAGACAATGAGTCGATAGTAAAGCTAGCCACAATGTTAATCACATTTTAAGTAGAAGCCGTTTTCCGACGGGTAAGGAGAATATTAAACATTCAATGTCCCATGCATTAATGTACGCTTCTATAAATTTATAATCAAATAGTTTCAGGTCTATTTCATTTCGTTTTTTTTTTTACCTTTTTATTGATGTAGTCCGCGACACGAGTGCTTGAAATTAAAATGGCCCACGGACCGAATTAGGCTGAGCATCACTGATCAAGACTATTCATCTATCCTGTGAAACCGACTAAGTGGGGCAAATTTATTATTTAAGTATTCTAATTCTAAATAATAATGTAGAAATAAAAATCAGTTGTAAATGTATGTATGCATGTGTACGTATATTTTTCTCCTATTGTTCCATTTAAATTTTGGTCATCAACCGGTTTCTCAGCTGAATTCCGAACTTTTTCCGGGTACACACCGTAAAAACATTATTAATTCAAATTCTTGTCCCATATAGGACAGATTTTGTACAAACGCTCCTTTTTCCCTAGTGTTATTAGAGCATGGAATGGGTTGCCTAAGTCAGCCAGGAATTTGAATAATTGATTAACATGTCTGTATTTTATAAGATTAGATATTACTTGTACAATATTTTCTTCTGGTATCTTGTATATAGTCATTGTATTTGTTTGTTTGTTTTCAGAGTTAATGTGGGTGGCACCAGAGAATATTCGACAACTAAAATGCATGGGAGGATCCAAGAAAGGGGATGTCTACAGTTTTGGCATTATCATGGATGAAGTGATGACCAGATCTGTTCCGTATGACTCACACAGGGCGTTTCTTGAGGTCAATGGTGAGTGCAGTGAAACACTTGCCCAGCCCTGTTTGTTGAGTCTATCATCAACGTAATAATAATAATAATAATAATTTTATTTCTAAAGCGCTGTTAACAAACAAAATGTAGGCTTAAGGCGCTGTAATAACATTACAAACATAAACATGACAGTTTAAATGACAAACTAATCTAAAAAAGTTTTAAACAGATAGGTCTTAATGTTCTTCTTAAAAGTGGTGTAGCATGTTGTCTGTCTGAGATCAATAGGGAGTTCCAAACCTTTGGTCCGTGCACTGAAAAAGCCCGCAGACCGTAGCTTTTGAGGGAGAAACGTGGCACCACTAATAGCGTTGAGTGAATTAAGCGCAGGGCTCTCTGGGGGACATATGGAGTAATCAGTTCGCTAAGGTACAAGGGGCTCCTTGATGTACATGTTTCTATCCCACACTACGCCTTCATCTGCTGGTTTAATGACGATGTCCTCACGTTTACGGAGTTGGTGGAACACCTTACGGACATTCGTAACTTTACAACTAAGCCAGTCTCTATCCATTTTAATAACACACATCATAGGGGTACCACCGACCTCCTCGTCACTGCTATACAACAAAAACACCCGTCTGCAGATCGAAAACAAACTTATTTACATGTCAGGTACCCTCCAACCTAACGGGATCAACAACCAGCACACTTTTATTTAATATGCGATGGGCACTAACACTACGGTATCCCCTTTTCCCATTCATCTTTGCCAGACATCTCCGCCCCCTTCCGAGTTCCCGCGCTTTTACACCAGCGTAGCTCATTTCTTTTTTTGCCTCCATAGAGAACAACATCGGACAGATAAGTTAACTTAAGACTATTTTGTGTTAATTGTTTGTTATTTTTTGTTTTGTTTTGTAGCTGATGACGGCCTCCTGGCCCAAACGTCCTTTGTTTTACTTTGTCTGGCAGGGTTACATATATGCATGTTTTTCGTATTTTCTATACAGTCGTTTACCCCTGCAGCAGTAAATCTTTGTATTTTTTTAGTCTTTGAACTATCCCTTATAGAGCTCATTTAAAAAAAAAATTTGTTGTCAACATTGAATTTCAATTTTGCGTCTTTGACTTGTTTATTTTATCGTGAAAATGTCCAATTGGGGCTTGGTTTGGGTGTACGTTGAGAAGAGCAAAAGAAAATATTGCGAACAGGCTCTGAACTAGAAACCATGGGGGGAAGAGAAAAGCTGAGAGAGTAAACCAAATCCGTACACCAAGTAACAAAGATGGCAGGATGGACATAGACCCGAGGGGAATAGTGAAGTCTAATGGCGAAGAACTGTTGCGGCCCTATGCTGACTGGGAGACAAAAGGTAACTGTAAGGTCAAGGACAGTTCATTCATTAGATGTTGTTTTCAGATTGTTTCCTATGGCCTTCATTCCCCCACCTTTGAACTTTATAGCAATGTTCTCTCAAGTCCTGAGTGTTACAGACGACTTGAGGTTCATAAACCACAGCACCTTAGAACTGATGGTTGTAGGCTGGCAGACTGTAACCGAAATCATTGGCGCAATAAGAACTACAAAGCTGCTTTTTTTTTTTTTTGCGGGGGGACGTGAATCGTCCGACAAGAAAAGAAAAAAGCGCGGGAAGACATGGTATTGACATGGTGATGACGTGGTGATGACATGGTGATGATGTGGTGATGACATGGTGATGACGTGGTGATGATGATGATGATGATGATGAACATCGTTTGTAGCTAATAAAGTTTACGATGAAACTCTTTCCGTGACTAAAAATGTTACATTGTTTTGAAAGGAGATCCACGAGCAATATTATCATCTTCATTATCAAACTGCTTTCGAATGTAGACTTGAGAGGCTCAAATCTTTTTCTTTGCAAAAGCCCTGTACAGAAACGCCGCTGTTGTGCCTAATATGTGTCACCTTACTACCATGTACTATACATATCATGGGCGTAGCCAGGATTTTTTTTCGGGGGGGGGGGGATATTTTTTCTTCCCCCACCCCGCGAAAAAAAATATATTTATATGTATCTATGTGTGTGTGTGTACATAATCTTTATTACATTCTGACCCATCATTCTTTCGGAATGCATATTCTGATGTATCTACAGTGCATTTTCCTGCTATTAAAAAGTTTTATTTAAAAAATCTAATGTGCTATTCTTACTGACTTACACCCTCTTACGCCGTTCGGCGCATTTGCCGTCAAGTGTTTCCACAAAAATCTGTCACTGGTAATGTCTGAAGTCTCTTCCAACCTGCTCTGAGGACCTCCATGAATGTGTGACGCCAAGTTGTACTAGGATGTCATCGAAACTCTTCTTATGCCTAATTCAATTTGTCGGAGAACATGTCCCGTAAACCTCATGCGACGCTCTGTCACATTCTTGCTAAGGGGTCGACTCCCTGTTCGGCATAGGATTTCCTTGATGTACACTCGATCTCTATAACTGACTTCTAAAATCTGTTTTAGCCATCTTTGTTGAGCCATATTTAGTGTTTTTCAATTTCGGCAGATGACTATTCACTGCACTTTATTAATTAAGCCCCGCAACTGGTAGAAATGTATAGCCTCTCTTGAATATGCTCTTGGAATTAAGTGACTGTAGTTTGCTTTAGATTTTATATTGAAAAGGTTTTATCGTCAAAATCATCTGTTGGGGGTTTTAAACTAAAAAATCTCTGGAGCTATGTTTTTTTTTTAAATTCAAAACCCCATTTAGCTACGGTAATATAATTTAGTAACAGTAGTTTGCTTTAGAATAATATTGAAGATAGGGGTTTTCCACCTCAAAACGCTCTGTAGGGAGATTTTGAGCTCAAAACCATCTGGAGGGGTTTTAAACTTTTAAAAGGGCCCCCAATTGTCTTGGCTGCGCTCAAATAATTTTATTGTGTAATTTGCTTTTTTTATATTGAAGAGGAACTTTTTAGCATCAAACCACTCTGAAGGGAGGTTTAAACTCAAAACTCCTTTTGGCAATGCTCATAGCATTTTGAGTGCGTAATTTGCTTTTTTTCTTACATTGAAGATGTATTTTTTAGCTTCAAACCCCGCTTACGGGGGTTTTAAACTCAAAACCCCTTTGGCTACGCTCATAGATTTCTGAGTATGTAATTTTCTTTTTTTTTTTATATTGAAGAGGTATTTTTTAGCTTTAAACTCCGGCTATTGAAGACGTATTTTTTATACCGGGTATTGAAGGCGTATTTTTTATACCGGGTATTGAAGACGTATTTTTTATACCGGGTATTGAAGACGTATTTTTTATACCGGCTATTGAAGACGTAGTTTTTATACCGGCTATTGAAGAAGTATTTTTTAGCTTCAAATCCTACTGAAGAGGGGGTGGGGGTTAACTCAAAACCCCTTTGGCTACGCTCATAGAATTTTGAGTGTGTAATTTTCTTTTTTATTTTGAAGAGGGGGTTTATCGTAAATTTTGGAGGGGTTTAAAAATGAAAATCTTTATTAACTGTGCTCGTGAAATTTGGGGGTTTGTAGTTTTCATTTTTTTGTTTTGTGTTATAGAAGAGTGGAATTTAACTGCGAAAACCCCTGGTAGGGGGTTTTAAACTCGAACCCCCCTGTTAGGGGGTTTTAAACTCGAACCCCCCTGGTAGGGGGTTTTAAACTCGAACCCCCCTGGTAGGGGATTTTAAACTCGAACCCCCCCCGGTAAGGGTTTTAAGCTCAAAAAACCCTGGTAGGGGGTTTTAAACTCAAAAAACCCTGGTAGGGGGTTTTAAACTCAAAACTTCCTTAGCTGTGCCAGGGCAAGTGATAGTTTAGTCTCAAAATTTCACCTAAAGTAAACAAAATCAAAGCAAAAAATCAGTCTGAAAATTCCGATCCACGGGGTGGATTTTTTCATTTCGGGGGGGGGGGGGGGCTCCGGCTACGCCCATGATACAGATATAATAACCCGTTGGCTGCTATCGACAGAAATTATCCAAAAAGTCTGCAGCAACATGACCCCACCCTTCAGGCCGGAACTACTTGACTTTGATGCCAGTGAAGATTATATCTCCCTGATGAAGAAGTGCTGGGCACAGGATCCGGAAGTCAGGCCGACATTTGAGAACATTGTTAAGATCATCAATACGTTCAGTGGGTAAGACTTGTTTGTTTCTGACTACAGCAGCTACTTCATAATAAAAGTATGTCCATTTAGAGTGATACAGTAAAGCCATTAGAGAACACACACACGCGCGTGCACACACACAAAACGCGTGCAAACAAACACACACACACACGCACACTCACACACTTGCTCACAAAATTATGGTGAAAGGGGGGTGAGGAGGTGGGGATGGGTCTATGACTAAGTTCATTCATCTCTAAATAGCTACCTACCTAGCCTCATATTTGGCAACTTAAAACTCCTGTTGATCGTTAGCATTGAGCATGTGAATTTAACAGCATCTTCACTATCGATCGCTAGGTCAAAAAGTTGTATTATAGCCTACTTTTTATTAGACTAAATAATCTAGTTGGACTTTTGTGTAAAACACCACACAAAAACTACAATACCAAATAACTAAATTATTATTATAGCTTTATATAGCGCTACTTTCATGCTTATAGCATGCTCAGAGCGCTTTTGGTCCAATCTCTTTTGTGGACCAGTGGGGGGGGGGGGGGAGGTATCTAGGAGTTGGTTTTCCGTGCTGCCTTTAGGCGCTCAGTAAACACAACTCTGCCCGTCGAACCTCGAGCCTCCTTCCAGGTAGCCAAGCCAAGCCAAGTTCAAGGTACTTGGCCTCTCGACCACGCTTCCCAGACAACATACTTACAACGTATAATTATTAGCTTAGATAAGGCCTATAATCTTATCTTACAAAATACAGACGTAACTTAAAAAAAGATTACAATCTACGCGTGTCCCTAGGTCAATCTAATCATGCATGTTAATCAACGACTGCCAAGTCATTGGTTTTCCTGGCTGACTCAGACAACCCATTCCATGCTTAAATAGCACTAGGGAAGAAGGAGCATTTATTTACTTATGTAATCGTGTAAAATTATAAACATCTATACAATTTGCAAGTCGATTCCGGCGTATCGGGTCACTTCTGAGTGCGATCATTTTGAGCCTAATAACCGGATCGTAATATTACACGAGCATTTTCTATTTTACAATAATGTTTCGATACTTTAGGATTCAATCCATTTAAGCGGCTGGTCCCATTAAGCTGTTATATGATTAACAGGATTGGACTCATTTAAAATCTTGACTTCTAGAAATTGTGATTACCGTAATTCTATTAGTGAACTATTTTACTCTTGGTCTAGTTAAGGGAAAAGCACTCTATCAGCCTTAATTAAAACTATCAGATGCTTTTTTCAAACCAAGGGGTAAGGATGTCGCTTTGGTTGATCGTCTGCTGACCAGGCTTGAGGAGTACACCAGTAACTTGGAGGATCTAGTCCAGGAGCGGACCCAGCAGTTGGCGCAAGAGAAGAAAAAATCTGAGCTCCTTTTAGATGAAATATTGCCAAGGTAAGTGGGGCACAGGCTTTTTATGAGAAATGTTGCCCAAGTAAGTGAGGCAAAAGCATTTTATGAGATGTTGCCCATGTGAAACATATAGGTTATAATACCAATAGAAGTGATTCATGTGAGGAACATGGTTTATAAAAAAAGTTTACTACATAAGGCACAAGGGTAATATGAGATGATGCCCACATGAGGCATGTGGGTAATATGAAATGATGCCTACGTGAGGCATATGTTTTATATCAGATGTTTACCATTTAAGTGAGGCACAAGGACTAGGAAAAGGGTGGGATGGATTGTGTAGAAAGTAGCCATTGTTTTAAGAGCCGTGTTTTGTTTGTAAAATGTTTGACATGTTTCGGATGTTCCTTCAGAGTTGAAGATAATTTACTTCCTAGTCCAAACCTCCTGCAGGACGATGGGGGATGTGAGCGGGCAGGGTTTGAACCCGGGACCATCGATAAATCCAAACAACAGTCCAGCACGCAAACCGCACGACCAGGCGTAAGGAAATATTGTTAGAAGCTAAATATACAAGAACTGAGGAAACACAGATAAATAATATAATTAACTTAACTAACACATTTGAAAAAAAAATGTAATGGTAACCATTTATTGTTGTAGGCCTAGAATTTCATTCAATATATGACTATCGTCTGACTTCAAACCACCTGTAAACCCAATTATTTAAAAAAAAAAAAGAAAAAATAGATAGATATCTAAACCTTTAAATATATTTTTATACTTTAAAAAAAAATTATATTAACTTATTTACTTACCATTAATAGGACCTAGTTTAGTGTCCTAAGTTAGTAGGTCTAATTGCCAAATTGTTTATTGCTATAAGGGAAGTCTCAGAGAAGCTGAAACAAGGACTTCCTGTTGACCCAGAGACGTATGACATGGTGACAATATACTTCTCTGACATAGTCGGTTTCACGTCACTGTCCGCTGCCAGCAGTCCTTTAGAGGTGAGTAAATGCTACATACAGCTTTGCCTATGACTCAGTTTCACACACACTCACATGCACACAATATTAGGATGCTAAGGGGAAAAAAAGAAAAGTATTTCACAGCAGAAGTAAAAAACTTATGTTCATAAAGCCATGCGTAGGTCTACTTACGTACAAACAAACATGCATTCAAGAGTTTACCAGTTTTTAAAATAACTACATCCCCTTTGTTTGAAAAAATAAGGAGACAGTTATTCCATTCGAAATGTTCATTAACTATAATATAGATCAAAATTAATCTATGTAAATTCTAACTTAACAAAGAATTACTTTACTTTAAGTATTTTTACAGTTTCTGTTTTGTTTGGTGTCATATGTTTTCTTCCACTTGAAATTGGAAATTTTTAAATTAAAGATTGACCACGATAATGTTATATTGTCAAGAAAAAATAATAATATTGAGATTGTTAAGATTCCCTAAAAAAATGTGTAGACACTGTCACGCCGTCCACCAAAACAAATCATTCTGTGCAGGGCCAGCCTTAGGCCGATCTTATTGATTGCTCTAAACTGGGCCACGTGCCTGGCAGGGGCCCCGCAATTTACATTTAACATATCACTCACTATCAGTCATGGCTCTTGTACTGGCTTTTAAAGATGTAGGACTTAGGGGGTTAACAAAGTATTAGTGTATCGTACTATTGACGTAACTGTAATTAAATGACGTCATAAATATATTTCCAACGTATACGATTATATGATTAAATAGTGCAATGTCATTTTTACAAAGCTTATATCAACTCACTCTGTCTGTCTGTCTGGTGAAAGTTTGTACACGTTATTTCTCCCACACCAAACTCGGATCAAGCTAAAATTTTGCTCAATTTTTATTTCTTTTTTTCTGACAACACAAGAATCAATTGTTAACCAATTAACCAATCAGTTAAGCATTAACTATGAACATTTTCTTACTTTGTTACGAAAAAAAAGCAATAAAATCCCACTTTTAAACTATTCTGCGGCATTACATTATCCGTGGTAAATGATTATTTTGTAAAAATTCGTTTTAATACTTAAATTTTTTTTTTTTTTTAAAAATTCGTTATTATAGCTTGTGAATTTTTTGTTTTGAGTTGATTCCTATTATGTTGCATAAATAATGTTGATATAATGATCTAAGTAATAGAAATAGTTGTAATTGTAAAAAAAAAAAAAAAAAGGTGCCTCGCAAGAATCCGTCGGTTATAAGAAATTCATAGAAGCAGTCAACGGGATAATTGGAATTCCAAGAGTCTAATGAACTTTTGATCTTTAATAAACTTTTTGACAAAGTGTCAACAAAGAGCAAGAGTACAATAATTCACTTTTAGTAAGAACCCCTTCCCCCACATGAGGGAAAAAAAAGCCTATAGATCCTACGGGCGTTATTTATTTTTTAGCCATTGTTTGTTTTCTACTTTGGTTGAGGGAATTTATCAAAGTTGTATTTTTTAAATTACACCTTGATACACTACGTAGGCCTATCTCAAAATGTCGATTGACTTGTTCTTTAGGTGGTGGCTTTGTTAAACTCCTTGTACTCAAACTTTGACAGCACTATTGAAAGCTATGACGTTTATAAGGTAAGAAAGCCGTAGACCTACTTAAAAGTTACAAAGTTCACTATGAAATAAAGTTTAATGATCTAGTAGGCAGAGAGTAGAAAGTAGGACAGTGTATTTACCTTGACCTTTGTTTAGGAACAAAAAAAAGTTTCCCTAGTCTAGCTATCTATGACTAGATTAATACAGGAAATGCGTAGGACGTAATGATCTTCTTTTTTTGAAGTAACGCCTGTAATATAGTATTAGTATAGGATATATATACATACATATACAAGTAAAGTTTCCCTTTCAGCAAAGGGCCATCTGTTTCTGTAATCACTGTTTAACGAGGGTGTCATGTGACCAGCACAAGGACCAACCACCTTTACTTTCCCCAACTAAAGTCAGGTACCCATTAGAAATGGGTGGACTCAGGGGCAGCCTAAGAATACCGCAATTCAAAATTCCAGTTTTCACTGAGATCCGATCTCATGACCCCAAGGTTCAGAAGCCATGTGCTAAACAACTCAGACGCCGTGCCCCCCACCCATACATATATATGTATTGGCAGGTCGGCGAGGATGGCAGCGGGCAAGATCCGAACAGGGTACCATCGTGACGACAGTCAGGAATGCATACTTGACTAGACAATATCTAACAGGAAGAAAGCGGCAGGTTTCTTAAGAGTAATGTTGTAAAATTCTAGGGATTCTTGTGAAGTCTCAAGAGGTAAAGCCTCAAGGGATTGGTCTAAATGGCAACATTGTTTCAAATTGAAAAACAGAATGTTTGTGTTATGTACCTTTTTGTTTTTGATAACCTAGCATTTTTTCTTTTGTACGTCAGGTCGAAACAATAGGAGACGCCTACATGGTGGTTTCTGGGTTACCCATTCGTAATGGTGACAATCACGTACTGAATATTGCCAGATTGGCCCTTGCACTACTGGATGTTGTGGCCAGGTTTATTGTGCCGCACAAGCCAGATCATAAGCTACAGCTCAGAATTGGTTTACATTCTGGTAATATAATTGCCAAGTAACTAACAATTACAAAAGCTTATACAAATATATAGAAAAGGACTCTTATTAGATCAAATTTTAATATAAATCTATTTCTATCCACTACAGGTCCTGTCGTCGCAGGGGTTGTTGGTCTTAAAATGCCCCGCTATTGTTTGTTTGGAGACACTGTCAATACGGCATCAAGAATGGAAAGCAATGGAGCTGGTAGGCATAGCCATAGAAACTTTTTTTTTTAGAATTTTGTTTAGCTGACTATTTGTTTTATTTACAGATAAAAAATCTGTAGAGGTGTGTTTCTCATTTTTGTAGATAAAAGGCTAAGTGATAAAGCGTTCAGCTTAAGAAATGAGAGTTTTGAGTTTGAATCCTGATAAAGGCTAATGTCAGGTACCGATTGAAGTTTGGTGGCCACACCACGCCATTGTTAACAATAGGCCATAGAAATAGATAATCCCATCATTTGGCACGTGGATCCCAAGACCTAACCTTACCTTACTTCCACATTGAAGCTCATTTTATTTCAGAGACTTTGAAAAAAAAAATGGCACCCCTATGGTGGAATCAGGTCAAAGCTTTTACTCTCTTTCTCTCTAGAGCAACTTTGTCCATGGGATAGCAGGTGTCTGAAGCATGTATATACATAAAATTATGAGGTGGGAAATATACTCACTTTACAAAGAAGGTGGAAATAATTTTCAGTTTTAATTTTGCGTAGCAAATTAGGTTGTGTCATTAGAGTTCACAATTACTTAGCATAAGTAAGAGAAGGGATGAACAATGAATGGTCTAAACAAAAAGTAAGCTCCAAGCCTCCAATCACATGTTTACTTATAGAATTATTTACTAAAAAAATATAGAAATTTCTATCTTGCAAGGGTAAATTTGTCCCAATTGTAGGAAGAATGGGGTGTGCATGGTGGCTGAGTGATAATGTGCTTGGCTTCTGAACCAAGGGGTTTAGGGTTCGAACTGCAGGATTTTTAGTATTCTAGAAGTTCCCACCTCCACTGTAATGAACTGTAAAGTACTAATGGGTATTGGCATTAGTTAAGGAAAGTAAATAGGGTTGTTTTTTTTGCTGGCCACATGACATCCACATGAACTGTGCCATAGACATAGATGACCTTTACCGGTACATTATCTCCCATATAGATCAGAAAGTCTGACAGTGGAAGTTTATTTTTTATACTCTGTAAAGAAAAATGTCTCATTATACTTATACTAGCCTTAAAATTTATACCCAGAATTATACAAAATAATAGTGAATCAAAATAATAGCAATTCAACCAAGACATGACACATGTGTTTTATATCTTTTGATTTCTTAGCCCAGAAGATTCACATCAGTGGAGACTCAAAACAGTTACTGGACAAACTCGGCCATTTCCAAACGGAATTAAGAGGCGAAGTGGAACTAAAGGTGGGTGCTACTTTCCAAATGTTCTTTTACTAAGTTACTGAGTAGTATCCCAAAGAATGGACGTAATTGATTCCTGTGTTAAGTGTAGAGATTCATCGTGATTTATCCATCAACTTGTCTTATGCTCCTGAGCATTGTCCAACCAGCTTTTCTTCTGGGTATCCTTTCTTTTCTTTCCACAGTACCTTAAAGGAGAATCTTTTGAGAAGGTGAAATAAAGAGGTTTCCATCCTGGTAGCACTGCTTTAATATTTATCACTTTGACTGCTTTGCATTAAATTCTGCTTTGATGGAAACAAGTCCTTGAAAATATTTATCTACTTAGTATTTAAAATTTGGAGGTGCGGTGGATGATTCCAAACCAGGGGTCCTGGGTTTGAATCCTGATAAAGACTGGGATGTTTAAGTTCGGGATCTTTGGGCGCCTCTAATGGGTACCTGACATAAGTTGGGGAAAAGTAAAGATGGTTGGTCGTTGTGCTGGCCACATAGCACCCTCGTTATCCATAGGCCACAGAAATAGATGACCTTAACATCATCTACCCTATAGACCACAAGGTCTGAAAGGGGAACTTTACTTTACTTTTACTTAAAAATCATCAGCTGAAATGAGTAGATTTTAACTTGAATTGAGACTATCAGTATCTAGCTTTCTATAGAGACTCAATCGAGTTACCATACAAGTGAGGGGCACTCAGTATTCTGCTATGGTTCATGCTGTTGGGTTTTCTCCCAATCACCCCATTATATTGTTTATGTTCTCAAAAATATTATTATCATTCATTGCTTCTTTTTTGAAGTAACGTCTGTATTATATAAGATAAGGTAAAGATTGACTTGCTGCTGAGAAAAAAACGGTATAGAAAAATGCCATAAACATAATAGGCAACAACAACAGGCTCAAAAAGTTATGTGTTTGTTTTTTGTCTTTTTTTCTGATGCCTTGTTGCTTTGGTCCAGCTGGATCTATAACCATTATAACCATAATATTATAGTTTTGAACATTAGGACATATCTGTGAATAGCATTTAATGGCTTTTCTAAATTTTGGTTAATGTTAATATCATAATGTTGTATTTCTAGGGTAAAGGTTGCCAGGTTACATACTGGCTACTCAGAGAAATTGACTCTGTAAAATCTCCCAATGATGACGACTCTTTGAAAACTGCTAACAACAAACTGAATGTGTCAAGGGAGAGCATTCTAAAGGAAAAAAATCAACTGACATTAGATGATAGCCAGTCAAATAAATGGACCAATGAGAAAGCTAATCAGAACATATTGACACACTCCAATGACAAACATTCATCATCAATATTTACAATTAATGTTAACAATGTTTCTAAAACAGAAAGCCCCAAAGAAAACTCGTTGAAATCAAATCTGATGAAACAGTCCAAAATATTTCCAGCCAAATAAATGTTAATTGTAAGTGCATGAAAGACATCATGCACTGAATTCAATCTTACATTTTCTACTTATGGGCTATTTAGTCTAGCTAGCTATGGCTGCAGATAAACTGGGCATTGTGCAATAGGTTCAAATCCTTGTATAGACTGGAACCCATTCTTATCAGTTTTGTGTTAAGTATGTGTTGTGAGATAGCTTCCAGATAAGTTTCATCAGTCAATACACACAAAGACTCCATATCAAGAAGCTCTTACCTCATTACCTGACTGTTATTCCTTAGGTTCATTCATTAAGAAATGTAAAAAAAAAAGCGTATCAGGTGTGCTACTATTCATGTAACCCTTTGGCCTACATTTTTTTGTGATCTTACACTAACCCAGTGGTCTTCAACCTCTTTTGGCCTACCGCCCCCTTTTCGAATTTTTTCTTTACAAAAATTCGCCAGCGCCCCCCTCTAAGAAAAACAGTTATAAAGAAGCGTGAGAAGGCAAATTTGAACAAAATATCATCTATCTATTAATTTTTATGCTGTCAATAACACTTATCCCGCTTGGGAGACAACCGCATGCCAAAGGCGATTGTTGTGAACTCGTTGGCCTCTGACTGACGAGCTTTGAGGAGGACTGAGTTACAGAGGTGCCCTCCCCCGTGAGCGCTATAAAGATTTATTCAGGCGCCATTTCGCTCTCACTGGCATAGAGGAAAGTACCTGGCAGCAGATAGCCTCTGAGAGAAACAGTTCGAGAGCTCTTACAAAAACTGCGGGACAAACATTTGATACTCAAAGAAAATCCAGCATACAACGGCTTTGTCTGCATAAAATTCGGGAAAATATGTAGGTCGCAGTGGGGTTTGCTTAGTTATGAGTTATGTGAAACACTGGACTCAGCGCATGGGCGTAGCCGGGGGGGGGGCTTTGGGGTTCAAACCCCCCCCCTGAAATGGAAATCGGAATTAAGTGACTGATTTTTTCCTTTGATTTTGTTTATTTTAGGTGAGATTTTAATACTAAACCATCACTTGCCCTAGCACAGCCAATGGTTTTTGAGTTTAAAACCCCCTACCAGGGGGTTTTGAGTTTTAAACCCCTTATCTTGGGGGTTTTGAGTTTAAAACCCCTTCCAGGGGGTTTTGATTTTGAAACCCCCTACCAGGGGTTTTTGCATCTAAATCCCCCTCTTCTATAAAACAAGACCAAAAAAAATGCAAACGACAATTCCCAAATTCCAAGAGCACAGTTAAGGAAGATTTTGATTTTAAAACCCCCTCCAAAAATTACGATAAACCCCCTCTTCGATATGAAAAGGCCAATTACGCACTCAAAATGTTACGAACGTAGCTAAATGGGTTTTGACTCAGTTTGAGTTTAAACCCCCTTTCAGCGGTGTTAGAAGGTAAAAAATACCTCTTCAATATTAGAAAAAAAATAAAAAAATTATACACTCAAAATTTTATGAGTGTAGTCCAAGGGGTTTTGAGTTTAAACTCCTCTCCAGCGGAGTTTGAAGCTAAAAAATACATTTACACACTCTAAAATCTATGAGCGTAGCCAAAGGGGTTTTGAGTTTAAACACCCTTCAGAGGGGTTTGATGCTAAAAAATACCTCTTCAATATAAAAAAAAAGCGTAGCCAAGCCAATTGGGGGTTTTGAGTTTAAACCCCTCTCCAATAGATGGCTTTTTTTTTAAAGTTTAAAACCCCTCCAGGTGGTTTTGGGTTTAAAATCCCCTTACAGAACGTTTTGAGGTGGAAAACCTCTATCCTCAATATTATTCTAAAGCAAACTACAGTTACCAAAATCTATGACCGTAGCTAAATGGGGTTTTGAATTTTAAAAAAATACAATAACTCCAGAGATTTTTAGTTTAAAACCCCCAACAGATGATTTTTACGATAAAACATCTCTTTTGGATATAAAATCTAAAACAAACTACAGTCACCTAATTCCAAGAGCGTATTCAAGAGAGGTTAGACATTTCTACTAGTGGCTGGGCTCCATTAATAAACTGCAGTGAATAGTCATCTGCCGAAATTGAAAAACACTAAATGTGGCTCAACAAAGATGGCTAAGAAAGATTTTAGGAGTCAGTTATAGAGATCGGATCTAAATCAAGGACATTCTATGACGAACTTGGAGTCGACCCCTTGGTAAGATTGTGACAGAGTGTCGCATGAGGTTTGCGGGACATGTTCTCCGACAAAATGAATTACGCATAAGAAGAGTTGCGATGACATCCTAGTACAACTTGGCTCCACACATTCATGGAGGTCCTAAGAGCAGGTGGGAAGAGGCTTCAGACATTACCAGTGACAGATTTTTGTGGAGAAAGCTTGACTGCTAATGCGCCGAACGGCGCGGGAGGGTCTAAGTCAGTAAGAATAGCACATTAAGTTTTGCAATAAAACTTTCTAATAGCAGGAAAATGCACTGTATATACCTCAGAATATGCATTTTAATACCAGAAATAGTGTTTGGCGGCGGGGCTATGCCCTGCGATGGGGGAGCTCCTAACGCTTCCCCAGGCCCTTTGCTGGCAATGGCGAAGAGTCAAAAATTTTCCCACTAACTACAGGAAGAACCTATTCTAGGGCACAATAAACGAAAGAATGAAAGGTCAGAATGTAATAAAGATTATGTACACACACATACATACATATAAATATTTTTCCGGGGGGGGGGGGGAGGGGGGGGTTAGGGGAATGCCCCCGTTGAAGACCACTGCACTAACCCTTACACTAAACAGAAAACTATGGATATTTTGTTTATCAGATTAATACTAGAGCAGAAATGTATTAAGAAGATTATACATTATTGTGATTATGAGATAGAATGATGTATTATATTTACACAAAGCCATCATGCAGTCAGTTGCTGCATTTAACATTAAGTTGGAAGATCCAAAGACCAGCTTCCTTCAATATAGCATCAGCTGGAAAAAGGTTGTGATTCAATCTATTCACAATTTTAACCAGTGGCTGCTGGTGTGAATAAAAAGATGTGTAGTTAGAGGGAAACTGATCACTTTTTTATTATTACAAAGCTTATATCAATTCACTCTGCCTGTCTGGTAAAAAGGTTTAAACACGTTTTTTCTCCCAAACGCATTCTTGGATCAAGGTGAAACTTTGCACAATTATTATTGGCATAGACAAGTCATGAATCAATAAACAAAATTATCCAATTAGTCAATTAATTACTGGTAGATTAATTATTTAGTTTGATACCAACAAGGGAAATTAATCCTTCAGAATTCACATATACATCTAAATATGTAGGGTTTAATCCACTTAGATAATTGAACACATAATTTTTTGCTCATTCATTCTCAGATCAAGTTGAAACATTAGAGCATTATGTATTGTACCTAACAAAACATGAATCAATATAAAAAGAATTCAATTAGTCAATTAATTATTGGTAATAAATTATTTTGCTTGATATAAAAAAAATAAAAAACTTCTACATTATTGAGAGATATGTACTTTTCTTTTATATAAGCTTTTTTTTAAAAAAAAAGGATTTTTTATATTTTACTTGTTCACTTGCATGTAGAGTCTCAACTCTTAATAGGCATTTGATTATAAATTATACTCACCATCGCTGAAGTTATTTTTTTCAAATTTAAAATTAATTCTGAAGATAATAATGTTTCAAATTATACTCACCATCGCTGAAGTTATTTTTTTCAAATTTAAAATTAATTCTGAAGATAATAATGTTTCAAATTATTATGGAACTTAAATAAATATAGAAAGTTCTTAATAAGAAATATATTTTTCTGTAAAGCTTATTATAAGAAATAATTTTTCCTTAAAACTCACTATAAGAAGTATATTTTTTTAAAGTTTGGTAAGTATATTTCCATTGGACTTGCAGACCCAAATTGCTTTATCTTATTCAGTATCAAGAAAATTGCATACCATATAGTTCTCGTCAACCTCTAACTTTGTAGCTTTACAATTCTGTTGTTTCACATACGTTAAGGGGGCGCAGTGGTAGAGTGGTTAAGTGCATGGCTTCCGAGTCTGGGGTTTGAATCTTGGTGAAGACTGGGATTTTGAATTTCTGGATTTTTAGGGTACACCTGACTCCACCCAACTCTAATGGGTACCTGACTTTTGTTGGGGAAACGTAAAGGTGGTTGGTCGTTGTGCTGGCCACCTGACACCCTGCTCGTAAACCGTTGGCCAAAGAAACAGATGACCTTAACATCATCTGCCCTATAAATCGCAAGGTCTGAAAGGGGAACTTTACTTTTACACAAGTTAAAGGTTTAGCATTTAATTTCTACTATCTTTGTAAATATGTGACATTATTTATTTTTTTTCCCATCATGACAGTGCAATTTTTTTTTCAAATTCCATTTTTTATTATATTGATTTACCACAATAATTTTACTGTTTTTTTCAATACAGTTGGTAATTTTAAGAAACACATCTAAGGATTACTAAATCTTAAATTAGTGATCTGGGGGTTTTAACTCTTTCTCTCCTAATTGATGATACTATCGTTGATTTCACCACATTAAATTATTTTTTGATTTTAGAACTTTTTACTTGTTATATAAAATAAGCATGCATTCTCTTAAAATTCCATACCAAAAGTAACGTTTCCTGATTACAAACAAAATGTTATTGAAGTTTAATCCTAACAGAGTAGAACATACAAATGTGAAAAATGAACAATTCTGTCAGAACATGGAAAATAATCACAGAGATAAAGAGTTAAGAAGATGTATTTATGATGATTCTGAGACTTGGGTTGATAGGGAGCTTAACTTAAGATATTTTTATGTTACTTTACAGAAAAACATTTTTAACACATATAGCTGCTATTCATTTTGTATGGTCTGTCCGTCCCTCCGTTCATCGATCATAATTAGAGTTCAAAGACTAGATAAACTATAAAAAAAAAACAATTTCGTGATATTTTGCAGCTTCCATTGTTTAAGTGCATTGCCTTTATTTTTCTTTGTGTTTTTAATTAATTTACATACTTTTAAAGAATATCTTTAAAAAAAGGAAATAATTATATTTTTTTAAACATGTATAGAGTGTTGTTATTAGTTAAAATAATGTCACAAAAAAAAAAATACATGTACCGGTATTAATTATTTATGTGTTTTCTGATGTTTTAATTATTAAAAGTTAACAGAAGTATTTTTTTGTTATAAAAAAAACTAAGAATGCACATTGTATGTACATATTAAAATTTTTTTCAAAAGTAAAATTTAATAGGCAGTGCTTCACATTTTGTTTTTATTTTAAGTATTGCAGATTTACAAATGCATCAAAATTTCTAACAAACAATAATTACATATAGGCATAACAATAATAATGCTCCAAAAAAAAAAACCCTAAACAATTTTAAAGTTTTTAACATGTTTCTAGTGGTGTGTTAGGTCAGTATAAGCTAGCTCTATAGAATGTTAAAAATGTGAAAATTATAGTTTCATTACTGTATGTAATATCTGATTTACTTATTATTTTAGAAATGTCACTAATTTTTTTTTTAACCTTTAGTCAATACAATTGAAATTCACATGACATGAATGTGTATATTTTGATTATAACATATTAAAACCAAGCATTGGTTCGCATTTTAACATTGAAACTAAACAATTGGTTAAGAAACTGAGGTCATGTGGTATGTGCTCTCAACTGTTGTCTTGACAGTGATGTTTTTTTTTTAAAAAAACATGTAAAACTTAATTTCCAAGACATCTTGAAATGTATCTGCTTTTGATAGAGCAATGTCAAAGTTGTCAAGGATTTAAATTTAAGTTAAAAGTAATACTTATTAAGCATAACATTTATATAGCTTGTAATCTCATTGAGTGAGCTTAATTTAATTAGTGAAAATAGCTAGGTGATTTCTTCATAAATTAAGTTTCTGTCACAATGTTGTTTGAAGAGTTAGACTTGTGTTGTATCTCTTTATCACTTCATAAGATAAATACTACTAAGATACAATTTTCTTGACGTTAATTCCTTTAAACTCGAACTTGAAACAATAAATATATACACAGTATAATAATAATAATAATAATGACTAGTCTTCGAGTCCAAAGATCAGTGTGGAATGCAGTATTTCCCGTGGCTGCACAGTCCCAGCTGTGACCTACATATTTAGCCACATACAGGGCAAGCATAACCATTGTCCGCAGGTGGTCGATTTAGATTTTCTTTTCGCCGTCTGCATTTGTCCTCGGCAGCAGATTTTCTTTTGGTCTCAAATGTGTATCTGGCAGTCTTCGTGAGTGACCTCAAGCTGTCTCGTTCTGACGCTGCATGCAACCAGGTGCTCTCTTCTATGTCAGCTAAGGAAAGTTGAGGCCTAAGCTGATCTTTGAAGGGTTTATGTGGGGCGCCTCTGTAACGTTGACCACCTTTTACTATATTATAATATTAATGATGAACAATTAAAACCAACCATTTACTTTAAACCAGTGACTTTTAGCTCTCACTCTCTGAGTCCTGACGCTGACTACAACTCAACTGGCTACCAACATTTCAACTATATTCCTATTAATCTCGTCCCAAAACCTTCTGTAACCTTCCTCCCATGCCCAGACTGTGACCCTTACCTTTTATTTTCCCGCCTTCTTGTCACCTCACTTAACTCATGCACATGTATCTGCACTCATGATCACCTGATTATGCAACTAGCCTTGACCTACAAGATAACACTAACAATTCCAATATTGAACATAAATACAAAAATGAGCTTAATGATGAAAATGCTGTCTGATTTAAACGTATACCAGTCAAGTGTCAAGGTTTTAAATTTTCTGATAAAACACATTAAATATATCAAAGTGAATGGTCACATGCCAGGTAATAGAGAGATAAGCACTGCAGTGCCACAGGGGTGCGTTCTTTCAACAGTACATTATACCATCTACACAAATGACATAGGAAGCCTTACAGTTCATATCCCCATCATCCAATTTGTTGACAAAAAAAAACCATTGGCTTTATGGCAGGTGAGGAGAGTCTGTACCATTCTACTACTAATAATTTCTACCAATATGAATTCTGAATGATTAGAGAACTAAAGAAATGATGGTAGATTTAAGAAAGCACAAAGATCATCTTGCAGAGATTCAGCAATTAGCTAAACCATCAAACCATACACAAAATGCCAGAACACAAAAACCTTTACACCAAATTACATTAAAGGCTTTTCCAGCTTAGGAAGCTCAGAAAATTGTAAATTGATCAAAAAATATTTTTTTATACTGCTACTATCAGTAGTCTAATTACCTTTTCCATCACCTGCTGGTATGGTAAAATCTTAATGGCACAAGACATTGACATTAATAAAACTAATTAAAAAAGCTTCTTATTTCATTCCTACCATTTCTTGAAAACAAGATTTTTAAGGAAGGTGCCTTTCCAAAAATATATGAAATCTGTAAAGACAATTTGCACACATTTAACCACAATTACATCAGATATGGATAAAGTGGTCAGTTCCTCTCTATTAGGGCTAGAACAGAAAGATTTAGATACCCGTTTTCTTTTCACTTTCTGTCTGGGTGCTTCAAGTCCATTTGTCATCACTAACAAGTACAACAGAGATGCTTTATTCATAAAGCTACAGTTGTGTGTGTGTGAATGATTATTGTGTTTGCATCTATATTGTTAACTATTATATTATATTATATATATATATTATACTAATACTGATCAAACTAAAATTTCATTTGTTTGGACCAATAAAATTATCATATCTCAGTTAAAATTTTAAAGATATTTTAAAACTGACTTAATAAAATACAAGAAACATCACTCAATTTCAACAAAATAATTTTAATTTTGTTTTTATTTATACAAAAAAAAGGTGCAGAAAACTGTACAAGCTTACTGTTGATTTACAATCTTGGTTGCCAGATGGTATTATGAAAAAGCATCAAAAACCCTTTCAGAATGTGAGGAAGTAAGAGAGCCTAGTTGTTAGCAGTGTCAATAGCCAAACATGTACTCTTTTAATTTAGTAACCAGGCTGGCATCTTTTTTAGGTGTTAAATTTTCTTTCAAAATCTGCAAAAATAATACTCATTAATAAAACAGTTAAAACGTTTGCACATAAAAACTATTTTCCAAACCAGTAATTAAAATTACTGATAAATGGTCATAAAAAAAGGTTTATTAGAAGTCTTAATGTCATAGGAATACAAATGGAGCTCAAAGTTTTGTCTTACATCATTTTTATTTGTCTTATAACCATGAGATATACCAATTATTTAGGTCATTGGTTAATATGCATGACTAAATGCATGACGCGTAGGACGTAATCATCTTCTTTTTTGAAGTAACGTCTGTATTATATAAGATAAGATAATTATATGAAGACCCACCTCATACTCTCCCCTGGAGGCAACATAAGCAGCAGTTAAGGGTCGTATAGGTGTTAGGGTTGTGGCATCTGTTGGGGAGCGTAAGGAGTCATTGGCTATCGAGGAGGAGAACATGCCCAGATTCTCTTTTCTCTCCATTACAATCTGTGAAGATGATGAAATTTAGATCACATTATTCAAACAAAGAAATAGCATAGGGAAAACATATTCATAACATAAAACAAAAACAGAGTCTCAATTTTTCCAAACACTATATTAAAAAAAGTTTGCAATACAATTGTATGAGAAAAAACTATGCAGCATGGATGACTTAGGCAGATGGTGATTGATATGATTACATAAATCATATAATGTCATTTAAAAAATCTGAACAGATCTGGTTTCTTTACAAAAAAAAAAAAGAATAATTACATCTTTTTCAATTTAACAATAATTACATCTTTTTAAAAGTCTTTTTAAAATTTAAGAATAATTACATCTTTTTAATGTCAAACAATAATACAGCTTATTAATCTGGAAGAAATTTTTATATGAAATTTACAGATTTTTTTATAAATGTGATTTAAATTATGAAACATTTCTTCAAAATGAATATGAAAAAGGTTAACTTTTATGAAGACATTATTAGATACCTTGAGAAGATAATTGGAAAAAAATTATTGTCCCTTAGAGATTAATCATTTTTCCATTCCATATTTACATTATAAGCTGCAATGATGGCCATAACTCTTTACCTATGTATGTGATGGTATTTTGACCTTCTGGACTTTAAACCCAGGGCTAGTACAATGAGACCACATATTTTTAATAGTAACCCAACAACTTATACAAGCAATAGATCTGTATTTTAAAAGTCACCTTCTCAATACAAGGAGTGACACCAATCTTCATACAGCCCCCATAAATTTTGCCATCTTTACTGAGAGCTTTCTTGGCCTGAATCTTGGACATGTAATGAATGTGCATCCAATTACATTCCGACGGAATCTGGTGACAAAAAGTGGAATTACCTGAGACATTAACCAGTCTAAGAAATTGAAATCCACAAAAATATGTTGGTCAGCAGTAATCAATGCAATAAAACTACTTATAATCTCAACACTAAGGCTGCTAAGCTAAAGATGAATATCAAAATAATTTGTTTTTAGTTAAAATCAATAAAGAATTTTTAAGAAATAATCAACATAGAATTTTTAAGAAATAAATCAAACAATAATTTTTAAGAAATAAATCAATAAAGAATTTTAAAGAAATAAATCAAACAAGAATTTTTAAGAAACTGACTACAAGAGTTAATAAAAGTTTTAACACTAAAATAACACTGCCCCACCACAAATTGTGATACAAATATGACAGTCTCACGCAAAACTTTATTTAATACAAATATGACACTGTCTCACCACATGTTTTAAGATTGTTCCGTATTGAGAAAATTGTTGAAGAATAAAAGAGGTGGCACCAGAAGGAAAACTGAAACAAAAAAAATAAAATATTCATAACCACTTACCATATTTAGATTTAGTAGATATAAGAATTTACTTTTTTTTTTATTATTATATATTTACTATAGAAATATTCCCATTAAAATTAACCCATTATTACCAATAGGGCCTAAAAATTGGGACTAGTGAAATTTGCCCTTGTGGAGTGTCACCAGAGAATGCCAACAATGTCCTTCAGAACTTCATCCACCCCTATAGAAAAAAAACTATAAGGAGAACTGCCAGATCTGGAAACTACTGCACAGTTCATCTCAGATATTGGACTAGTTATCTGAATCCTCCAACAGAATAAATGAAAATGCAGAAGAAGAAGAATTAACAATAGGAATAATGACTCACCCAAACACAGTCACCCATGTTTCATCCAGGACATCGTCAGACTTTAAGTCTCTGAGGAAATTCAAGAAAAATTAAATTTAATACTTCAGAATTCTTAAAAAAAAAAAATCACAGAAAGTAGCATATTTACAATATGACCCAACATATCCTCCATAAAGCATAGACATGGTTATAACAAACAAAATTTCTTGCTAAGCGGTTAGAAAGACTAATTTAAATCATTATAGTTTTGATAAAAAAAGAGCACATTTTAATTCTTAGGATGGGTTAAAATTTAAGCAATATTAGCTTTAGAAATATAATGATTAAGACAAAATTTATGGTGTTTACTCTTGGGTGTAGAAAGGATCCACTTGAGCTGGTGAAACAGGAATGGTCTGGCTTTGATTCATAAACTGTAAGCTGGTATCTTTAGACAAACCAGGACTCTGAAACAGGCCTACAGAGAGACATAACTCAAATATGATTGGAAAACTTTAAATAATAAAAATTTTAAAAACTTCATAATTTTCTTTCACATACTTATTGTCACTAAATAATTGCAGAAAAAAATTTCACAGACTTGTAAATGATAGCTAAATATCAGCAATTTAACAAAGTGATAGCTAAATATCAGCAATTTAACAAAGTGTCTTTGCATGCACAACATGAAGAAAAAAAAAAGTTCTCTCATTAAAATTAAGTCTACACTTTCAATTCTAGCAAATATTTAAACAAATGCACAACTGACCTGCTGTTGGCGGGGCAGGAGTGGACATCTGTCTAAGGGCAGGAGATGAATGAGAGCGATGGTGTAATGGTGTTGTAGGCTGGAAATAAAAAACATTCTAAACATAATTACAACTAAGTCTTCCTATAACAATCTTCATTGGACCAACTCAATGGGCTGAAACTTATTGTAATGTAGATTAATTTAAAGCAAAGCATTAATTACGGGTACCATTTTATGGATCTTTACATAACTTAAAAAAGCTTGAATATAATCAGAACCTCCTTATAATTGTATTCATTATCATCATCATCACTATCTTTCCAGGAGACAAAGACATATTACTTAATTTGAACCAAGTAGAAAACATAGGAAATATAGAAGTACAAGAAAAGGGAATCCAAAAACTATTAGCAAATATCAAACCGAATAAAGCATCTGGACTTGATGGTATTTCAGCTAGATTACTCAAAGAAGTAAACAATGAGCTAGCACCAGTGTTCAAATTACTTTTTCAGGCATCTCTTAACCAGGGAAGAGTACCAAGGGACCGGAAAGAAGCTAATGTCACCCCCCTATTTAAAAAAGGAGAAAAATCTGACCCAGGAAACTACAGACCAGTATCACTTACCAGCATCACATGTAAAATTCTAGAACACATAATATGTAGCAACAGCATAAACCACTTAGAAAAACATAATGTCCTTTCTCCATACCAACATGGAACAGTCTTAGGCCCACAACTATTTTTAATTTACATAAATGATTTACCAAATTGCATTAGTTCAGGAACAAAAGTCGGATTATTTGCAGACGATTGCATAATATATAGAACAATAAAAACAACACAAGATACAGAAATTTCACAAAGAAAATTAGATGAATTACATAAATGGGAATCAAACTGAAGCATGTCTTTCCACCCAGAAAAATGTCAGTTATTAAGAGTAACAAAAAAACTAAAACAAATTAATTATGCTTATCTTATCCATGGTAAACCAGTAACACAGACTAAAAATGCAAAATACCTAGGTGTAATAATAAATGAAAAACTGTCATGGAATCCCCATATTGATGAAACTATCAAAAAATCAAAGAAAGCATTAGGGTTTATTAAAAGAAATTTCTATAAATCAAATAAGAACATAAAACTAAAATGTTATTTAACTTTGGTTAGGCCAATAATAGAATATGCATCCTCTGTTTGGGACTCCTCAACTCAAGAAAACATTAAGAAACTGCAAAAGACACAAAATAGAACATTGAGATTCATAACAAACGAATATTCACATTTGACGAGTAACACCTTTAGTAAAATCACAAAATTTAGACAGCCTTCAGGATAGAAGACTTAAAAGTAAAGTAGCAATTATACATAAAAACACTGAACCATAATCTTCAAATACAAAAACAAAATTTAATAAAATACTCAGAAAGACACAAAGATAAAGGCACATTCCTCTTTCCATATGCCAGAACAAATTTGTACAAATGCTCCTTCTTCTCTAGCGCTATAACCGTTATTAGAGCATGGAATGGGTTGCCTGAGCTAGCCAGGAAAACCAGTGACTTGGCAGAATTTAGGTCATTGGTTAATATGCATGACTAAATGCATGACACATAGGACCTAATCATCTTCTTTTTTGAAGTAACGTCTGTATTATCTAAGAAGATAAAGAGTTCCTCATGGAACACAGGGCCTCAGTAAAACATGCCACTCTCCATTGTTTCTGGCTCCTCCATATAATTGTATTCATTATAATATTTCAATAAATTTGTTGTTCTTTTAATCTATTAATAAAACAACATTTTAAAACTTAAGATCTTTTGACCAATAAAATTAATGAGTATGCTATATAGATCGCATGGTATGATGACCCAGAGGTTTCTGTTCTGCAGGAGGTTAGGGCTAGGATGCAATAATCATCATTCCTAAAGGAAAGTCAAAAACTTGTAAAACAAACAAACATAGGACCAACAGTAGAACTTACAAAATCTTATTTCCTAAGATGACAAAACACATTCAGATCAGGTCAATACAGAAATGTAAATCTCAAGGAGAAATCTCAGTCTTCACCAAGCTTTATCTAGTTTTTATTATCTCATCTATTCCATATGCTAGGACAAATTCGTACAAGTGCTTCTTCCTTAGTGCCATTAGAGAATGAAACGAGTTGCCTGAATCGGGAAAAACAATGACTTGGTAGAATTTAAGTCACTGATTAATATGCATGGCTAGATTGACACATGAAATGCATAGGACGTAATTATATTCTCTTTTGGAATAATGTCTGTAATGTATAAGATAAGAAGATAACAATTAGATGTCACACTGAAAACTTTTTTTTCTGGAAATAGTTTAAATGTACCTACAAGACTCATGTTCACTTCTTGCTGAGGAAGAGCAGAATATAAAGATTTTACAGGAGGACCTCCAGCTTTCCCTTTGAGACCCTCTCTTCTGAAAACAGCAATATTTACACAAAAAAATTGAATTAAAAATAAAAATATTTAAGGACGACCTAATTTTAAAAAAAAAAATGGGAGAGTATAGGGAGACAGAGCTTCATAAGCTTAAAAAAACAAAAAGACGTGATAAAAAGATGAAGTTTATATGAAAACGCAACTGTAAACTGGAAGAAATATGCCATTGATGCTCTACTTTGAGTATATGTACTAAATTGGCAGTATTTAACTCTATACTGTTTCTAACGATTGAACAATAAATAAGAAATGAGAAAGAAATGTGTTTATTTGCTAGATACTATTTTAATAACATTCTGTTTCCATGAATGAAACAAACTTTTTTGGTTGTTGTTTTTATTATTTAATGGAACAAAAGAAACAATTATTGATGTGTTTTTTTTAAGCCAATAATTATTAGAGAAAATTCCAATAAAACATGATTGATAAGAGTAACAGGGAAAAAATCTTACCTGGGAAATGGTGATGTTGTATTGGTACCAGACTGACTGACCTGTCCATGTTTTTGACCAGAAGCTTGGCCGCCTCCAGATGACCAAATTTTGGGACTGGTCTGAAGCAATAAAAAAAAAATTACTAAAAGAATACCCCTCAATACACAAAGAAAAACTTTAAATGAGAAAGTAGCATTAGCATCGAATCCTTTTTTCTTACCATTATATTAAATAATGAAATTCCTTTCATTCCAAATATATATTACATTTAAGTAGTTATACATCAATATTAATTTAAGTTACAATGTAAGATCATCTAGACAGAAGTAAGCAATGTTCACTAAATTCTGTGACCACAAAACATACATCTTTCTACCCTAGCTGATGTGTTTGTTTCAACTTGGTGGACTTCTAAAAAACATCTTGACAAATTATTATGAATCCCTCCAGGTTTTATTTTCACAAAACAGAATTTATATGAACCCATTACCTTTCTTTTTCCTTATTTAATGTCAATGGTTAGAGGAGGCTGGGGTCAATGTCAATAATATTTCTAGAGATACCTTTTTTTTTTAACCAAAGAAAACTCAGGGCTAAGCAATTTAAAGTGGTTTGCTAGATAAGATTTTCTGCATTAATATATTTTTTTGTTTGTAAGAAAATTTCATTAAATAAAAAGTGTTTAAAACATGGGATAAAAAATGCAATGAGACTGATAAAAATAATTACCTTTGGTTCTATAAACTTGAAGACAACTATTAAAAAGGTATGGGAATCAAGTATAAATCTTTGAGTATAAAAATGAGAATTTACCAAAGAATGATAATGAGCTTGGTGGTCTCCTAAAAGGTAGCCTGGAAGAAAGGGTGACGGGTGTCCTGGAGGAGAGTTGTAGGTCAAACCTGGACTGCCTGGAGACAATGACATATAAGAATCTGAAAACAAACACAGGATTAGAATATTTATAAGTTGATTCCATCTGGATATTTTAGATTAGTTGTAGAATTTGGATCTAGATTCTAAATGTAACCTGTTTTTATTTTTAAAATTAAAGCACTAGATCTATTTAGCTTAGCAAAACTTAGATCTAGATTAATTCTTAAGTCGTTATTACTGCATCCATAATAATTAATTATAATGATAATAAATAATAATCACACTTCATATTTATATTATAATTATTATAATGATTTGTCTATCTAAACTTAATTAAAATTGATCTAGATCTAGAATTCTTTATTTAAAATTTAGACTAGATTTAGTAAGTAGATTTTAGATCTACTATTTCTAGATCTATATATCATATCAACAATTTCATAAGCCATTTTATAGTCTATGTAGAGTTGATGTACTGGTATACTGTGATTTTTTGTGGATCTATTAGGTCTAAAACCACATTGGTAGTCACCTAGGATTTTTTCTGCATACTTTCCAAGTCTGCAGTATCTTAGTAATAAGCTTAGTTAGTACCTTGTAGGTTACATTCAAGAGAGAGATTCCTCTGTAATTACAACACTTTAGCCTAGATCTTTTTTTTTGTATTGGGGTTATAAGTGCTGTTTCCCATTCTGTTGGTATTACTTCTTCCAAGACTCTTAATTTAATATCAGTCTGTGTTGTATTTGTGAATGTAGGTCTTTTGCTCCATATTTATTAGTTCTGATGTAATTTGGTGCTTTGTTGTTCTTTATCATTCCAATTGATTCTAATGTTTCATCCAGTGTTGGGGGGCTTTTAAGGAATCTGGTCCTCCCTGGTGCGGTTCATATTCTCTATTGTCTCCATCATCATTTGAATTTAGGAACTCCTTAAAGTATTCAGCATATCTCTCAAATTACCCTGATGAGCTCACCATCTCTGTTCTCACACATGTATTATAATCTAGCTTATAATCCATTCTTTTCCTCTTTAATTTTCATGTACATTCTACTAGATCTAGTACTTGTTTAGTGATAAATAGATTAGATCTAGTAATACATAGTAATAGTGAGTTTTTAATATTGTAGAATATACTAGACTATATATAATATAATATATATGATAATAGTCTAGGTATACAGTCAATACACATGAATCAACATGATAATAAGTAAATAGATATAGTCACACTAGCGTCACTACTGGTATTCTACCCTCTAACTCTAGTCTATTAGATTGAAAAGTATTTTAATATTACATTACTGATTACTATCTAGATCTATATGATAGATCTACTAATTCTACTTGATCTAGTCAATATTATATATAGACTCGACTAGATGAGGCTGATGAGCCTGAGTAAATCTAGCTAGTAGATCTACTATCTAGGTAGACGATAATGCCATAATTAAAAATTATATATATAATATAATAATAATGATATGAATTATAATAATAATGATATGAATTATAATAATAATGATATGAATTATAATAATAATGATATGAATTATAATAATAATGATATGAATTATAATAATAATGATCATGAATCTCAATCAATGCTGCTAGTAAAGTAACTATTTATTCAGTGTATTGCTAGGTCTAGATGATCATAGAATAGAATATAATCAAGATCTACTGATCTAGAATCTATTCTAGAACTAGGGCCTAGGCCAACTAGCCTCACTAGGACTAGGGCCAGGGGGAGGGGCCATCGTGACATTCTAACTAGATTTTAATAGATCTAAAACTAAAAGACCAAAAACAAGAAAAAAACGTAAATCTAAGAATAATGATTAAGAATCTAAGTGAGGGTAAGTCTCTACTCTAACTTCTAAGAAGAGACTAAGATTGATTGTCACAAAGTCTAATTAAACTAAGTCTAAGACTAGTAAGAGTAAGACAGTCTCAGACTCTGGCGGCTCTGCTCATCAGGCCTATCTCATTATGATTATTCTCATCAGCAGTCTCTGCCAGGCCTTAGGCTAGGCTCTAGCGGCCCATTGACGACATAGTTGAAAAATAGATTTTTTATCTAATAGTTCTAATTACCGTGACCCTGTGATGCCTCATTTCCACTCCCTTGAGAAAACATCGTAGAGTCTTTGATCTGTCTGAATCTAAAACAGAAGTTACTAAATTTAAAGAAGTTAAATTTAAAATGTGTGTTGAGTTTTAATTTTTTTTTTTTTATAAATAGGACTTTATATTGGAGTAACGTCCCCTGAAATCTTTTTTTCTGAAGAAAAAAAAATAAAATTTTGGAACGGATTTTAACTGTCTTTATTCTTAATTAAACTACTCAAATCTCATTACTCCTATGCTTGACCAAAAACGGGCGCCCTATTTCCAATCTCAGGTTTGCAAATAATACAGATCTAGACCTTATTGGGGAAAATGCAGACCAGGTACAAGATCTTACCTCCAAACTGGATGCTGCAACTAGAGAAGTTGGCATGGAAAAAATGGAAGTTGGCAGAAAAAAAATCTCGTTTGTGGTGGAGATAGTACGAAATGTTGCATAGACTACTGTTGAATGACCAAACATTAAAAGAAGTTGACTCATTCAAATACCGAGGGTCAAACACAACAAGAGATGGAGGATCAATAAAAGAGATGAAAACCTGTTAAAGCTTGAAATCCGCTGCCAAGAGCAAACTGTGGAAAATTTGGAATAGTAGGCCTACCATCCGCTTCCAGTAAAATTGAAACTATTGTTCAATAGTGGTCAATGGAAATTCTACAGAAAAATGCTGGGTATCAGATACCAGGAAAATAAGACAAATAGCAGGGTACCGACGTTACCTTTTGAGGACTCAGTATTGAGCTAATACTTTTGAATGAACGTTCTCTTGTTAGGCAACATGACATAGGCCTAATAAGCCTACATACTCATTCGAATCATTATCTTCAGTGTTATATTTTTTAAAAAATCAATTCAATAGCCTAATAATATCATCGGAGCAAAAAAACTGACTTGTGCTATGAACGCTGATGCAGAATTTTTAACGATTGGAAATATTCAGAAGAAGAAAAAGAAAACATGTTTTTATCGTGAGCATTATGAATACAAATCATGCCCGACGTAGGATACCTCTACCAGCTCTGAAACACACTAACTTTTAGAAAGCAAATCGCTTACTAAGGAACTGAAGCAGTCGGTAAAGGAGTATTCTGGCAAGGATTTTTCTCGCTTATGACAGTAAAGTTATGCCTCGGTAACAAGAGCAGTCCAACCTAACGCCTTTCTTATACAGGAATGTGATGGTGGCAGGACCAGTCCTAGGCCACTGCCAATTATGCGACGGCAGTAAGCCCCGCACTTTCATATAGGCCTTGCGCGAATTCTATGTGTAAACCATTCAATTAAACAATGTTAACTTATCATTAAAGGGTTCCTGTAATTTACCTGAAATTGCAAAATGTACGAAAAAGTCACGAAACGGAATTATTAAAATCTTCTGAAAACTCGTGCAAATCACATTATAATAACAAACACAGTTGTCATTTCTGTGTGTTATTCAATATGGAAAATGCCAATTCTACTCGCGATTAAAAAAAAACGGCCTTGTCAGCTTTCCTTTAATATAAATGTTATAATAAGGCGAATTTCAACCAAAATAAGAAGTTCAAATACTAAATTTACTTTAATAGTCACTGGCATACAAATATAGATCTAGGCCTAAATCTATCTCGACCTCTTAAAAAGCGATATTTTGCTAGTCGATAGTAAATCTAAAAGGCAGATCTGAATGTTTATTGGCTTTTTGTTGGAAAACTACTATCTACTATAGATGGCTCGTAAAGTTAATTTGACAGCAATTTTGTACTTTGTTAGGAATGAATAAAATATTTTGGCATTAATGGTCCACTGCATCAGTGGATTAAAGATTTTCTGATAGGGAGAGAACAAACTGTAATAATAAATGGCTCTAAATCAACACCGATAACAATAAACTCAGGTGTACCTCAAGGAACAGTCTTGGGTCCACTACTATTTTTAATTTACATAAATGATTTACCAAATTGCATTACTTCAGGAACAAAAGTCGGATTATTTGCAGACGATTGCATAATATATAGAACAATAAAAACAACACAAGACACAGATATTTTACAAAGAGAATTAGATGAATTACAGAAATGGGAATCAGAAAGATGTCAGTTGTTAAGAGTAACAAAAAAACTAAAACAAATTAATTCCACTTAATATTCATGGCAAACCAGTAACACAGACTAAAAACGCAAAATACCTAGGTGTTATAATAAATGAAAAACTGTCATGGAATCCACATACTGATGAAACTATAAAAAAAATCCAACAAAGTATTAGGATTTATTAAAAGAAATTTCTATAAATCAAATAAGAACATAAAACTAAAATGTTATTTAACCTTGGTTAGGCCAATAATAGAATATGCATCCACCGTTTGGGACCCCTCAACTCAAGAAAACATTAAGAAACTGGAACAGACACAAAATAGAGCAGTGAGATTCATAACAAATGAATATTCACATTTGACTAGAGTAACACCATTAGTAAAATCACTAAATTTAGGAAGCCTTCAGGACAGAAGACTCAAAAGTAAAGTAGCAATTATACATAAAACACTGAACCATAATCTTCAAATACAAAAACAAAATCTAATAAAATACTCTGAAAGACACAAAAATAAAGGCACATTCCTCGTCCCATATGCTAGGACAAATTTGTACAAATACTCCTTCTTCCCTAGTGCTATTAGAGCATAGAATGGGTTGCCTGAGCTAGCCAGGAAAACCAGTGACTTGGCAGAATTTAAGTCATTGGTTAATATGCATGACTAAATGCATGACGCGTAGGACGTAATCATCTTCTTTTTTGAAGTAACGTCTGTATTATATAAGATAAGATGAAGATAATACAAAGACGAATTTAGTTTCTAATACAAAATCTTATATTTCTAGTGTTATCCTTATCCCTACCCAGACTGGGCCCCGCGCATTCCGTTTTGCATAGGGCCGCGCAATCTGTAGGACCGGCCCGTGGATGGTGGTGTCCCAAGATACATTATTGAGGTCTGTTGAAATTTCCGCGAGAGCAGCACAACCATTTTATGGACTTCAGCTAGAGACCATCATAGCCAGGCTCTTTATTTCTTATTGATTTTGCGTTTTCTTATTGACATTTCAACTAGATATCTAATGTTGGGACGTCAACATAACAAAAAAAAGTTTCCCTTTCAGACCTTCTGGTCTATAGGGCAGACGATGTAAAGGTCATCTGTTTCTGTGGGCTACGGCTTACAAGGGTGCCATGTGGCCAGCACAATGGCCAACCGCCTTTACTTTTCCCCAACTAATGTCAGGTACCCATTAGAGCTTGGTGAACTCAGAGGCGACCAAGGATCCCTAAATTAAAAATCACAGTCTTCACCTAGATTCGAACTCGGGCCCTTCGGTTCGGAAGTCAAGCGCTTTACCGCCCAACAACTACGCCTCCGGGACGTCACCATACTTCGTTTTCACTGTTTCCCGTGGAATTTCAGCAAGAGACTCCTCAGGAAAAACAACTTTTCAGTGTAAGCAATAGTGCTCTGTCCACTGTTTTTTTTTTCATTCATTTACATGATGAGACCATCAGCAGATCATAGAGGCTCTAGGTTTGAAAAATTTAACAGGGAAAAAAAACCTGTTTGAACAACCGTTCTGTCTGGAAGAGATCCGAGTCAATGCCTATGTAAAGCATTGCAATTTCCGATATATCTTGCACTCCGGGCGCATGGGCCGAGTATACCAGGAACCTCCGCCATTTTCCTATGTTGTACCTAGCTTAGCCGTGCAGGACTTGTCATTACTGTAACGGTCCCTTGAGGAACTGCGCATGGATTATCGACAGGACCGTAGGAGCTCTCTTTCATCTTTGCTCCGTGCAATGGGACCACTATCGCGTTCCCTTGAACACTCCCACGGGAGTTTTGTTTTGCTATTCATTTAGACTAAACACTTCCTCTAATGGTCGTTTTCACACGAGCGCCACGTTGAGGCAGAATAGCGTGCTCGCGGTAGTTTTAATCACACTTTTCAATGGCTCTCACGAAGGCTGCGGGACACACATTTGAGGCCCATAGGAATCGTAGACATTGCCATTACTATTAAAAGTAATAGACTAACATTGTTGATATGGCTACTTACATTCGCTGATGTGCTTAGTGTGAAACGTGCTTTTGCTTCCAAATCATTCGGGTGACCACCTGACCCGACTTGATAAAATGTAATTAAAACGAAATTGTAAAGAAGCAAGTAAAAAAAAAAAAAAAAAGCCACATTTAAGCCTTCAGCTATCTCGATACGGATTTTTTTTTTTGACAGTAGTTAGTAGTTTATCGTCGGGTCCAATCGCTGTAGTAATCCTGTTTCTTATCTCTTCCTTTTTGATGCGGTCACTGTATGTGATACCTAGGATCCTTCTGTAGCATCTCAATTCCATTGCTAGGATCCTCCTCTCAAGCGCTGCAGTCAACGTCAAGATCCGCAAGCATATACGAATGTGGCCATGACTAGGGAGCGCAGTTTGATTTTAGTGTCGAGGAATATGCCTTTGTCTATTTGATGAATTAATTTTTTTTAAAACTGATTCGTGTTTTGTTAGGAACAATGAATAATTGTGCAAAACAACTTGACCTGAGAAATAGCGTGTTCAACATTATGTACCAGGTAGAGTGAGTTGATATAAGCTTTATAGAGGGTAAGGAAAGTGAATTTATAGATAAGTGGTAAATGGTATGGTAAATGTGTATTGACACAAAAAGTCAGTTTGATTGAGATATATTTTCCCATGTATATAATTAATAACTCATTACACGCCCAGTCACACTTATATTTATTATCCAATACAATTATTTTGTCACGAAGTGAATTAAAGGAATAGTCAAACCTAACAAATGATGACTACACAGCCTTACAGGCTCCTCATGACATCAATGCAATATATGTATTACCGTTTTTTGTGCTTATTTTTGAGTTTATGTTCAGATTGTGTTTACAATACAATGCTTATTTTTCCTTTATGTATATATAATGGCACAAAGAGAATCACATGCCAGAGAAATCTAAAATGACTAAAATTCACTGAAAAAACTTCTTGACTTCTTTTTTCTTTCTTTTTATGAACTCTTTTCAAAACATGAACTCACTACTTCACACTACAGCACTACTGGACATATATCTTCACAAAACTACTGAAATAATAAACCCACACTGCAATAGCACTTGACTATATTGACACAACAGAACTTTCCTATCGTCTTCACTTCAACTTTTACCAATAACGGACTTCCAAGATACAAAGTACTCAGACATTAGGACTGTTGGATCTGTAACAACTCTAAGACCAGTTACAACTTAGGCTGCTATTGTATTGTTTATAGCAGTGATTCCCAAAGTGGTCTAGTTAGACCCCCAGGGGTCTACGAAGACCTCCAAGGGGTCTACGAAAGTGAAAAAATAAATTGGGGGTCTATGAGATGTCCACGGGGGTCTACGATAAAAGATTTCATTTAAGGAGGTCGTTACTTAATTTTCACATTTCATTAATGTAATTATTTCCTACACTAATCTATGATTTTTTTTCCTACACTAATCTATGATTTTTTTTCCTACACTAATCTATGATTTTATTTCCTACACTAATCTATGATTTTATTTCCTACACTAATCTATGATTTTATTTCCTACACTAATCTATGATTTTATTTCCTACGCTCTTCTATGATTTTATTTCCTACGCTAATCTATGATTTTATTTCCTACACTAATATATGATTTTATTTCCTACACTAATCTATGATTTTATTTCCTACACTAATCTATGATTTTATTTCCTACACTAATCTATGATTTTATTTCCTACACATATATATGATTTTATTTCCTACACTAATCTATGATTTTATTTCCTACACTTATCTATGATTTTATTTCCTACACTAATCTATGATTTTATTTCCTACACTAATCTATGATTTTATTTCCTACACTAATCTATGATTTTATTTCCTACACTAATCTATGATTTTATTTCCTACACTAATCTATGATTTTATTTCCTACACTAATCTATGATTTTATTTCCTACACTAATATATGATTTTATTTCCTACACTAATATATGATTTTATTTCATACATTAATCTATGATTTTATTTCCTACACTAATCTATGATTTTATTTCCTACACTAATCTATGATTTTATTTCATACACTAATCTATGTTTTATTTCATACACTAATGTATGATTTTATTTCATACACTAATCTATGATTTTATTTCCTACACTAATCTATGATTTTATTTCCTACACTAATCTATGATTTTATTTCATACACTAATCTATGATTTTATTTCCTACACTAATCTATGATTTTATTTCCTACACTAATATATGATTTTATTTCCTACACTAATATATGATTTTATTTCATACACTAATCTATGATTTTATTTCCTACACTAATATATGATTTTATTTCATACACTAATATATGATTTTATTTCATACACTAACATATGATTTTATTTCATACACTAACATATGATTTTATTTCATACACTAACATATGATTTTATTTCATACACTAGTATATGATTTGTACCCGAGTTAATACTTTCAATATTTATCCTGCTATTCAAACGAACAATTGTTGTATTCAATTTCAATACTTATTTTGTCTACATGCAACTAATATGTAGAAAAAAAAAAGAAATGTAGACAGTACAGTATTAATTATTTAAAATTGGGATTCATTCCTTCCTTGTCGAACACACAGTTGCCTAAGTGACTCTTTTATGACGATATGAGACCAGTTACGCTGGAGGATCATCTGAGACAATGCCACCCTGACAAATATTGAGATTTGAAAAACTTTCGAACACTCAAAGTTCAGAATAGATCCACAGAATCTCTGTTCGAAATCATATAGAGAAGATGATGGTTTGTGAGCGTCTTACAAGATTTCTTTACTTATAGCAAAATACGGAAAACAGCAAAGGTCAAACATTGATTTTACCAGCCGTTTTACACAAACATACATCTGTTATTATTAAAAGAATTTCTTTAAGCGACAATACAGTTCAAGGTCGCTTCGGTGGCATGAGTTATAAAATTAAAAGCTTCTTATGTAAATTTTTGAAAAAGATAGAAATACAGTTTGGTCTGACAAGGTGTAGCGCTGTGTGCTACAAACTGTCTAATGGTCACCATCTTATCTCATCTATGCCTGTGGTCCCTTCTGGGTCATAGGCCACCAACCAGCTTCCTCCAGGCATCTCGGTTCTGGGCGAGACTCTCCAAATGTCCCCATGTCTTGCCCATCTGCTTCCAAATCGCGCTGCCATGGTAAAGCTCGAGCAGCCTTCCATCAGCTGAAGAACACCTTGGGGATCTAGGGAAATAAGCACCACTACCAAGATTAGGCTCTTTAACATCATTGTTGAGCCAATACATCTTTATGGAGCAGAGACCTGGAGAACCACAATCACCACCATGAAAAAAAATCCAGGTATTCATCAATACCTGTCTGAGGAAGATTCCTATAATCCGCTGGCTAGACAAGATCTTGAATGAGGAACTGTGGCAAAGAACAAAGCAGCAGCCCATTGAAGTAGATATCCTTCAGAGAAGCTGAAGATGGATAGGTCACACCCTTCATCCAACATAACAAGGCAAGCCTTAACCTGGAACCCAAAAGGAAAGAGGATGAGGGGACGGCCCAGGAATACATGGCGCTAATGGTCATTGTCTCCTTATATTTCCTTAAGGTTGACCCAAGAGACCTGGTTTAGGCTCCAGTTACTCGCCTTTGCCCCTTCTCCTGTTAATGAAAACAGTTCCACAGATTTAATATTTGAGCCACATGTGAAAGATCAAGAAATACACGAGAAACCTTTTACAATGATACTTAAGGCATATTAATTAATTAATATTTAATGTTGGAAAGACTACTTCATAGAACAACAAATTCGTATATGAAACACAATATCTGTAGTTGTGTAGTTTTAAATTACTTTTTCACTCTTCAACTCACTACAGTTAGAAATTTGTTTTAAAAAATGTTGATGAATTTGCAAAAATGTGCAAGTTGAGCAGGGGGTCTACCGAAAACCAGAAAACATGGCAAGGGGTCTACGAGACAAAAAAGTTTGGGAACCACTGTTTTATAGTTTTCAGACTACATACATGTATAAATAGAATACAGTATGTAATCCTACGCAAGCCTACATCCAGTCTTCGATGCCATATGAAGCTTTATGTTTTGTAGAGAATTAGGGTCTTCAAACCATCACTTGCCTCAGACCTCATTGTCTGAAAGGGAAACTTTACTTACTGCCCCAGTGCAGCTAACTTAAGCAAACTACACCAAATTTCATGAGCGTAGCTTAAAGTGGTTTTGTGGTTACCCTCCCCCCTCCAATACAAAAACTAAAGCATTCTACCATTTTCTACCAGTGGCTGGACTCCAGTGAATAGCAGCTTTGGTTTTTGAAATTATTTTTAGCGGAAGAGTAGCAGGCTAAATGCACTCACTTTCCCCCATTTTAAACTTTTTAAAATCCTCTTTTCTAGAATCTTAAAAATTTCTATTTTAAATATTTCTCTGATCACCTTCCAGAAACTGAATAATGCAAATTTTTTCCTGACCTCTTTCTCTGATTGGTTAATTATAATTAATATGTGTTTACTCAATTAAATTTTTTTTTGACTTAACCCTGAAAAGAAGTAGACTGAGGTTACAGTAGTGATTCGTGTCAATATGTATTGAACAAATATTTAATTCAGTTATTAAATGCTAAAACAATATAGACTAAAACACATTCAGCCTAAAGCATATGCAGAAAAAACTGGACTTACATTGTTTAAAAAAAAGTTTAAAAAAAAAAAAAAAAAAGATGCCAAAGTCTCAAATAAACATTGTCTTATTTAGACTATCAATTATATGAAGAAAAATGTTCTGGACCATAAATAATGTCCATATTTGAAACATTTCTTTAATAACATTATACAGAACAATATCTTGAACCAATGCAACATTTGTAATACCAACAGATTTAACAAGTGTTTTAAGATGATTAGAGAAGTTAATCCAACACCCATTTTATTTTTACAAAAAGATTAAATTTCTTAAATATTTAAAAGCAGACAAAAAGAAATACAAAAAGAATTAAGAAAACAGCATGAGAATTCACAATGACAAACATTTTTTCACAAGTCAAAACAAAACAACAAAAAAATTGATTTGCAACATAAAAATCAATAATCAATCAAAATTATATCAACTGAAATATCAATGCATAATTAGTATGTGGATTCATCATTCATGCTTATCAGACAAACTTGTTATAAGCATTTAACATAAAGTGATGATTACAGATTGACATAAATTGAGCTGGATTTGATTCAGATATTTTATTATTTAGTATACTCTTACTCACTAATCATAATTCAATAACTGATAAAAATAACATTGGTTTTCTAAAAATAACAAATGCATTAAGTAGGTTTAGTTAATTGCCCATCAGCACAATTTAGGCCAAGTTGTCACAATAGCATGTACAGAGTTTAAACATGTCAAAGCTATATTAAGGTGTCACAATATTGTCTTTATAGTTCAGAGGACATCAAAGTCATTTAAGAATAAGTTGCCATTTTTCTTTTATAAAATAGTTTATGGCACACCAAAACCATTTGACAAAAAATATTTAATAATAAATTTTAGTTGGCATTTTAAAACAAAAATGCAAATTGCAACACGACCATTATAATATTATAGTAATACATAAGATAAGAAGATAATATATATATATATATATATATATATATATATATATATATATATATATATAATAAAATATATATATATAAGCTAACTTAAATGTGAACCCCTCCCCCCAAAAAAGTAATAAACTAAGCACTAAATTTTTTTTTTTTAAAGTCTGCTTTGCAATTAACTAACTAATAATACTACTTATTATGTGTGCATTAATTTAAACAAATCAACAAAATTACTTATACTTTAAACATCCAATAATAGAAAAAGAAAAAAGTCACATTTTGTAGTGATAATTTTGGAATGTGAAAATCTCATTACTATAAAAAGAACAATAAATTTAATTTCTATTCTAAAATAAAACAATCTTTCTAAAACATTTTCATTCAGTAAATACTAAAATATGATTAGAATTGCACCCACATATACTGTAAATAAATAGAAAAATATTCAAAAACACATTTCATCTATTCTTTTAAAATATATTACACATATTAAAGTACATGGACACCTCCAGTATATGCATTGTAATCCATATACCAAGTAACTGTTCCATTTATTGGATTGACTCCCAATACAGGATACTTATCCACTGATTTGGAGGTTTCCAATTGGTTAACAATATCTCTTTTATGTTTACCAGTCACAAATATGGCAACATTCTTAGCTTTATTTATTAAAGGCAATGTAATTGTCATGCGGCGATTGGTCTCCGCCGGGCCATCGTCCGTGGTGACGACAAATGTGTTAGTGTCTACATGAATGTCGGAGCTAAAAGGAAACAGTGAAGCAGTGTGGCCATCTGCACCTAGGCCCAAAATGACATAGTCTAACTGTGAGTTGGGGACAATGTGGCGAAGAGTGTCAGCGTACGCATGAGCCCCTCCCAGTTCATCATCACACAACATGCCACCAGTGTACACAGGCATGGCATGGATGTTGGAATAAGGTATGTCCACAAACCTTAATAGCTCCCTGTCCAGCATCTGGAAATTTGAGCGCTCATCCTGATGAGGCACACAACGCTCGTCTACCTGCCACACATGGATTGAATGCCAGTGCAAGTTGGCAAAAGACTGTGCAAGCACCTGAAACAGTTTTGTTAAGGATGTCCCACCAGAGAAAGCAATATGAAAAGAACCTTTATTCTGTATTTCAACACCAGCAGCCAAGTCGATATCTCTGGCCAATAAAAATGCTAAATGGTCGCTGTGGCTCGTCTTCAGCTTGCGCCCAAGAAAGGTTGCAGGGGTCTGAACATACTCATGCATTACCTCACTGTGGGTCACCACTTTCTCATCTTCTATGACTACATTGCCTTCATCATCATCATGTACATATTCCAGCTGGCTCTCTTTAATAACAAAGTTTAAATGCCCCCTGTGATCTGATTTATCATAGATTCTAACTTTCTTCTCAGCATTCACCAGATAATCCCATATCTGCCAGGAGAGAAGTAATATCTTTGTATTGACAAAATTCTCCTGCTTGCCAACCAACATATTTGAAATGATTGATTCATACGCAGGTATATCTTTGACAACGGAGCAAATGTAAAAGTGACTGGCTTTTTCGCCATACACAGAAACTGATGTAAACAAACTTGGATCAATGGATTCTAAAAAATTGTCAGGACAATCTGGATTTCTGAAAGACTTGGAAACTAGAATAGATGGTCTCTTCACACTTCCATGACCTATATGAAATACCACTTGCTTAAAGTAGCTACTTTGTTCATTCCCTGTCTGGTCATCACATTGAGAAACACAAACATAATTGTTTTTGAAAATGATTCGAACAAAACTTTCCCTGATATCCAGGGATTTGCCAGACACTAACAGAAATGGTACACTGCGCCATCTGGGGGAGTTTATCTTCACAACAGTGGCAGCAAAAGTGGGAACATCAACTGAAACAGATAGATTGGACTCCAGTTTTTTCACAAGGTCAGCATAATCTGAAAATTGTCCAAACAATGAGTTGTGCCTACGTACGGTCTCAACCTGACGAAGAAGTCGTTCTTTATTCTCTTGGACTTTAGCTGTATCTCTGAGGTCTGAAGGTAAGTCCATAGCAACAAGTGTTAACAGCTGTGTCAAATGATTCTGGTGAATATCTCGCAAGACACCTAAAGAATTGTATAAATGTACTCGATCTGAAATAAAATAACACAAATTTGTTAACGTTATTACTAGCTACAACATTACAATGTAGCAAATTTACAGTAAAGAAAAACAATGACAAGGACTAGTGTTGTGGGGAGCAGCTTTAAGACTGAAGCTCTTCATTTTGGGCATTCACATTTCAAGAATTAATCACATTTCAGTTTTTTCTGGACATCTCACAAATGGGAATACTGGAATTCAACATATTAACAAGAAAAACATACAACATGTTTTTAAAAAAACAAAGCTTATATTAAGTGTAATTGTGTCAATTAGTTTGGATCAGTCTTGTATATGTATGATTTACCTATTTATAATAAATCTGTGCGATTAGAAATATTTTTACCAATTGTTTTTGTTTAGCTTTTAGCTTTCTCAATGAGCTATGATCTTACCACTTGACTGGACCAGTTGTGAAAGGGGGTATCCTATTGAATGTTTACATGATCGTTTTTTTAAATGCATAAAAAAATTTCACTCAGGGCTCGAGTCCTCAAAGGATTAATTCAACCTATACCACCACATCTCGCAAATACTATTTCTTTCCTTTGTTAAAGCCAATACCAAATAAAATAATTAATTAACAATAGTTAATTAACTAAATGGTTTGTTTTTTTTTATTGATTTCTGTGTTGTCAGGTAAAAGAAATAATCGTTTAAAATTTCAGCTTAATCCAACATTGGGTGTGGGAGAATTAATGTGTACAAACTTTTTACCATACAGAGAGAGTGACTTGATATAAGCTTTATAAAAACAAGGGCCTCAAAAGAAATTACCTTTATTTATTTATTTGAATGGAAATTATATTGTTGTAACCCTGTACCTCCCTAACCATTTTTTTCCACGTGCAAAGTAGGGTGATTTCTGTATATGCTATTGAGCGTAAATGACCTTGACTAGTGTGTAAATGTGTGAAACATGAGTTATTGAGTTTTGGATTTCTTGACTAAGGATTGAGGATTGTTTTCTATTGTGTTAGTGAATCGGAATATGTAAATTTGATTAGGAGATTGTGAAATTATTTCTTTTTATCAGGGATATTGATTGATAATAGTCGGATTGTGTTTCTGCAATCAAAGAGATACCAGCGATCTGAGAATCCGTGAGTTATTTTCCTTAGTTCAACCCAACATCTTAACAATATGTTGAAGAAATTAAAAGAAATATTAACTATAGTGTTATTTCTAAATTTATCAAATTGTATGTCAATCCCACCATTGAACAAATCTGATAGCATAAAAAGTAGTAACTTGGTTAAACAAGGGTTTCTTTTTTTTTTTTTTTTTATAACAAACAGCATATTGGTAAAAGGCCAACCTTCAATTCCAATAGTTTCTTTAAGAAATATTTCAACTTTTTCAACATGATCTTTGTCTAAAATCTTTTCTATCTCAGAATTTTGAGCTCTGAAAAAAATTTTACATGAAAATTAAATGAAAGTAATCACTTGTGACTAATACAACTTTTAGAATGACTAAAACCATTTTTCTTAAGAGTTTTTACTTTGCAGTAAATTTAAAATTACTAATTTACAGTATATTAAATAAATTACCTAAACGGCAAAATAGCTTTCACTACTGGTTTGCCCAAAAAATGATCCACTCTATAAATTTCATCTTCTCTGAAGTACTTTAAAATCTGTTTAGACATCGTCTCTGCACTGGCTTTGTCTATCCCAAAGGGTTTCTCTAGAGCTACTTTGATTTTCACTTTATTTTCCCGAAGACCATGACAATGCTTATTCAAGTTTTGCAGAACAGATTCATATGCTGAAGGAGCTATCGCCATATATATCAAAACCTCTTTCTTTGCTTGAGAAACAGAAAATGAAAATTTGCTGATGATCTGAGAGCACAGGGAAACAAAATCTTCTTCATTTTGCAACGGAGTATAGACCACTTTGTTGATTAGGTCTGATTTCCACTTCTGACACAGTGAGAGGGAAAAGCCATCTTCACGATCTTCACTTTCCTGATCACAGGTGACATTGTAGGAGAGAATTTTCTTCACAGTTGCGTTTCCCAAATCTTGGCTTTGTCTGGCAGCAGTGAAAAAATCGAAGGTTAGGTTGACTATAAGTGGCCCACCTATAGATTCACTAGACTGTGCTCTGTTCATGTAAGAGCGATACACATTGAACACACCTTGCCATAAATACTTGGCTGCTAAATCTCCTGTTCCACCTATCAGAACAAATACTGTGTGATCATTCTCAGCTTCTGAAGGCTGGCTGTGAACCACTGATAAGCTTAGAAGGCAGCAAACAGCTAAAGTTAAAAAAGCCATACCAGTAATTCTGAAATACACAAAAATAATATTTAAAAGTATTAATAGACTAGATTCTAAACCCTTGCTAAAAACTTTTAACACAAGAACAAAATAGAAGATGATAGTTATTGAATCTTCAACCCAACTATATCTAGGGGGGAAATAGTATTTTTCCAGAATAAATATATCTCAACACAACCAACTCAAGAACCTGACAACTCAGGCTCTAAATAACGTTTTGTAATTCATAAAATTAAAAGCCACTTCTGTAGAAATCGGCAACACAAAACACTGACTGTTCAAATACTGAACTTTAGATAAACTCTACTGGACTTGACTCCACCTCATCCTGTATTCTACTGTACTGGACCAACTATATGCTTAACTCACTGTACCAGACCAATTTCACACTGGACATTGTATCACAGTGAATTGTCTTTATATCACTCTTTATTTAGGGTTAACAAAGGTCTTCTTCTCGAAAGTGATAGAAATGCCAACAAGGTTTAACCAGTTATTTCTAGATGATTATATCGGAATATCACAAGTGATTTGTATGTGCAGATCACAGTACTTTCCTTTAAGAGTAGCCCATTGCCAATAATTATGGTTAAAAAAATACTTGAAGTAAATTGGCCTGTCATCAATGTTGTCTGCTTTAGATTGTAAACATGTGGATACCAGTATGCAGTCCTTTTTTTTGTGACAGTACCCACCAGTACAGTGTACAGGCACCTTTTTCAAAGTGGGGAAAATATTATTACTTTTCTTGAATTTTAATGTAGTTTATTATTAATTTATTAGTAGTTAAAAGTTCTACTAGGCAATCCATTACTGAGTAGGCCTACTGGCACCTATTTAAAAAAAAAAAAAGCACTGCCCCTATGGTTCCCTAACCCTATCCTACCAGTGTCAATCGCCACCACAATTATAAAAATTAATGTACATATATTTTAGATCTATTCATATGTAATACATGACTCACCTACTGTACACTACAATTACAATAGTGATTAGAATCTAGACCTAATTACTAATAGTCTATTTTGAATAGGTTAGTTGTCCCTGGTACTATGTGACAGGTCTAAATCTAAAATAAATCTAAATCTAGAAGCCTATAAATAACCTAATTATAATGACTAGGTCTATATATTAGAATATTACTACACTAACTAGAATGACTACTTTTTTTCAACTAGATCTAGTCTATATTCTATATAGTCTATATTATAATATATATAATCTATTTAGTCTATATTATAAAATTATATAGATCTCTATGTTATGTCTCTCCTACTATCCTATAAGAGTCGCAGGAAGCACCATTTTCACTAGCATGGCCATTGTAGAACAGGGTTTCTACCACCTCGTACAAAGCTTTCAGCTCAGGGCTCGTCACTTCTTTCACTGAAGTGTACATCTGTTCTACTCTGGTCCAGGTCTCTTTCTGTAAGTCACCTTTCCACACATTCTGAAAGTCAGCCAACATCTGTTGTTGAAAGACAATCAACAGCTCCACTACATCAGGTTCTAACTCGAACAGGTAGATGTCCGGATCTTCACCTTCTTCAGTTAGTTCATCTCGGAGACATGCTTGCAAGGTTTCCTGTTTCCAATTGCCTTCAGCCCTCGATCACGGAGTTCTTGCCTCAGTTCTTTCTAGTTCGTTCAGCAGTTCCAGACGAGCCATAGTAGATCAGATCCCACTTCTGACATCAGTTGTAACGTCTCTCCTACTATCCAGGCTCTCTTCAAACCACTAGCGGATCCAGAGCTTTGGAGTGGGGGAGGCGATTTTTTCCCAAACCCTAACCCTATGCATAAACGTGCGTACAGCACACACACACACACATATAAATATATATACACATATATATATATATATAGCATTTCTCAACCTTCGGCGAAAAACAAAACAACTGGGGCAGCGCCATAAGGTTCTCTTGTGGGGTTCGGGCGTTTTTTTGCTTTTTTCACTGCAGAAATGTATTCTTCTGAAATCTACAGCTCATTATTCATCAGTGGAGTTCGGGGCGAAGCCTCGACGCCAAAAGCGTTTTCTTGCATTCTTCACTGCAGAAACGCATTCTCTTGACAAGTACAGCTCATTATTCATCAATGGAGTTCAGGCCGAAGCCAAAAGCGTTTTCTTGCACTCTTCACTGCAGAAACGCATTCTCCTGACAAGTACAGCTCATTATTCATCAATGGAGTTCCGGGCGAAGCCCCGATGCTAAAAGCGTTTTCTTGCATTCTTCACTGCAGAATCGCATTCTCCTGACAAGTACAGCTTATTATCCATCAATGGAGTTCGGGACGAAGCCCCAACGCCAAAAGCGTTTTCTTGCTATTTTCACTGTAGAAACGTATTCTCCTGACATCTACAGCTCATTGCTCATCAATGGAGTTCGGCCAACGCCAAACCCGTTTTCTTGCATTCTTAACTGCAGAAACGCATTCTCCTGACAAGTACAGCTCATTATTCATCAATGGAGTTCAGGGCGAAGCCCCAACGCCAAACGGGTTTTCTTGCTTTTTTCACTGCAGAAACGTATTCTCCTGACATCTACAGCTCATTATTCATCAATGGAGTTCGGCGCGAAGCCCCGACGCCAAAAGCGTTTTCTTGCATTCTTCACTGCAGAAACGCATTCTCCTGACAAGTACAGCACATTATTAATCAATGGAGTTCGGGGCGAAGCCCCGACGCCAAGCGCGTTTTCTAGCATTCCTTACTGCAGAAACGCATTCTCCTGACCTAAAGCACATTATTCATACTATTAAAAAAGGACCTTTCGAATAATGTTGTACTTTAAAAGTATTCTAATATGAATTTATAGGCCCATAATACATTGCAAATAAAACCGATTTGTTCCTTGAAAAGATAGGATACCCCACATACTTAGATTTTTGCTTTGAGGATCGCCGCCGGGAAAAAAATTATCCGTTAAATAGTATTCAAGAAAATTAAAGTATAAATTGTGAGTTATAGTCCCAAATTTATTTAACTAGAAAAATATCAGATTGAGTAAAGGTTGGGAAAAGGCGACTAAGAAAAGATTATCTGGGTTTAGAACTCATCTCAATCATGACTCTTATACTGAAAAATTTTGTTTGAATTTTAACTTTTCCAATGCAAAGTCTTTCTTAAAATAATTATGATAAATTCATGGGAAATTACATAAACTTTGTCTGGAAAGGGAAGGGGCGGTAGAGTGAAAATGATTAACCCTCGCTCCTTTAATAATTTCTGCTAAAGATTGCATTTGGCATTAAAGAATAGGGGTGGGGGTCGGCCGAGTGGGGGGGATCGCCCCTACCGCCCCCTCCCCCCCTGGATCCGCCAGTGCTTCAAACTGCACCACACGACACAACAAACTTAAAGAACCTCACAACTCAGGGCTCCAAAGTATCAGTCAGTTTAATTTCAAATACATCGCGATTGGCAACAACATTAACACTGTCTTTACAAAAACCTGTCTCTGCTTCGCACTGACTTCACACACCGTGCTAGTTCTCGCCTTGTACTGGTCACATTGAGATGTAACGTGAAGTCTTGATTCTGACACACTCGCTCTTATATAGGGTCTCTACTGGCCTTCTAGAACGCATGGAACGTCACATGACCACTCGCTTGATTACATTCGCTGTGATTTATGTGCGTGATATTTACAGCACAGGTCTTTGCTGAACTGGCGTGTACTGTCATGGTCAACTGCTCGTCTAGCGCTGGCCTGGGGCAAGTTGCGTAGTCTCAGAACGTGGGAAGCGTGGTCGAGAGGCCAAGTGCGCTTGAACTTGGCTTGGCTACCTAGAAGGGGGCTCGAGGTTCGACACCCGACTCTGGCAGAGTTGTGTTTACTGAGCGCCTAAAGGCAGCACGGAAAACCAACTCCTAGATACCCCCTCCCTGGTGCACAAATGAGATTGGACCAAAAGCGCTCTGAGCATGCTATAAGCATGAAAGTAGCGCTATATAAAAAAACTATAATAATAATAAAAACACACAGCTCTACCCTCATCTGTGTCACCACCAGGCTTATAACATTTATATATATTATAATATATATATATACACTTAATTTTAATATACATTTCATTATACTATGAATTATAGTATCATTTCAATGAATTGATTATTATTATTATTTAATACACTGTACAGTTACATTAGAATCTAGATCAGGGGTTCTCAACCTGTGGGTCGCGACCCCCTTGGGGGTCAATTGACGATTTGGCAGGGGTCGCCAAAGACCATCAAAAAATGTATTGTTATTGTCTATTCTACTATTGCTGTGTGTGTGTGCAGGGGGGGTCGCGGCAGAGTGGGGGATTGTAAAAAGGGGTCGCCAAGCTAAAAAGGTTGAGAACCGCTGATCTAGATCTGCTATTTTAGTATTTATTACTACACTACTAGTCTAAGTCGACTAAGTCTAGTAAATACTTAGAATACTAGATCTAGTATATAAAAAAATAATACACCCTGACTCTGACTCAATACTGTACTGTATAGAGTATAGACAGTATTATTGAGTATATCAGTATAGTCAATCTGAATCTCAAGTCACTCAACTTTCAATCATTTGTTATGTTATTTTATAATTATAACTCAATCAATGATACTCCAGATAAAATTATAAATACCAATTTTGAATTTACTATATTAAAAATACTCTACGATATCAAGATCTTTATCAAATTATTAATGATCCGTATCTTATCGATGGTATAACTTTAAACTTATCGTACTTTTGATGTCAACGAACTATGGAAGCTGCCATTTTGTCTCTTAAAAAGTAGACTTAAGTTTTCCATGGCTAGTTCCATGGGTTAGCATAGAAAACGTTTATTAAACGAATCAATCTGTTTGCAAAAGATGTCTATAATAGATAAGATGTTTAGTTGCAGAATGTCAGAGACAGAGATAAGCAGAGTAGCTTTGGATGAAACATTTCTTTTACTGTCTTCAGAAATGAAAGGTTTTGAATAAGAATAATGAATATTTCAATCATAAATTCTAAATTGCCTATCCCTAGGCCTAGGGTCTAGATTCGAGTCATTATAATGATTATAGATTATAGATCTTATAGACTTATGACTTATAACTTATAGACTATAAATACTATAATTAGTCTACATATTATATATTATAATTATATATATATATATATATATAATATAATATCTATATCTTATCTTATATAATACAGACGTTACTTCAAAAAAGAAGATGATTACGTCCTACGCGTCATGCATTTAGTCATGCATATTAACCAATGACTTAAATTCTGCCAAGTCACTGGTTTTTCTGGCTAGCTCATAATCATAAGTGATACTACTTACTGATAGTGACAGTCATATAATTATAATAATATAATATATATATATATTATATATATAAAAATATATATATATATATATACTAATATATAGATCTATGTGTCGACTGGTACATTGGCTTTGTGCCTGCTTTTCAGATTTTGTCCTATCCTCGTGTACCCAAACGAGGATGACGGGACAGCACCTTAGTGATTGGGGGCTGCCCAGCTTAAGGCGGGCGGTAGCTGTCCATTGGGATCCTAGGATCCCTCCCACTGGCGAAAGTGGCCCCTGGCGCTCTGCACTACATGAATTGAGCATTTGAGCTTATAACCGGTAACTGCCATTTCCCGTGTTTGGCAGACGCCAAAGACAAAGCTTGAGTGTCCTCTCCAGTTTTGGATTTGGGCTTTAAGTAAGCGAGATGAAAGCCTGGGCATTGTCTATGGTCTGAACGATGCCACCCACACAGCAGTTCCCCCCTCTCTGCGCAGCTGATGAGACCAAAGGAACAGAATATCCAATACAATTTGGGATCAGTAGTGCCGCAGGCTCTGCCAGGCTGTAGCACAGTGTGCAACAATCTGCTTAAGGGTCACCAGCTCCTGATTTTTCCTCAGGGTTGTACGATTCATGATCACCAGACTAAGACTAGATCTAGAAATAATGTTTAGACATTTCACCAAAAGGAAGAGACATTGTAGTCTAACAAGTATAAATAACAAGTATTATAGGTCATGGTGAATGGTACTATGCATTGTGTCTCCAAAGGACTAGGAATACACCTTTGTATTATGCATTAGGCAACAAAGATGCATCATAGCAGTGTGAACCATGTGGGTTACCTCAATTTACATCAAGACTGTTTGATTCCTTTGATGCAGACACTTCTAACCCAAAAAAAAAAAAAATCACCATCTCATATCAAGCTCACAACCTCTAGCCAGATCCCCTCCTGTTAAATCTATTAATACTAATACAATAACCTCATCAAATAAACCAAATGAAGCACTAATACCAAAGTACCTTTCAAAGTTATAAGAACCTATCAACAGACTAAGAAATCTTATTAGAAAGAGAGAAGCCAGACTTAATTGCAGGAACAGAAACTTGGCTACCCTCTGAAATTTATAATGCAGAAATTTTCAATAGCAATTATGAAATTTTTAGGAAAGATAGTACAGATAACCATGGATGAGATTTTTAGCCATTAAAAACACACTAGTAGCAGAAGAAATTACTTTACAAAACTAAACAAATATAGAAGCAACATTTTGTATTATTAACACCACCTCAACATCACTAATAATAGGTTACATCTACAGACCATCTTAAAAACATTATAGAAAATCAATTACCAACTAAATACATATCAAACATAATAAATAAATAAATAAATTCTGGTTTAATTAATAAATTAAAGAAACTTTGCAAACAGAAAGAAAACTATTTTAAAAAATTTAAAGAAACTAAGGCAGAAAAAAGTCAAACACCTAACCCAAAAAGTTATCAGACAGCTGCATACAAATACACAAATAAGAAAAAAGGATTCAAAAACTATTGGCCAGCATAAAACGAAATAAACTTCTGAGCCTGATGGTATTCCAGATAGAACTAAGCCACGATCTAGCACCATTGCTCAATATATTTTTTAGGCATCACTAAATCAGGGCATAGTACCTAGGGACTGAAAAGAAGCTAATGTCATTCCCCTATTTAAAAAAAAAGGAGAAAAATCTGATCCGGGTAACTACAGACCAGTATCACTCACCAGCATCACATGTAAAATACCAGAACAGATATTATGTAGACACATCATAAATCACTTAGATAAACATAATTTCCTCACCCCCTTTAGGAAATTGTCATGTGAAACTCAACTAATAGGATTAATTGATAATTTTTCAAAGGGATTAGACAATAGTGAGCAAATAAAAGATTTTATTAGACTTTTCTAAGGCATTCAACAAAGTTCACCACCATAACCTGCTTAAAAAAACTAATATACTTTGACATTAATGATTTATTACATCAATGGATTCAGGATTTTCTAATAGGAAGAGAACAAACTGTAATAATAAATTGCTTCAAGTCAACACCAATAATAGTAAACTCAGGTGTACCTCAAGTACCAACATTTTACAAAAAGAATTAGAAGAATTACAGAAATGGTAATCAAATTGGAGTATGTCTTTCCACCCAGAAAAATGTCAGTTATTAAGAGTAAGAAAAATATAAAACTAACAAAAACTACTTAATTCATGGTAAACCAGTCGCAAAGACTAAAATCTCATAATATCTACTTATAATAATAATAAATGAAAAATTATCATGGAATCCCCATATTGATGACTGATTGATTCAATCAAGCAAAACATTAGGGCTTATTAAAAGAACTTTTTACAAATCAAACAAGAACATAAAACTAAAATGCTATTTAACTTTAGTTATGCCAATATTAGTATATGCATCCTCTGTTTGGGATCCCTCAACTAAAGAAAACATAAAGAAACTAGAACAAATACAAAATAGAGCAGTGAGATTTATAATAAATGAATATTCCAATTTGATTAGAGTAACACAATTAGTAAAATGACTAAACTTAGAGACACTACAAATGCTTCATATTTTCTGAACACTTTAGTTCTCGGCAGATCCTACCCCCTTTGAAGGTTAATTTTATTTGACCTCACTTTTTTCAACTTGAAGGAGTATAATGAATTGTAGATGTCAGTGAAATGCATTTCTTAAGGCTCAGAATGCAGGAAAATATTGGAGAGAGTGCAGTCATATTGAAATGTTTTAATTAAGTTTTTATCTATTTAGATCTATGATAATCATTTCAGGACATATTTCATTGTATTCATTTTCACAATGCTTTAATTTTTCATTGGATTTCTTTTTTTTTTTTTTTTTTAGAATTGTATCCATCAGTAGAAGTACTGGATGAACCACTTGATCCCTTGACATTTTACAGAAAATATGTTTCACAGAATAGGCCGGTTCTTATCAAAAATGTTTTCAACCATTGGCCTGCTTTAAACAATTGGTCAGAGAAATATTTTAGGTAAATATAAAGAATCCTAATAAAAAAAAAAAAGAAAATATTAAGATGACATTTTGGGGTTATAAAAAAAACAAACCCTTCTGCTTATTAGACTTAATAACATTTCCTATCTCTGTAAGTGCTGGGAAGCAGTAGATGTGTGGAGCATGTAATGTGCAAATATAGGACCTACAGTGATTAAAAGAACATTCCTTAAAGGCTTGGCTTTTTAAAAAAAAATTGAATTCATAATATTTTATTGCATTTCATTATCATCATCTTCTAACTTTTGATTGTTTTTTGTTCAGAACTGAAAGCCCAAAAAATTCTTTCAGGATGTTAGGGGGGGGGGGGGGGGGCAGCAGTCAGGTTTCTTATCATCTGGTACTGCACTGCCAGGCAGAATTGTAACTGGTTGGGGGGGGGGGGTCTACAACTATAGTAGTGTATTGATAAAATTTAGTCTTGTGAAAGCTTTTTTGGGGCATCATTTGTGATCTGCTGATTCCCTCTATCTTGTGTGAAGTCACCTGTCTTTTATTCCCATTATTTCTTATGCTTCTCTCTCTCTTGAAAGAAGGTCTTTTTATTCCTGAAGACTTCAATTCATTTGAGTTGTTTGTTTTTTTCACACTAGGTAGACAGTCCTCATAAGGATGTATTAAACTGAATTGAATTATACAGCTAAAAAAAACTTAAACAAACCTCCACAAAATTAAGCTTGTGAACTAAAGTTACTAAGTAATTTTCTATGTAATTTTCAATCAAATGCTTATGATGTTTTGTATTGATATGTGTACTTATAATACTTAACCGAAAAAACTGTGGTAATTGAAAAATGTAAAATATAAAGAAACATAATTTTATTATATATTTTTCTTATCTACTTAGGGAAAAGATTGGTAAAACACAAGTGACGGTTGCAGTCACACCTAATGGGTACGCAGATGCCATCAATGATGGAAAGTTTGTCATGCCTGAGGAGAGGAGGATGGAGATGTCGCAGTTCCTTGACATTTTGTTTAACACAGACCAGACCAACAAGCCCTCTGGTGTTTTCTATATACAAAAACAGAACTCCAACCTACATGATGAGTTTGCTGAGCTGATGAAGGATGTGGACTCTCATATTGACTGGGGAAGTCAGGCCTTTGGTAGTAAAAATTTTCATGTCAGCAGTTCTCAACCTTTAAACTCTTATGGCCATTTATAATTTTATTCATGGATCATGATGAAAATCTTAAATAACAGGTTCAAACATTTAAATAAAAAAAAAATGAAAGTGTTTGACATGATAGTTATTGGATATATTGTCTAAAAAGATACTTCATTTATATAAGTAGCTCAAATCTTTGAGCTTACTTTGTCTATTGACTAGATCTTTTTTTTTTAAGAATGTATTTTAAATTTTATTTATTTTTTAAATTCATAGTTCAGATTTTTATAAATTAGCGGCTTAATAAATTTGAAAGAGTTTATTAATGATTTCTTATAAGAAGATTTGGCTGCTTCATTAGGTAAGAGAAAAAAACAACTGATATAGAACCTAAGTAATATTTGTTGGCTTTTTTTTGTTTTGTTTTACTGAGGGCTACAGAAATGTAAATAACCAGAAATCCTCTATACAAATTAAAAAAATACTTTTATCTTTAGTTGCATTATCAAAAATGTTTATTTAAACCTTCAAAATTACTTACATTAATTTTTTTGTTTGTTCCAGGAGCCAAGCCAGACGCAGTCAACTTTTGGATGGGAGATAGAAATGCAGTTACTTCAAGTAAACCTTTCATTTGTTTCAAAACTATTTAGTTTGAAGTAAAAGCTATAAAGTAAAGATTATAGATTACAAATGTTCCTTTAAAAGTGAACAAGGTGCCAAAAATAAATTTTATAATATATACTATATTTGCAAATAAGAAATCAATAATTATTTAAGTACAATTATGCAAGTATTGTCAACGTGAAGTGAATATAAAAATAATTCATCATGTTTATTTATATTTGTACAGTAATTATTTTTTGCTTATTAATTATATATTGCATAGTTAAGTATTGATAATGTTTGGTAAGAAAAGATATGTTATCTTTTTAGTGAGTTTTTCTTTATATTTTTATCAAGTTGTCTTTATCCAGTGCACAGAGATCACTATGAGAACTTGTACTGTGTTCTGTCAGGGGAAAAAATTTTCACTCTTCTAGCACCTACTGATCTCCCTTTTATACCTTATGGTAAGATAAATTGTAAAGTTTCTTTCTTAATTCTTAGTCTTAAGTGTACTTTGGGCCTGAAATTTATTTGAACTGTGGGTAGGAGGAAGAAATGTTTCAGTGTCCTGTTTTTCTATACTGAGTTGATACAAAAAGAATATTTTACTTTGGAATCAAAGCATTATGGTCTGCTGCTTTTGTGATCTTTATACCATGTCTGGGTTTATAGATATAGAATAAAAAAAGAAATATGTTAGCATTTAACAAAATAGCAAATTCATCAACATCGCTGTTAAGCAAAAGGATGGCTGCCTGCTGCCTGGGTGTGTGGTATGCGCTCTGGACTGTTGTTGTTCAGATGTTTCTATGGTCTCAGGTTTATACCCTGCCAACTGACATCCCCCATCTGCATAAGTAGATTATTTTCTACTCTGAAGGAACATCTGAAACATGTAAAACAAGCTTTTTTTTTCATTTAGGTTCTTTGGTTATAATAATAATAAGCTTGTCTTCAAGTGAGAATATCAAATAACCCTAGATATCATGCTATCCCAAAGTTCAAATTATATTAAAGTGCACATCAAGTTGTTGCAGAAGTGCCCAACCTTTTTCAGCCTTATGCACAACATAAGTTTCTGTCATAGGCCAAAATTGTTTAGTTCAGTGGAACTGAGCCTCAGTGGCTTCATAGTGCACCATAGGTTTGGGTTTCAAGGGGATGGATAGCAAACACATGTGCCAGAAGAGGCTGTAAATTGTGCATCACTGAGTTATAGAAATATAGATATCAAGTTTTAGGAATGTAGATATCAAGGTATAGGAATGTAGTTATTAAAATATAGACTGGAGTTTCCACTACTTTGTACTTACAGAGAGCTGCTCATCTGCTGTTTACAGGGAGACAACTGAAGGCCATTTTGAGATTGTTGACATTGAGGATTGCCATGAAGATCACAAGGTAATCATTTTGTAATTGTTTCACTTAACTTTGATTGCAATTATTTTAATTAATGTAACTCACAAAATTTTTTGAGTTAATCATAACTTATAATTTAAAAAATTAAAACATTCTTGTGAAAGAGCATTACTATTTGTCAGATTAAATTTGACTTCATAACTGCTGCCTGTCACTTCTCTGACTTCTAGACTTTTGGCATGTTGTTTACCTCCATTCTTCTCTATTCTTAAGGTCCCTTACAGTGTGATAACCATCATTTGATATTTTCCCTCCCATTTCATTTTTTGTAAAATGTCTCTCTTCTATTCGTGTGTCCCTGTGCTCTCTAGGGAGGTCCCAGCTAGTACAGACAACTGTGGGAGACAGTTGTATGATTTAGGTCTGCAATCTTTATAGATGATGTCAATCCTCATGCAATGAAGTAAAACATGAAAAAAATAACAACTGCCATTTGTTTAGCTAATGATTACTTGTCTAAACCTCCCATAGGATGCCAAGGGATGGCAGCAGGCAGGGTTTAAACCTGGGACCATTGAGACAACAGAACAACATTCAAGCATGCATATTGCATGACCAGGCAGCCATCCTAGATGTTTATTGTTTTCTAAGATATTCAGAGTGTCCTCATTTCTACATATATAAAGCAAAATTCATAAACAAAGTCAGTTTAGAACAAAAAATTTAGAATAGTAGCAGAGGTTGTATGGGTCTGGAAAATGTCTTTCTTCTCTTGATTCCACTCTATATGCCACAATGTATGACAAAAACTCCAATGTATTTAAACCTGGACCTTGCTAAGAAAAGTGTGTGTTACATGCTGGAGGAGGGTTTAGTCATGGTCATGATTTCCACTTAAAGTTTGGCTTCCAGACATGTCAGTACAAACATCACAATGTCAGTGAGTCATATGTTTACCTTGTGCCTGGCTCATTGTGAGAGACAACTAGCTGAATGTCTAGTTTCTAACTACTTTATAATGGGAATTGAACATGCTTAATTGGCATGACAATATAATGTGTCACATAGGTGACACCCTCTCAAATTACACAGCTAGCCTTTTGTACTGGTAGTTTTGGACAACTATTTTGTCACAGTATGTTTAACAATACTCTACTAATTCAAAATTTGATTGTTTATCATACAATTTGTTTCAGGTCCAGTGGATAGCCATTGACCCATTAAGACCAGACTTGAAAAAGTACCCTCAGTATGCACAGGCACGGCCATTAACTGTGTCAGTGAAGGCAGGAGAAACTCTGTATCTGCCATCTCTGTGGTTCCACCATGTTCAGCAATCTCATGGCTGTATTGCAGGTACAAATAAAGTTCAGTGTTGGTAGGATTTCCTTGCAGAATTCATGTATTTGTGCTTCACAATAATTAAATTTTTATTGACACATCACATGATCATTTTAGGTTGAGGATACACTGCAGTCAACTTTTTATTAATATTATTTTAATAAGCTTCAGCTTTTACAAAGTTTTAAATATATATATTTTAAGTAATCTCTATACACATATTAGGACATAGGAAGCTATAGATTTAGATGGGTGGTACATAAACCTTATTTATTTTTAAATTATTTTTAGGCATACAATGTAATGACATATTGCAGTTGTGACATGACTTGGAAATTGATCAATAGAAAACAAATTGCTAAATAATCTAGTTATCATTGGGCATTTTGAGAGCTAAATCTATGTGTTTTTAGAGTAACATATTATAGTTACTTATTTAAGGTGAAAATTGTATAAGGGCTCTACTTGGTTTTGTCATTAGGTGAGAGATCTTAGAGGACTATGCTAGTGATATCTAAACTATACACCAAGTTTGATTCCATTCATCTTCAATGCATCTACGACACACGCTTCGCCTTATATGTTTGACAATGACATTTGATTTTCCTCTCCCACATCCACAGTAGACCGCAATCTGAAACTTAGCTGTATAACATTTAGATCCTGAGCTATAAAGGGGTGTGTTACCATTGAGGGTAAATTGTGCCAATGTGCCAAAACCTCAAAATATCCAAAACCACAATCTTATATCTGATTGTCTCTGTAATGGAGATGACTAAGAGTATGTTGGTCATTATCCAGCTTTTTTTTTTTTTTCGCTTGTCTTTTTGCTGCTTTTGGTTCTACTCTTTTCTTCATTACAAAAAATCAGCACTTAGCCCTCTTAAAGTAAATTTAATAAGTAACATTTTAAGATGTTCCCTACACAATGAGGCCTACTGATTTCTTGTCTGGTTTTGTGGTATGTGCTCTGGACTGTCATATTCATGATCCAGGGTTTGAATCCAGCCTGACACCATCCTAAACCCTCCAGCAGTAGGTTTGGACTAAGAGGAAATAACCTTCTATTCCGAAGGAACATTCAAAACTTGTGAAACAAACAAACATCACCTTTTGTATGAAGTTAAGAGTAGTGAAAAAATCTTGTTAGGTATAATATTTTTAAAACTATTTTTGGGTTTTGAGAGCTTAGTCTTATGATTCTTTTGTTTGTTATTTCCAGTGAACTATTGGTATGACATGGACTTTGACATCAAGTGGGCTTATTACAAGTTTTTAGAAAAACTTTCCTCAGCTTCATGACATCACCTGACATCAAGTATTCTCAAAGTGATTGTTGATCCCTAGCTTTATTGTCATTCAAGAACTTGCCAGTAATAAGGCTGAACATTTCATCCTCTGTGTATCTTATCTTATAATGTTCAGGTAGCTTAAGGATAAAGATATTTTAAAAGTACTTTATTCTTATCTTAAATTCCAATTCCGAATTTAATCTCACACTTTCCTCATGGGTGGAAAAAAGAATTTCAAATTAAAAAATTAAATCATTTATTTCTAGCTAAAATTTCACTTTTAGCAGTATGGCTGGTTAGCTTAGTTGATAGAGCGTCTCAACAATAAGGGAAATATTGTGGCCAATTTTTGTTTTCAGTTACAAATAAAATGGGGATGTTAGTTGACAATATTATTTGAACATCAAGTAGGGATTGTGTTTTAATTGTGTAAACTAAATGTAGATTTCTTGTTTATGATTTAGTATTGGATGTAATTTTACTAGTTTTTGATGTTAAATAGACAAATCTAGTACAATACCAATACAATTTGGTCAACATAAGAATGACTACATACCATCTGATGTGTAGCAACTTGGTTGCTTGGAAAGTCTTGTTGTCTTTTAACAGGACTGTAAGAGCAATTTACCCCATATGGCCATAGTTTCATGCCATCATAATAAAATATGATTATTTTTTTGAATAAATGTAATAATATATCACAACTTTTATGCATATAGCAAAATAGCATGCTCACAGCAGCTATGGTCCATTCTTATTTGTGGACAAGTGGGGGAGGGGGGGTATCTGGAAGAAGGTTATCTGTGCTACTTTTAAAGGTTCAGTAAATACAACTCTGCTTGAGTCAGGTGTTGAATCTTGGGCCCCATTGATAGGTTCAAAGTTCAAGTGTACATAGGCTCTTGGCAACACATCCCACATCCCTTTTTTCTAGAAGGAATGTTTGTAATAGCCATTTTTTTATTTATTTTATTATTTATATAGTATCAAATTTGATCTCTGATTCACAGTGATCACACAATTTGTATTGATTTTAGAAAGTGATAATGGCTGACAAAATTTTTATATACATCAATTTTTTTTTAATGCTTTAGAATTTTCTTCAGTGGGTTGTAGATAGGTGCACATAATGTTTTATTTCTATTTAGTAGCCAATCTACAACTTTTCTTATTAGATTCCTAAGCAGTCACCAAATATTTTCTTCCATCTGTTGAATGCAATACACACACACACACACAAAATAATAAATTTGAGTTACAAAATGTTTTTGTGTTCAGATTGTTAAATTTTATTGATGACTAATCTGATAATACATTATTTATAAACAACTAAAAACTAAATTAATACTGATATAATTTTTATCACTTGAGATCATCAAACAATAAATAAATAAAAACATGAATTGAACAAAAAGATTATAATTTTGTATACCTAATACATAGGATGTTCAAATCTATTTTTCTGTGTTTAAATAAAATTAAAAATGTTTGGAGGTTGTGTGCTTACACAAGTTGATCAAAAGATAACTTTACTTAACTAAACAAAAAATAAAACTATATATTTTAATGTTTGAACTATTTTAAACTATTAAAACATAATTATAAATAAATTAATGTACATGACTTATACAAAGAGTTTCAAGGGAAGTATAACATAACATTTAGATTTAGACGAAAAATAAATTTAAACAAAATTATTTTTTTACATAATAAGGTTTTCTTGCCAATTAAAAGCAGATAAAATAAAATAATTTTTTTTTGATTTGCTGTAAAAACATTTAACTAATAATTTTTTTAAGTTAACAACATTTTTGTTACTTAATATTTATACTTTTAGCTATTATAAAACAAAGAGAAAACAAATTGATATTACAATTTAGCAAAGAAACAATTAAAAATGATAACCTGTTCACCTTTGAAAACTCAAAGCAATTATATTCTTAGAAACAGAACCAGTAAGAACAGCATTAGACAATGTAGTTTCTGAAACTAGAATGGGCAGGTTTCCAATGTTTCCAGTTTCACTTCAAATCATTTCTGATTAAAGTTTTCTGATGAAGACTGACCAAATAGTGTCCTCATAACTGGATTAAGCGAAACATTTGGAGGAAATGGACAATTGAATTCACTTTTGACTAACTGGTTCTCTTGCTGAAACTTTTCATTTCGTTGATTAAACATTTCTTGCTTGCAAATATCGAAAAGAAATTGAATTCTGGAAGGTTGCCATGAGTTTGTCACATCTGCTGAGAAATAGTGAAGAGTTACTTTCTCCTGAATCAGACCTTGAACATCACATACTTTCTCATTATCTCCTATAGTTTCTAAATGATTTTGTGGTTTAGTGTGACTAGGCAATTTGACTAAATCATGATCATAATATTTCAATGGAAGGTGACCTCTGGAACATTTAACATTGTCCTCAGGCATTGAAAAACTGCTGCTGAAGTTTAAAGCAATAAATGGGTTAGATTCTTTGTTATTTTCTTTAATTCCTGTTCCTGTGTGGGGATCTGTTTGTGCTATGATCATTGGGTTACCATTGGTGCTGTAGAGATAGATTTGGGACTTCCTGAGTAGTTTAAATTGATTTTTCTTCTTAATGGTTTTGTGAAGTTTTCTGAATTTTCTTATCCATGCCTGCACCTGCAGAAGAAATAAATATAGATACAAAAATGCAGTAATAGATATTTAGATATTTCTTAAAAAAGAAAAAAAAGGTTAAATTGGTACTTGGCTATTCTCAAACCAGCAGTCCAGCTATTTGGTGTGGTGAAATAAAACTTTGTGTTGCATTCTAGAGTTATGATTAACTCAATAATATACTTTGATGAGTGAGTTTATAATGAAACAGAATGCGTGGATGAGCCAATACACAAGCCCCAACTTTAGTCCTTTCCCTCACAGACACACACGAAGAAATATATTTGGAAGAAACCACACAAATTGTTGTTTTTATTGTTGTATTAAAAATGTAGACTTCACTAGCTCTTTCCCCTAGATTAAAAATATATATCTGCTAATACATTTTGTTATATACATTCACTGTTGAGACTTAAAAGCTCCTCTTGACAAACAATATACAAGAATATTCAAGAATTCAGTATTTGACAAGATTGTGATGAATTGATTGTGGTAGAAATAAGAGCTTAGATACATAACAATCGAAACTGTGCACACATTTTAAGTTGGTTTTACACAAAGGGACTTTATTTGTGCATTGTAAAAAGAATGCTGCTGAATTGAAAAAGAAGTGGATGGGATACTATGATGTTCTCTTTAACACATCTCTCTGTGTCAGGACCTGTTGGTTCATTAATCTCTCTGTGTCAGGACCTGTTGGTTCATTAATCTCTCTGTGTCAGGACCTGTTGGTTCATTAATCTCTCTGTGTCAGGACCCCTTGGTTCATTGATCATTCTGTGTTAGGACCTCTTGGTTCATTGATCATTCTGTGTTAGGACCTCTTGGTTCATTGATCATTCTGTGTTAGGACCTGTTCATGATCATTCTGTGTTAGGACCTCTTGGTTCATTGATCATTCTGTGTCAGGACCTCTTGGTTCATTAATCTTTCTGTGTCAGGACCTCTTGGTTCATTGATCATTCTGTGTCAGGACCTCTTGGTTCATTGATCATTCTGTGTCAGGACCTCTTGGTTCATTAATCTTTCTGTGTCAGGACCTCTTGGATCATTGATCATTCTGTGTCAGGACCTCTTGGTTCATTAATCATTCTGTGTCAGGACCTCTTGGATCATTGATCATTCTGTGTCAGGACCTCTTGGTTCATTGATCATTCTGTGTCAGGACCTCTTGGTTCATTGATCATTCTGTCTCAGGACCTTTTGGTTCATTAATCTCTCTGTGTCAGGACCTCTTGGTTCATTGATCTCTCTGTGTCAGGACCTCTTTGTTTATTGATCATTCTGTGTCAGGACCTCTTGGTTCATTGATCATTCTGTGTTAGGACCTCTTGGTTCATTGATCATTCTGTGTTAGGACCTGTTCATGATCATTCTGTGTTAGGACCTCTTGGTTCATTGATCATTCTATGTCAGGACCTCTTGGTTCATTGATCATTCTGTGTTAGGACCTCTTGGTTCATTGATCATTCTTTTTCAGGACCTCTTGGTTCATTGATCATTCCTCTTGGTTCATTGATCATTCTGTGTCAGGACCTCTTGGTTTATTGATCATTCTGTGTCAGGACCTGTTGGTTCATTAATCTCTCTGTGCTAGGACCTCTTGGTTCATTGATCATTCTGTGTCAGGACCTCTTGGTTCATTAATCTTTCTGTGTCAGGACCTTTTGGTTCATTGATCATTCTGTGTCAGGACCTCTTGGTTCATTGATCATTCTGTGTCAGGACCTCTTGGTTCATTTGATCATTCTGTGTCAGGACCTCTTGGATCATTGATCATTCTGTGTCAGGACCTCTTAGTTCATTGATCATTCTGTGTCAGGACCTCTTGGTTCATTAATCTCTCTGTGTCAGGACCTCTTGGTTTATTGATCATTCTGTGTCAGGACCTCTTGGTTCATTGATCATTCTGTGTCAGGACCTCTTGGTTCATTGATCATTCTGTGTCAGGACCTCTTGGTTCATTGATCATTGTGTGTCAGGACCTCCTGGTTTATTGATCATTCTGTGTCAGGACCTCTTGGTTCATTGATCATTCTGTGTCAGGACCTCTTGGTTCATTGATCATTGTGTGTTATGACTTCTTGGTTTATTGATCATTCTGTGTTATGACTTCTTGGTTTATTGATCATTCTGTGTTAGGACCTCTTGGTTCATTCATTACTGTGTGTAAGGACCTGTTGGTTCATTGATCGCTATGTGTTAGGACCTGTTGATTCATTAATTTCTCTGTGTCAAGACCTGCTGGTTCATTGATCGCTGGGTTTATATTTTATTCCTTTGGATTGAACACTGTAAAGGTTTCTCATGTGAACGGTTCTGTGAAGATCTCCAGATTATATGTTTAAGTTTGTATAAATGTTATATTGACCAACTTGTGGGGCAAAATAAGCTACATAAACTAGATTTTTAAGTGATTACATTCGTTTTTTTTTGTTCTATAAGTGATAAAGCATAAAGAGAAAAATAATTCTGCTTTAATCAACCAGAAAAACTAATTTAAAAATATATATTAGCCAACATAGTGACAAAAAAAAACAACAGAAAAAACAACAACTACACAACCGTTACACAAGGGACATACCGACATTACTAATATTAGAATAATATCGGGGTACTAACATTTCTTCTGGACAGTCCCGTTGAATCTGAGAGGTCATCCATTTCTTTAAGGTTGGGATGTCTGCACTGACGTTGAAACCATTGATACAGATGTTGAACTGATGTAAGCTTGAGATGCACATCGTTAAAGCAGATGGACTTGGGTGGAGGGAATCTGATGTAACAACAGCATTGTTATAGTGTAGAGTTATATAGGTTATAGTGAACAGATAGTATACATTTCATTTACTCCTAGCGCGCCTGAAATAACGTTACTGGTTAACCACGCTGGCTCCTTGATAGAAAAAGTCATAGATTATATTATGTTATAAAATCATTAGTGCACGGTATCGGTTTGTTAAATATAAGTTTAATTTAAATGTTTACGAGTGAATGTGTGGATTAAACTTTTATCAAGCCACTTATAATATTAAGTACATCTAATATAATTAACATTTTAATGTAAAAAATTAAGTCAACGTAACAGAATGCTCTACTAGACTAGATGCTATTGAATTTAAATATGAAGTTAGTATGAAGATTTTTTTGAGATTTAACTCAGCAGAAAAGTTTTTGTCGTGCGGTTTTTGACATCATGGAAACCTGTTTATCTCCCTTCATTGTGTCAATGATAGGAATCAGACAAGATTCGAGCGCACCAATGATATTGAAGTTCATTTAGGAGACAATCTGTTGAACATCTTTATCATAATCATTTATTTCCTAATTGGCCCATAGTTTGTAAATCTAGTGTCATTGTTGTTAATATTTTATAAAGTCATTCGGAAATCTAGATCTGCTTGATAATAAGAAAAAGTTAACAGAATAAAAAGACATTTAAAAACAATTAAAGTGGAAACGAGAAAGTATTGTATCTCAAATAAAAAGATGCACCTTTTTCGTATTCGAAATTTTCTGGCTGCTGTCAACTGCTTCCCAGTGTCCACGGCCTGCAGACGGTAATGACTTTTATTCCATAGCTCCAGCAACTCACACGGCTCTTTAAAAGTTCCATTCTAAAACGAGAAATAGATTTTGATTTTGGGCACATCGGCACAATTTAGGCCATGTCGTGCCTACGAGAAATAGGCACATCCTATAAATAGCAGACGTCCCTTCAGAAGAGAAGATAATTACGTCTCTAGTCGTGCAAAGGGACTTAAACTCTGCCAAGTCATTGATTTTCCTTGCAGTCGAAGCACTTGTACGAATTAATCTGTTTGTCTTTATCGTATTTCAGTGTTGTTCGCATTATTGCTACTTTACTGTTTCTTCTTCTAATGGTCTTCTGAACATGTCTCTACAACTAGTGAATTTACTAATGGTGCTACTCTCTAGATCTATATCTAAGGCAACACAAATGTCTAAAATGATTTTGCCTATAGGCCTAAATCTAATTCTCGGAAAAAAAAGTAATTATAATACAGATCTAGATAAAAGAGTATCAGATTATTATTATTAGTATTCTACTCACTTTTATCAACATGATAACATCTGAGTAAAATCCTTCGTTGAAGTTAAGTCTTATCAAAGCTTTCAGAAAGGTCTCACGCCCTCGAAGCAGCACGAACTCCTCACAAGTTAGCCCGGAAATAAACTCACGGCATGTTAGAAACTGCTCACTTCTGACCATCGTGCAGACGATGTTTTCGCTCAAGTCTAAAGACTCCTCACTGAGAAACTTTGACTTTCTCAGAAGAGACCATGTCGTCAGAAGTTCCGTGAGATTTTCAACACTCATATTCTTTATAAATCTAGATTACAGGCTACAATATGTTTGACACTTAGTCTAGCTATTGAGTCTAGAATATAAAATGAATCACTTTAATAGCGTGTCGTAATACTAATAGATAAGGATATTTTGTTGACTATACTCGAATATATATATATATATCTAGAAGCTTGGACTACTGAAGATCTAGTAGAGACGAAATCACTTTGAAGTATTGGACCGTAAACAAAGAAATGAACATTGAAACGCAGAGTTAAAATATGTTTAAAGAAAATGTTTAACTCAAATTACATTGTTTGCACCAAGATCTAATCTAATTCGCAAGCTATTGCCCAGTAAAATTGTCGCAACGTCTGAAACGCATGATTGCACAGGAACAAACCGTCGGTCTCACACGCTTTGACCCCCCACCACCATCCCGCCCTTTCCATCATCAGCTGATTTGCAGACGACTGTCTAGACATTTTTTTTCCCATTGGTTCTAGTTAAGTAGTGGTAAGGTTAAATTTAGATGTGTTCTCTTTATTTTAGATTTCTATACAACACATGACAAAAAAAAAAGTCCGGCTATCTAAAATGTATTTTTCCGTTTAGAGAATCAAATACAGTAGAACGTCGTTTATCCGACTCAATTGGGACCGGACACCGTTCGGATACGCGATTGTTCGGATAACCGAAAACCGAAGCGATCCATGCAGTATATGCAACCGGACACAATACGAATATTGAAAATCATCACATGCGGGACACGTGCGTGAAGAACGAGCAAAATAGGTGACAAATGTCGCAATTTTACCTTTATTGTGGAAAATAATCACTTATTTTTCGTATTCATACAGTATATGTGCATTACAGTACATGTGGTTGATAAAAAAAAAAAAAAACTGGTCCGGATATTTGACGCTCCGGATAATAAACGTTCGGATAAACGACGTTCTACTGTATCTTATCTTATAAATAACAAGACACTACCTTAAAAGAGAACATCATTTCGGCTTAGCTAGGCGTAACTTATGTGTCAAGCTAATCATGCATGTTAATCAGTTAATCGATTCTGCTAAGCCGTTGTTTTTCCTGGCTGATTCAGGCAACCCATTCCATGCTCTAATAGCACTAGAAAAGAAGGAGCACTTATAAGCAGATGAAATAAAAATGAGCCTTTACCTTTGTGTCTGAGAAGCGCTATTTGATTGGGTTTTGTTTTTTTTTGTATTTGAAACGCTAAAGCCTAAGTCATATACGTTTCTATGACCATTGGCTGATATTGTTGAAATGAAATATAGTTGTACTTAATAGAAAAAGAACAAGGCTACAAAGAGAGTTTGTGTGAAACACAAACTCAAAATCGGCCCCCGAAGTGGTCCATCCAGGCAGGTAAAAAGGCAGGCTTCAATATTTTTCAGAAAGAACATCAAAGACAAATGACAGAGAAGAATGGAAAAAGAAGGTTGACTGATTGTGTGGTGCCCCAGCGTTCCAGCAGACCAATGGATAGGTGAAAGTGAATGTGAAGAATGGAGAAACAACTATCCAGCAGACCAAAGGATAGGTGAAGGTGTAGTTTGACGTGAATCTGGCCTGATGACTTATAATGAATATCTAATTGATCTAATTGTTTTGTAAAGGGTCAATCTCTTATTCAAAGCCTCAAGTACAAAATAATTCCGTAAAGAAAATATCCTATAGTTTGGTGTTTATATTATATATAAATTCGGTGTTGCAGTTCACGCGATAATATGAAAAACTACTTATTAATTTTTGTTTTAAATTATGTCCAACTTATATGTATACTAAAAATATTTTTTCTCTTTTTTAAAAAAAAGTAAACATTTTCTTTGTGTAAGTGTAGTAATTACTATGACAGAAATTGCTTAACTTAGCAATACAAATGTAAAAAAAATTTTTTTTTGACAAAAAATCGAAATCCATTTGCATAAATGCGTTGAAAATATGGTATTTTCCCCTACTAAAGAGCCTTCCGAGTTTGTTACTTTTAATATTGAATAGTTGTACAAGTGGTGTATTTTTATGAAAAAAAAAACCTGCTTGTATAAGTGATTTAAAAAATTAGATTTTTCGCTTTCAGAAAAGAAAAATTAGCTGTTGCATCAGAATTTTGAATGGTCTAAAATATTATGATGTCGGATTTTCACTATCTTTTCAAGTTTACGAGACCTAAACGGGACGGACGGACAGACATTCCACACAAAATTAATAGCGTCTTTTCCCCTTTCGGGGGCCGCTAAAAAAACAAGAACGTCTGACAAATATTTGCACAAATTTAAAAAATACACTAGATTGCTAGATTACATTATATTTAGGCTGCTTAAGCCTATAAAATGTGGTTTTAGTTTGCGCAATCCACATTCCACTATAAAAATACCTAGAGTAGTCTGGATACTTTGCAGTGTACTTAAATAGACCGCCAGCGGACAACGGCTTTGTCTGCATCAGATGCGGGAAAATATGCAGGTCGCAACTGGGTTTACGTAGTCATGTGAAAAAACAACAACACTGCACTCATCCTTAATCTTCGGAATTGAAGACATTGCCATTCTAATATGTTTGCATATATGATTTAAATAAACTGGCTATTGAAATAGACTAAAACGGTAATGTACAATGCGGTTAAGGCTAAAAAGCTTACATTTTTCGTTTCTTTAAAAAAAACAAAGCTAATCTAAGGAGGATAACCACAAAATATTCTGTGGTGTGGAAGAAATAAAGTGAAAAAAAATTGTACCAGACAGAGTGAGTTGATACAAGTAAAAATAATGACAATGAATTCTTCTCCACTTTGAGTCTATCTTCAATGCATCACAAACAATTATGTATCGAGCTGGGTGATTGGGTGATAAACCATGGCCATAACTCAGAAATGACGGACAGATTTCTAAACGGATTTGTTTTTGTTCTAGAATGTTCGGACGTTCCACCGGAAATGAAGATTGTTACGTCATAGCCTCAATCACCTGCACGACTGCAAACAATGAAAGCGAGCAGTTAGAACTAGGAAGTATGTTGCTGACAGTAATGGTGCCGGGTTGGGGAGGGGAAATTCAAATGTGTAGCGGTGCATAGGAATGACAGTTTTAGTTGTTCTGCCATTAGAATAGTGCAAACTTTCACTGACAGCTGCCTGCGTAGAATCCTTCACATCCCTTGACCAGACACCATCAGAGACAGTGATCTTCTGCAAAGAAGCAACCAAACTCCTTTAGAAGAAGAAATCAGAAAGAGAAGATTGGATTGGGGCACACTTTGCGCAACTAACATCACAAGGCAGACATTGAAGTGGAACCCACAAGGCAGGCATTAAAGTGGAACCCACAAGGCATGCATTGAAGTGGAACATTCAAGGCAGGCATTGAAGTGGAACCCACAAGGCATGCATTAAAGTGGATCCCACAAGGCAGGCATTAGAGTGGTTCCCACAAGGCAGGCATTGGAGTGGATTCCACAAGTCAAGAAAAAGAGAGGGCGTCATAGAAGCACATAGCGACGCAATCTAGAGGCATACTTAAAAGTTTGGATACACATGGAACAAGATGGAAAGAATGGCCCAGGACATGGGGGCTATGGAGATTTATTATTTGCAGTCCTTGCTCTAACAGGAGTGAAGGGCTGTAAGTGCTTACATAGGTTGAGAGTTTTTGTCGCATGGAAATGTCAGACCCTCTTTGATTATATGTTGGCACGTTCATTTTTTTTTCTCATAAAAAGTGAGTGCAATTATTTGTAAATGTGAACAGATGTAAATTACATGTATTAAAATGTAAAAAAAAATCTGTTATCAATTGTTAGACACCTTGTTTATAGTATTAGTTATTTAGCGACGCACCATAGAAGACGTATATTGAATGGGACTAGTGACGTTTGGGATATTTTGGGTTAGAGACTGGAAATCAGTTAGCAATAGAATTCTCTAGGGTAAAGACGTGTTTAGTTGATTTTACTGTGGCCTTTTCTTGGAATAAATATAGTATGAACTGTTCATCAGTGTTGACCACATCTCTTTACTCGTTAAATCGATCGTCTTGTTTATTCTGTATTGTTGATCAACTACACTGAATACACACGAACGATAAAACTTAAACGCTTGCAGAGTAATTGATTGAAATTCAAGTCATCTATAGTTGACCTCAAGACAGCCTGAACAAGTACATCACACAATTTGTTCTTTTCATATCCTAAGAGGTGATTCCACATCCTACAGTTTCTCACAAAAAGGACTTCTTGTGTGTACCCAAAGTAGAGTTATAATTTCAAGTATTAAGCAAAAAAATTAATAGAGATACCCTCATGAAAAGAAAGCCCCTCTAGACTGCAAATGTTTTCTATGACCCCCTTAGGTGGTGTAACCACTTTAAATTCTTGATAGAGATTATTGTTTCTGTGTGTGGGCTTCCATCATTGGTGCCAGAGCCAATTGTGTGGCAACTTTGAGCTCCATGACTTGTTGAATATTCTCGTGACCTGATGGATACAGACTAGAGAACAAAGCTAAACACTGCTCAGCTATAGTTAAGCACTCGGTGAACCTCTCTGCATTGAACAAGACCTCGGCCAGTTTGAGTAGTTCATGGGAGTACTCCACACTTTTGTCTCCGTACATCTGTTGAGCAAAGCTGATACTGGAGTACAAATAGTCGGCTGATTGGCTGAAGTCACCTGCACATAAATTCAAATTATAAGTTGTTAGAATATTATCATTATTTAGATTAGTTTTTCATTTTAACCCTCGTTTTATGTCTGTTGTAATATCATAGAATCTAGAGCCTACATTGCAATTGTTAACACAGCTATATAAGTTATATAAATTATTATTATTTATGGTACACCATAAAGATAATGTTTTATAAGGTGTACACTTAATGCAAGTATTAAATATTTTAAATGAAATGTATATTGCAGAGATAGTGAACAGCTGTGAAAGAGCAAGTAAACAAGATTATGTAATATTGATTTCATCATTAAAATACATAATTAAGCCAAAAGTTGAGCAGGGACACACAAGTATGCTGTAGACTGGGGCCTGTTTCGCCCCATCCTCATTTACTGGACATTAAAACAAGCTGAACATTTTGATGCATTTTCTTTTAGATATCTGTGTAGTTATTATTATTACTGATTTATAATATATACAAATTATTTTAATCTGTGACTAAAAAAAGAAATTCAATTTGTATGTAAGAATACTTCTTTTTTCAAACATTTCTCCAGGCTACAAGTATTACTTAAAAAAAGGTCATTTAAAAAAATTATTTTCCAACTTCTAAATCTTTTTTTGATTAACCATCTTTACATATACTTGATAGGCTGTTTGGAGGATGATAACTTCTTAATATGAAGACTGAATATGACCAAATCTACAGATGGCTGCCTGGTCGTGCGGTTTGCGCGCTGGATTGTCGTTTGGATTTATCGATGGTCCCGGGTTCAAACCCTGCCCGCTCCCATCCCCCGTCGTCCTGCGGGAGGTTTGGACTAGGAAGTAAACTATCTTCAACTCTGAAGGAACATCCGAAACATGTAAAACATTTTACAAAACATTTTACAAACATGTATTTATATTCTAACACAGTGATACTGAAACTACAGCTATCTGGCCCCATCAAAATGCTTGGCCAAAGTGCATAATGTAACAGCAGATGGTTATTTTTTATATTTTTTTTTAGCAATGCTGTGACTCATGACACTTGAGACCAAAAATGTATATAGCCTACAGGCTGATAAATTTGGGCACTACAGAACATAATCAATAAGTCAAGCTCTAAGGAATGACACTTTACCTGTACTTGCATAGCATCTGGCAAGAGCATCTTGAACTAAAGCCAAATCTTTGTGATCTTGATAGAGAATGTTTTGGCGCTGTCTAAGGCAGTCTTCAAGAAGCTTAATAGCATCTGAAATGGTTTTATCCACTATTTTAGATATGGCTAAAAGTTATGTTTAACCATTGCAGGAATAAAATAATAAGAGAATATTTATTGATTTATATTTATGCACTTTTCTTGCCACATCAGAAAGAGATCACAAACTCAGTCACTATCATTCACCAATAAAATCCAACTTTCTGAAGTAAACTTTACAAGTAATGTTTGAAAGTATGGTATGAACATATAATGTGTTAGCTATTGTTATAATGTGCAATGCACAATAGCAAGATAAATTTCCTCAAGAATAATAAAATGTATTATCATTATTAAAGAAGACAGATCACATAAGTAATGGAGAGACAGACAGGTCATTGGTGGGTTATGTATAATTCCCATATTAGTCTTTTACATTTTTCGCAATAGTCATTTTTAGCCGGTAGCCTATTTTGGAGGCTAGGAAAGCAATTACAATTTCTAGCATTGCAGAGGTTGTGGTCTAGCCATAGATTAAATAATGATATATTTTCTCTTTTATTTATGGTCTAGATTAAAATCTAGCAATTTTTAAACTTTCTTACTGAGGACTCATTTTGAAACACACGCAGCTCTAAAAGGTACATAACAAGCAAAAGTTCCACAGTGTAATAAACTTTTGAAATGCTGACAAGAAAGAAAAAAAAAGTCAATCTTTCTATCTTTTAATTGTGTTAGGCAATATAAACCTGTAAATGAAAAACATCTGTTAGATTTTTATTTTTGGTGCATAATGTAGGAGTTTAGATCATAAGTGGCACCTCTTCTTGTACATTTCTGTGATTAAATAGTGATTTCTATGATGAATCCAATGCAGAATAACATAGAGATAGCAGACAGCGTAGATACTGGTAAGCTTTGTTGTTGTGGAGTTAGTCTTATAAAAGTTACCCTCAAATTGTTTCCCGGACATCATGTGAACACCCTGAGAGAACAGTGCTCCTGTAATGTCTAGTTTCTTTTTCAGCTCAGCGCAAGTCTGTCCATCTAGAGTGTGTCCACAGTTTGCACAGGTATTTGTCTTTAACAAAACTCCACCGCAAGAAGGGCACTTGAGAGCCTGTGAAACAAATATGTTGTTGACCATATCATGACTTAATTTGACTTAATTTATAAGCAAAGCACCACTCAGTCCCATAGAGAGAATAGTCTATGTTGATAAACCTTTAGACAATGGTCATAACTATAAAGTAAGTTGAACATTTGTTCCAAATGTAATATTTTTTTGCAGCATTAAAAATTCATTTCATACTAAATCAGATTCCAATCACAGAAATCCTACATTAAGCAATAAGTACTCACAGAAAACTTATGATTAGCAATAAGTACTCACAGAAAACTTATGATTAGCAATAAGTACTCACAGAAAACTTATGATAAGCAATAAGTACTCACAGAAAAAAAAATAATGATAAGCAATAAGTACTCACAGAAAACCTTTCCTTACAAGAGTCCCCACTGGAACATCTGGTACAGAAACAGTCAAAGTGATATTGAGATTTTAATATTTCCTGTCGTTCCTCTCGCCTCATGCGGCAGTGGTGTGGACCTTTAGTTGAATGATTCATTAACAAATTAACAGATCATGATTTCAAATGTTATTACATAACAAAATAAGCTGTATGTTAATGCTAGAAGACTTCAATTTCTAGTTATTTGGTATATGAGGGAATACTTACCATAGCAGTTAAAAATTTCTTCCCCACTGTTAACATCATGGACAGTTCTAACTATCAGTGTGTCCCCAATGAAACTGAAAATGAACATTTATCATTTAAATTTCTATGTAATGTTGAAATGGCATGGCTAAGGTTAATAAAACTTTTTATGCCTATAATTTTATTTTTATTATTGAACATTTGTCATCATTGATAAGTAAGAAAGAAATGGTATAATAGAAACTGATTTAAAATTCACCTTAAACTCACTTGCCCAGAGTATCTCTCTTGCGCTTACTTTTGCTTGAAAATTGTTCCAATTCATTTTTGAAATAATTTACAGTTTCTGGCTTTGTTTAAAAGTATATTTCTCATCTACACATATATATAATGTTTAATACAGGGGAAAAAAAAGATACAGTGGAACTTCAGCTTCTATTTCAAACATTTTAGATAGCCAATAACTTTAAAATCACAAGATACCAAACATAATATGGATACCACCGATTTTACAATGTCACATGGAGGGGGATTCCCTCTTCAAGCAATAATTTCACCCCTTCCTCTCATCGCAGTTAAAACAGTAAATGCTCTTATGTTAAAATGCTTTCTTTAAAGTTTTTGTACTTACTTAACTCCATTGATATTGTATTATTTCTGTTCTCACTTAGAAAAACCTACCTATTTAGTCTGTAGAAATCATTTATTAGTGAGACAAGGGGCTGGCAACCATAACCCTAAATCTATAACCTTTACCTTACAGGGAAAATTGTTTTGCGTACTGAAATGTTCAAGTACAGACCAAGTTTACAGAAGGGATTGGGTCATTAGTCATGGTTTCACTGTATTGTGTTTGGTTATAGGGCAGAAAAAAAAACAAGAACAAAACATGCCTGGAAATGATGGTAGGATCACAGGAATGATTCATTAGACTTGCTGTTGGATAGATGGCGGTGGCTATCCTGACCTGCTCTGTGTCATGCGTCTGTGAGAATTCATCTGGCCTTGACACAGCTTGAAGACTTGTGATGGCATGAGCATTACAGACCAGTTGCAGAATGTGTCTCAGGAGCAAATCACCAACATCTGAAATGTCTGCTGGAAGTTTTTCTGTAGAATCTGAAGCTGCCACATAACAAAACCAGATTCGTTAAAGAAAAACAATGCTTTTTTAAAATGTATAACTCATAAATTAAATATGGATCTATATTAGCACACTCCTAAATAAATGGCCATATACCACAGAGTAGTTTAAAGTTGTCTAGGCTAAATTTTTTAAAAGAAAATGTGAAAATGGTTTCAATCATTTTTAATGAAATAGAAAATACAATATTGTTTAAGCCATTTACAGCTATTAAATGACAAAATAAATTATGGTTTTAATTACAATAATAGTTCATTAACTTAACCAATTTTTTTTTACTCTTTCTTAAGTTGTCAGCTAAAAGAAATAATTGTGCAAAATTGGGTGTCAGAGAAATAACATATACAAATTATTTTACCAGACAGACAGAGTTGATATAAAAAAAAATAATTAGTAGAGTTCATTTGCCATATCTGAATTAGTAGTAACATAGCTTCAAATAAAACAACACTCAATATCACGATATCCAACTTTAAGTAATAAATTATACTGTATACCATCATATACATATATAGCAAACAAAAATTAAAACAAATGTTTAAATAAAGATTACGACTAAATTTGTAATTTTTTTATTAGTGCAAATTAACTACTCTATAGTATAATATTGTATGGTATTGTATAGTATATTAAACTAACTATACAAAAGTAAAATAATGTTGGAATGGCTACCTGCCTATAAAGAATGCATTTAGGATTACCCAATTTTAATCCCTAATTTAAACTCAACTATCATCCTCTGATATATATTGAAAATGATTAAATTAACATAAAATGATTTTATTTGAAAGGGAAAAATGTTAAAGTGATTGTGAAAACTAAAAACTAGTCAATGTTTGCTCATTTAAAGTAATTCTTCTTTAGTCTTAGGAGAGAATTGGGAATTGGTTTAATTGTAAAGTTATTAATAAAGAAAGTAAGAGTGAGCCAATGTCGTTTGATCAAATAAGTGTGAGATATTATATCATGGAAATATCAAATATGCACAGAAATATAGTTGTCTGACCTTGTTTCATTCCCAACATAAAGTCAATCAAAGAGTGGCTGACACATTTAGCATCACCTGAAGCATCCACTTGGTGAAACACTCCTGAGTGAATTAATGTTGTCAATAATAAAGTAGCTGTCTGAAATGAACAAGTAAGTTGTTGTTATTTTATGATCTATCTATATAAATGTTGTCCATAATATCAGCATGCTTAAAGGTACCAATGCAGAATAGTCAGAAAATAACTTTAAGTATGCTATATAGTATGACATTTTAAAAAGTATATCTAGTAAAGGTACTGCACAGGGCATAAGTAGGGTGGTATTATATAGTCTTATTTACCCTATTACAAAAGGCAGAAAAAACTCTAGACATGAATGGATTTTGTAAGAGCAGTGATGCAAAGATTGAACAAGTGTATAGATGTTTTAGAATAAAGACAATAAACAACATAGCTGTTATTAAATACATCAACACCAGCAAGATTGTAATGTGTGGATTTTTTTACAAGCATTTGACCTTGTGCCTTACATTAAAAAAATGCATCAGTTTTTAGATTAATCAAAAAGTAATTTTTAAGTAGTCATAAACTAAGATGGTAAAAAGGTACATGTCACACATTGCTATTCACAAGGAAGTTCTGTGACATTACAATCCAGGAATCTAGAAGTTTCTTCCATAAAAGATAATAATATTAACTCAGAAAATTCTGATCTTTTTCCTTTCCTTCCTTACATATTTAAATATCATCCAGACCAGACATTGCTAACAAATGAATGCTCGTCATGACAACACCCCATGTCACACTGCCCATTCTTTTTGTCACTGAATTTTTTATCTCAAAATGCATTCCCATGGTTCCTCAGTCCCCTATTTATCTAAGCTCCAGTGACTTTTTCCTAAACTGAAAAATGTCCTCAAAGGATCTCAATATCATTAAGGTCATGCTGAAGACCATACTAGTTAAAGACTTCCAACGCTGCAACCAAAGTGGGAACAGCATCTCCATCAGTGTGTAGCTGCCTAAAGAGACTATTTTAAAGGGTTAACGTTGATGAATACTTTTCTGCCCCTCCTCAAATAAAGGAGATATAAGGAAGTCAATTTCTCAGTATTCTCTATGTTAATTTATTCTTCTAATTGTACAATATTGTGTTTTTGTATTCATTGTGACTACTCATTCTTTAAATTAAATCAATTTAACATTCATGTTTCAACCTTGAATTATTTTTATGATCTATTATTTTAGACTTACATCACGCAATAATTCAGGTCTCTAGATCTAGAATCACTACAAGGTGACAAAATAACATTACCAGTATGGCAGGTTTTTTTTACACATCCAATGACTAACCATTTTAATTTTGTAAACTAATGTCAGGCATCCAATAGAAATTGTGGTTTTCACAAGGACTCAAACCCAAGACATTTAGCATGGTGTTACTTTGGATACCAAGTAAAAATTCCTTCAAGCTATTAAAAGAATGAGAAACATGTGTAGACCAAAAATGTAAAAAAATTGTTCAAAATTACCAAAGTATATTGTAACATATCCAGGGGCTCTGTGTTCTCCTCATGGGTCATAAGATCATACACACTGATATAACTTCTGTCATACTTGCCATTCTGATTAAGTCCCTTTGCCAGCACATCATCAGAAAGTCTGTATTTTCGGTTATTAAGCAGGAAGTCTAAAAAGAAATCTATAAAAGCTGAAAAACTTATAAAATCATTAATTATAGTAATCTAATGTAATAATATTTAAGAATTGAATTTTATAATTTTGTTTTTGTTTAAACGATAATTTTTAAAAAATGTCCATATAATGTATGAAGTACTGATCAGTACAAAAATAAAATGTAGTCTCTGTACAAATACACAATAGCACTTCAAACCTTTGCCTTCTTCACAACAATACAATGCAATGCAATTTATAATAGATTGTTGCGTTAGTACTTTTTAATATTATTGAATTTATTAATGGGACAGAGTAATACTAGAAAATGTTATTATTATTGCCAGATGGAAGAATTCCTAAGAACACACTATATGCTGAGCTTGTCAGACAAGGGAGGCCCAAGAATAACTTACAGAGATGTCTGCAAGTTAGATCTGAGGATTACAGGCATCTAGGAAAGTAGGTGGGAGGAAATCTCGCAAGATTGGACAACATGGAGGCAGACTGCATGTGCTGAATCAAACCTCCCTGAACGCAAGTAATGATGCCAATTTAGACTAAAGAATGATAAAGAAAGCTGCCTATCAATTAGCCCTAAAACAGGAGCATTCACATACATGGATTGCTCCAAAATGTTGCCACCCAAGAATTGGCTTATTTAGTCACACCAGATTATGCCCAGACTGAAGAAAAAAATGAAACCAATTATAAAAATTAGAATATATATATAAAGGTTTATCTTTAGAAAGCCTTGTATAAAATAGAAATTACAACATGTGAAAATGTGCAACATGATATCTAGTAAGAACAATTTTACAAACTGAAAAACAAAACTACCTTTTAAAAATGGAAGTTTTGCACATAGAACGATACGGAGACTCAAGTGAGCAATACCAACCTGTGAAACAAAGAGATTGCAAAATTGATTAATTCCTGGAGCCATTCACAGGAACATTTACAACAGCTTGAACTAAAATGAATGAGATGAATATATTTATTATCAATGATTCTATATTTTTGTAAACTTGGTACTCAGCGTTTAACTTTTTAAATTGCATATTTTGTTGTAACTGACACCTTTATCTGTGTAACACAAGATTTTTTGTTATTTTTTTCAGATGTCCACATCAATTATGTCATTATTTTTCAATCTATGCATCACAGAACTAGTTAATGAGTTAATTAAGTTAAAACCAGTACAACATGTGAGAAATTCCAATTTTGTTTGGAAATCTCAGCTTTTTGCTTGTTTCATCAGGCAATTATATCACAGTAATCCTGGGCTTATGCCTCTTTTTTTTTTCTCCTCTTTTGTGGGCTTTCTTGCCTATTTTTGGGCTCTGTCCCTTTTTTTTTTTTTTACTTTATTATCAAATTAATACATTTGCTGAAGATGCAACACTAACCAGAAAAGAATCTAATTTTTAATACAAATATTTGTGTTAAGTATTTTTGGTTTCTATTCAAGATAAAATAAATCTGATAAGGGTGATTTTTATAAGTATTAACGGTTAACAATTTTATTATGTTTAATAGTAATGAAAAAAAGAAAAAGGCGAATTTATAAACATAAGAATAAAGAGTGCATGTTTTTAGAATTTATTTCTAACTTTAAACCACCAGAACATATGAAAACAATGAAGTGAGAAAACAATAAATACTTTTTTAGAATATGAACAAAATCTCCATTTATAAACTCCACCTTAAATCAATATATGGTTTGGGTGAAACTTACAGAGTGTAAAAGATCCAGGTAGCGACACTCTGTCTTGTGGTAGGAAGTCCATGAGGCTTCTTTACACACTTCATTGCAGAATCGAACATAGGTACACTGGTCACACCTGTACAGATAAACAACATTTTATGTGTGTGTAAAACAAATACTTTTGTGTGTGTGAAAACTAATACTTTTGTGTGTGTGAAAACTAACACTTTTGTGTGTGTGAAAATTAATAGCCAATCAAAAGCAGCCTTACAGTACTGACAACAATTACAGGAAGTACTTTTGAAATGTAAATAAAGAAGACTGCTTGTAGAACGTAATAAAATATGAAGTTTATTTCCATGATGTCCAACCCATTTTCATGATGATATTTGATGAACATAACTCGTCTTGCTTCACTTAAAATACTTTCATAGCACACTAAGTCCACTACTTGACTTTACATAAAACTAATAACTTCAACTTACTTTAGCTAAAACTTGAATTGTTTCTTCTACTGACAATTTCAACTTGACTTACTATTTTAACTAACACATTTCAACTCTAACTACTGTAGACTTAAAGTAAAGTAATTTTCCTCTTTCAGACCCTGTAGACTGTATAGTGTAGACCAGGGGTGGGCAAATTACGGGCCGCGGGCCACATGCGGCCAGCCAAAATGTTTTATGCGGTCCGCCGACACCTATAGAAATCAGGTGTGCCAACGGTATATACATATAAAAATGAAAATATTAAAAATAATAACTATATAAATTATTATCATTATAAAAGTTTTAAGTAAACGAAGATTATGCTTATTGGCTGTACATCAATACACTCGATTCAAGACACAATCTCTAAGTGTTGAGTATGCTTGGAACAAGATGGCAAGTGTAACAACTGATGGAACTCGATCTTCGACTGAGAAAATTTATTTTTTTTAAAAATATTCCAACCATAAACCCTAAACAGGAAAGTTTGCACAAAGCTGCATAAAATTTCATCATTATATTGGCCACAATTCCATAGTAATCAAACTTAATAGAGCTAGGGATGTTAACCACGGGTAGTTCCGATTTATGAACAAAATAATCCAATGAAACACTAGCTTAGCATGGCCAAGGCAAATGAAAAGAATATAAAATCTCAAGGAAGAAATATTACTGAAGGACATTGACTGTGACCTTGATACCAATATTTCTAATGAAGAGTGAAAGACAGATTTCATATCCTTTATAAATGCTATTGCAATTGGTTGTTTATATATGAAATATAAATGCATGTTAAATCTTTTCAAAAAAGGCTTTCCCATTTCTACAGGCAAGCAAGAAAATAGTTTTTGCCATTTTCCTTTGCTGAAAGGTGAAACTATTTCTAGTGAAATAATTAAAAGTACAACACTTATTAAGATTCCTTAATTGTGCTATTTATAAAAGCAAATTTTAAGACGTCAAGAACCAGTTTTCAATATCATCAGCTCACCATTTATCGCAGAAGCTGATTCAGCTCCAGAGGACATAACTCCAAGCAAAGAGAAGTTCCATTCAGTACTACCACGGGAGTCTTATGGGTGCCAGAAGCTGTATTTTCAAAATTAAAAAACATTTGCTGCTGTTCACACAATTTGGGTATACATACATCTGTTCTTCTTCTTCGTTCTCATTTTACATGTTGGAGGGTTCAGATCAGTAATTCTATATCTAAGATGAACTGTGCAGTGGTTTCCAGATCAGGCAGTTCTCCGAATAGTCTTTGGAGAGTCTTGTTCGAGTCTCTTGATTTAGTATGCACCATTGAAAAACATGGTCAGCATTCTCAGGTGATGCTCCATAAGGGCAGGTTTCCCTCGTCCCGACATTTAACTTCCGGAACATATATTATTGTCTCATTCATTGAGCAAGCATTTTTTTGTGGAAACTAAACAAGTATAATCACTGGTCAATGTTGACTGACTAATTTGACAGCAGTCACAGGGGTAACAACTAGAAAGCTAGTTCCACAGTTCTGGAACATTATGCACGAGTGTAAAAAGTAAAATACTGCACATTAAATACAATTTAAATATTTGTGGGGATATTGTGATATAAAAAGACAACAGCAATTTGAAAAAATCGTAAAATTGTTTTAAAAAATTGCTAAATTTTCTTGTAATTTTTCAATGCGGAGTGTGAAAAAATAAGAAGAAAGAAACGTAAATAAATACAGTGTAAATATGAATTAAAAGACATTATACACAGTTAGCGAGCGTATCTCTCTAAGATATATACATATATGCGGCCCACCATTCCCAAACCTTATTTAATGCGGCCCTCAATATAAAAAGGTTGCCCACCCCTGGTGTAGACTGTTCAACTAAAATTCTCCAACTAATTACTAAAACTCTCATAGGACCTTACTTCCTGTCATACTTAACAGGAGTTCACTATTTACATTGTCAGGCTCTGTATTTTAAACAATTCTTTGAAAGTACAATAAAATACAATAAGCTAACTATTTGGACTGACATTTATCAAGTACACATAGCATCCCAATGTGCAAAAATACTCATTAAATACAAATAAATTCAAAAGTACTAATTGATAAAATGCTTCAGCAGGAATAAAAAGTGTAAAATTCTAAGCCTGCTTGCAATTCCTATTTTTTTAATATTTACCCAATTGATGTCACGGGAAGCTTTGAAAAACAATAATGGCAAAGATTCTCATACTGATCAGGAAGGAGGACTGCTGCGAATGGACGCTCAACAATAATTGATGATCCCTTAGGTATAAATCTATTTGCCTGAAGTGGAATAGAAGGAATAAAAAAAAATATATATAAAGAAAAATGTTATCTAATGTGGGCAATATTTCTGAGAATTTGAGCTTTTCAGTTTTTATTTTAACTGACCAGAAGATGTCTTCCTTTCTCTGGCGTATTGTTCAGTGTGAGAGCTTTTGATGCTTGTGACACTATCAAGTTGATTCCAATATAGACACTAGGCCTGGCAGCTGCTGGCGCTGGATGATCAATGATAGAGTTCTTTCTGTGAAGATAGTTTTAGTGTTAGACTGTTATCTTTAGATTAAACAAAAGTTTCCCTTTCAGACCTAGTGATCTGTAGGGCGGATGATGTAAAGGTCATCTGTTTCTGTGACCCACGTTTAACGAGGGTGTCATGTGGCCTTTACTTTTCCCAACATAAGTCAGGTACACATTAGAGTTGGGAGGTCTGTAGGGCCCATCAAAAATAAAAAAATTCAAAATCCCAGTTTATACAGAGATTTAAATCCAGGACAGCAGGTTTGAAAGCTAAGCACTTAATCCCTCAGCCATCTCGACCCCTAGATTAAAAAAAAATTACTTAATATATTTTAGATTCTCCTGAGTGTATTTTCAAAATATTGTTGTTATGAGAATCTGTAAGTAAATTAATGGTTTAGGTAATTAAAAATTACACTGAGAACAAATCTTTTAGAAGGTCCTAGACAAATTAGTCAAGACTGAAGAATGTCACTTCAGACCTATGAAAACATGTTGAATAAATTTAAGCCCAAGCAAAACTGAAAATGACTCACACAAGATTCAAAAGTTTTGAGGGGCTTTACGTTAGATAACGAATCCAAAGAATTAGTGTGCTGATCTTTGATTTCAGATAACTGTTAAACATCACAATAAAAAGAAAACAAAGAAAAAAGGTTTAGCTTTACCTTTCTGAAAAATGAGCAGCCAGAGAGGCAACTTCTTTCAAAAACTCTTCTGCAATGATATCAAGGGTATTAGAATGTCAATATAAATGCATGAAAAACTAATAAGCTACTTACAACTAACATCTGAACATTAGAAACTTAGATGTGATGAGAACATTCATCATATGTCTACAAGCATCAACAAACACAAATTGTTACCTTTACTACTCCCATTGAGACTGAACTGATTTCCATTAACAAACTCTTTTAGCATCTGGTAACCTGGGTTATATGATTAAGATCAATGCCAATGTAACTGAATCTAAAATAATAATATTTATGTGAAAGAAATGTTTCCTCAACATTGCAAACTAGTAGCTTTAATGTTACCAGCTAACTATGGTTGGAAATGAACAAAAGTTATGTCTATTAAATGAACAAAAGTTATGCCTAATAAATGAGAACATTTAGCAGACAGAGAGAGATATTGAACATAATTTAATTTGCTCAAAAAAAATGATATGATGGTGATGGATCTGATGTAAGTTATATTAAACACAAATCCATACATCAATCATTCAATAAGTAAATATCTATAAGTAGATAAGTCTTCTACTGAATTCAACAATATTCATTACAATAAGAATAGATAGTTACTTTCATCCAAGATCAATGCCGCTACTACTGAGGTTTAATATGTTCTGATTTTGTTTCATATTCATCTCACTAAACACTAGTAACTAAAGTGAAGGTATCCCTTTCAGACTTTGCCATCTATGGGGGCAGAAGGTGTAAAGCTAATTATCTTTTATGGCCAATGGTAAATGAAAGTGTCATGAGACCAACCCAATCACTAGTTGCCTTTACTTCCCCAAATATTTTTTCCCCCCCTCACTTTCGATTTGGAAGCCAAGTATTTCTGGCACACAGTGCCCACTAACCACTATGGGAGTCTGTATATCATGTCATTTTGGGTAGGTGTGCAAAGTTAGACTGCTTAGTCTTACTAAAGGTTCTAAATACCTAACATAAAGAAACATTCTCTTACTTTGTTCAGCTTGCTCCATCTGTCCCAGCCTGAGAAGTGCACTGGTTTTTCTAGACAGTAGCTTGTGAAAAGAATCTACAGGGAAACCTGATTCTGTTGCACGCTGAATGTCCAGCAAGCATTCCTACAATGTTAAAATATTTTTAAGACTAATAAACTGATGTCTTCAAAAAAACAACAACAACTTAGGATGATGTACACGTTACTTATATAATAGAAACCCTAGATAACACTCATTTTTAATAGGGAAAAAAAAAAGGATGATTTTAATATCTCAAATTAAAGAATCTCCCTTTTACAATTACAGATAACAATATAATGTCATGTGGGCAGATTATGTAATGGCTTGACCTCTGGTGGCATACACAGGAGTTAATAGGAGCCTAGATGGTTGTGGGAGATGTCAACCTTGCTCTTATGTGGTGCTGCTGAGTCAAAGGTCAGTGGTTCATGCCCATGTAGGGACTTGTATTCATCATTAATTGTTTAATGCTAAGTTTCAGAATCATACTTAGCTTAAAGATTCTAAGCTATTCAAAAGTTTTGTTTTAAAACTAACTTTTGTAACTCAGTGACAATTTAGAAACTGTATTGCTAGCCTCTCTTTTTTTCAAGATATGGAATGTCCCCATTAATTTATGCATTCTAATCAATTATGCTAATTTTAATAAATTAATTATTTTGAATTTGCATTTTATTAAAGGGGATAATGTTAGTTGTCATTAACAATATGCAATAAATATGGTGTCAAAACAGGAACTATGTACTTCATTTTGCTAAAGCTCAATAGCAGTCAACATGCAATAAAATTAATTTATAACCCCAGGAGCATGCCAGTTATGCTGTTTGAAATAAGCCAAATTACATGTAAAAAACAACAACAACAACATTACCTTGTAAAGCTCTAGATGGAAGAGAGCAGCTGACCTATTTCCAAAAGCGAGTGCTAAGTTGTCTCCTGAGCCAACAGGTGCATTTAGGCAGCTCTACAAAAATAGTTATGGTTTAACAATTTTTAGACAAAGAAAAGATACTCTAATAAACTGAATACAATAAATATGAGCTAATTCATCTTCCATAACAAAATAGACAGAAAGATAAATAAAATATAAAAGCTTATTAGCAGGAAGTAACCATCTTAATTTAACAGTGGTAGCTGTCACCTGGTGTGTTGACTTGTGTCAATATTTCAATAAAATTTTTTAAAAAGTTGGGTAGGCCTTGAAAAGAAGAGCTAAGGATAAGAGAAATACTACCCTAAGCATCAATCAAAATTGTTTACCATAATTGTTACTAACATCATTCTTTTCTGTTTTTCTAATAGCAGAAACTACCAGGAAATATCAAAGTAGAGTATTTATCGTGTTATTGTCTCTGTATGTGTACAAACTTAAGCCAATTTTCTGTACATCAGCAGTTATGCCACAGCTTCCAGTATTTATTGTTTATGAAGGTTGGTCATCTGACAGGGCCCAGATTGACGAATGTAGTATTATGACAAAGGATCAAACAGTTTTAAAGATATTGGCAGGTCTAAATGTTTTACTTAACAACAGTTAAACTTGAGGTATTCTAGGGCTAAAAGGAGAATTCACACACAACTGTTTTACATAATTCATTATAAAGCTTATATCAGCTCTGTCTGTCTGGTATACATTTTGAACACATTATTTCTCCCACTTCCCATTCTTGGATCAAGTTGAAACTTTGCATCTATATAAACTTAGTCATTGTTCCTAACAGAACATGAATCAAGAACAAATTTTAACCAATAAATTAATAAAACAGTGGTAATTAATTAATTTTGTTTGACATCAAAAAGGGAAATAAATTTTACAGCATTGAGATATATGGTTGTAAATTTGGAGTTTTTCCCAATAGAAAAGCTTTTTTTAAAAAAAATAATTTTTTTTATACTTTGCTTATTTTATTTATTATTTTATCAATGTAATCTTTAATACAAGTCTATTTTTTCATAGTTGGGATGTAACTTTGAATTAGTGAAAAGATATAAATTGAGCACAGCTTAAGATTCCAACAAAAGAGAGGGACTGCCTTCTCTCTCAAGGCTAAAATGATAAGATACATGAATTCCTTTGTTCCACAAATAACTAGAATCTACCAATTTCTTTAAAAAGAACCTTATCAGACCTTTCAATCTAAGATGCTGATGATGTAAAGTCGTCTGTGCTTAACGAGGTTGTCATGAAACCAGCAATTTACTTTACTTTTTTTCTAATTGATATCAGGTACTCATTAGAGTTGGGTTTAAAATGCCTAAATTAAATGTGATTAGGCTGAAGGAAATTCGATAAAGTTCATTTGATGTATGTGACTCGTCTAGACAGATATGGATAACTATTGGTTTTAAAACAGTTGTTTTTTTAAAGAAAAAAAAAGTTCCCATTCAGACCTTGTGGTCTATAGGGCAGAAGATGTAAAGGTCTTGTGGCCTACGGTTAACAAGGTTGTCATGTGGCCAGCACAATGACCAACTGCCTTTACTTTTTCCCAACTAATGTCAAGTACCCATTAGAGCTGGGTGGACTCAGAGGCGCCTGAAAGATCCCGAAATTAAAAATCCCAGTCTTCACCAGGATTTGAACCCAACACCCCTGGTTCAGATGCCAAGCGCTTTACTGCTCAGCCAATGTGGCTTGTTTTATATTAAGAACAAAAGGAATAGACTTAAATAAATTTAATTTGTATCGATCAATAAAATGATCTCATCTTATGCATAGAAGGGAAATTGTCCTTTTTAATTTCACAGCCATTCAATGTCAAAGAAACTTTTTTCATCCCTTGAGTGACTAATGGGAGTCCAAATACACACAGAGCACCTTGCCAGTAGGTAACAGGGTATAAAAAATAAAATGTTTAATAACCTGAGTGTAAGCATCAACTGCAGTTTTGTACTGCTTGAGTTGAAAGTACTTATTCCCTTTGTTTCTCCAGACTTTGGAAACCTCTGCTGATTTTCCGTGCCAGGTCTTACAGGCTTCAAAATATGTAGGTAGCCACTGGACATGTCTATGCAATTAGAATAAAATCTTAATAATAGATTTTAATAGAAATCAATAAAGGTTTTAAAGAAGATTACATAATTTGTACATTATTGTAATTTTTCAAACAAATTATATTCAATATATGTATGGCAGGACTATTGCATGGCATGTCACTGTCACACAATTGTTAAAATGTATATTATAATTGATATGATATAATGTTTGAAGTCTAATACATATAATACCTTAACTCTATATACTATAGTTATAGTGTCTATAGCCATACTAGAATCTATATAGATCTAGATTTAGACTAGATCAAGTACTGACAAGTAAATCATAAGTTATAATTAATACGGTAGTCAATTCACTTGAATGATAATTAATTTATATAGATCTAGATATAGACATCTAGATAATAGTAATTAATAGACAAAAAGATCTAGATGTCTTAATGTAGAATCTTATTCTTAATGCTATGACTATGGGTGATAATGAGATCTATTATTCTATCTATTCTTAGTCTTAATTGAATAACTCTACTCTAGTAACTCTACTTAGTCTCTTAGACTTTTACTTTTAGACTAGAATCTAGATCAAACTAAGCAAAGATACTAGAAATCATTATTCTTTATGTAGAATCTAGCTAGATCTAGATTTGTCACTTAGTCGACTTATATACTATTTCTAGATCAATATAGTAGAGTCAGACTAGTGACAACTAATGATGATCTACTGTTCAAGTCCAAGTTGTCAGTTGATCATCACTGTCCACTGTCATCAGATCATCATCAAGACTTAACTTTTTAAGTAAAATAGATCTTATCTTATCTTATTATACAGACGTTACTTCAAAAAAAGATGATGATTACGTCCTATGCGTCATGCATATTAACCAATGACCTAAATTCTGCCAAGTCACTGGTTTTCCTGGCTAGCTCAGGCAACCCATTCCATGCTCTAATAGCATTAGGGAAGAAGGAGTATTTGTACAAATTTGTCCTAGCATATGGGATGAGAAATGTGCTTTTATTTTTGTGTCTTTCTCAAACTTTCTAAGTATTTTTATTATATTTTGTTTTTGTATTTGAAGATTATGGTTCAATGTTTTATGTATAGACTAATTGCTACTTTACTTTTAAGTCTTCTATCCTGAAGGCTTTCTAAATTTAGTGATTTAACTAAAGGTGTTTCTCTAGTCAAGTCACAAGTGTGAATATTCGTTTGTTATGAATCTCACTCAACTCACTGCTCTATTTTCTTTTCTTTTTATTTTCAATTTTGTTTCTGTCTAGATATCTAAATTCTGATGCACCGCAAACTTACTTCAAAAAGCGCCTATGAAATATAAATTCAACACGTTCTTTGTTTGATTTCAAAGATCGAAACAAATTAAAATCATCAGTATTTTCTACTAAATGACAAAAAGTATCAATAGACTGTTGCCAGTTACCGAAACCAATGGGCGCAGCCATCTTTGTATACTAAGGGAAGCGACTCTATATATACTTCAAATATGATTTAGAGTTATTTATTATAAAAATAGTCAGGGATCCCTCTGTGACAGACAAAGGTAAATATTCCTCAGTAATAGAAAGAGAGGAACCGACTTTTGAGGAAATAAAAATTACAATCATTAAAATCAAAAGACACGAAGCACTCAACTCTAATGGCCTTCAGTCTTTAAAGTGGCAGGCGTTCACAGACCTGTTCACTCTATGTTGGGATTAGTTAGGAAAAATGCGCTGTTCTACGTTTTCCACCTATCGAGATGCTATCATATCCCTATATAAAAAGGGTGACAAGTCCAACTGCTCCACCTATCGAGATGCTATTATATCCCTATATAAAAAGGGTGACAAGTCCAACTGCTCCACCTATCGAGATGCTATTATATCCCTATATAAAAAGGGTGACAAGTCCAACTGCTCCACCTATCGAGATGCTATTATATCCCTATATAAAAAGGGTGACAAGTCCAACTGCTCCACCTATCGAGATGCTATTATATCCCTATATAAAAAGGGTGACAAGTCCAACTGCTCCACCTATCGAGATGCTATTATATCCCTATATAAAAAGGGTGACAAGTCCAACTGCTCCACCTATCGAGATGCTATTATATCCCTATATAAAAAGGGTGACAAGTCTAACTGCTCCACCTATCGAGAAGCTATTATATCTCTATATAAAAAGGGTGACAAGTCTAACTGCTCCACCTACCGAGATGCTATTATATCTCTATATAAAAAGGGTGAAGTCTAACTGCTCCAACTATCAAAGTCTTACACTTCTCTCAGTAGCAGGAAAGATAACCTGAGATCTTTGCACGAGTCCTACTTACATGGCTGCCTGGTGCGGTTTGCGTGCTGTACTGACGTAGGCCTATTTCCGATGGTCCCGTGTTCAAACCCTGCCCGCTCCCATCCCCCGTCGTTCTGCGGAGATTTGGACTAGCAAGTAAATTATCTTCAACTCTGAAGGAACATCCGAAACATGTAAAACATTTTACAAACATTTTTTTTTCACTTGATCGACTGACCAACTCTATAGTGGAAGATGTGCTGTGAGCCAATGTGGCTTTAGGGGCTGGTAGAAAAAGATGAAGCAGAACCTGGGCATATGGACCTCCTTTTAATGTTTTGGACACGGTGAGACGCGATGGTTTATGGAGGATACTTTTCCACATCTGCTACGTCATCCGCCTTTAAGTTCAACAAAAAAAAAAAAAGAAAAAGAGATCGCCTTTGGCACATGGTCATCCCATATGCGTGATAAGTGCTCTACCCAGCGCAGCTCTTGAATGGTAAGTAGGCATATTGCCTCTATACTATCTGCCCTGCCTTCCATTAGAACGTAGTAGGTTAACTCTTTCTCTCCTAACTGACGATACCAGCGTTGATTCCACCAGAATGTGGTAAATAATTACGGAAAGAAAGAGTTAAGGTAGTCCTACCCGCGTATACCTATTACGGAGCAAAGGCACCTTTGATGTAAGCGTTCGACTAGCCTTGGATGACTCATCTCTAATTTTTAGTACGGGAGAGCATGCACCGTCGGTGTGGAGAACTAACATGATGTAGATGCCATTCTGCAGGCAGGCGTCATCTCATTTCATGTATCATTGCTATAAAGAATATGTCGAAGCAAATTAGATCAAGCACACACTCCTTCTTTACATCATGTTTTTACAGAGAAATGAGCTGATAGGTTACCATTGTACTTGATGTGACCCTTTTGACTCTCATGCAGCTGCTTCGGAATAGCAATGAATCTGTGTTAGGCATCCGAGCCGAGATAGAATCCTCCACAAGCCATCGCGACTCACTGTGCCAAATGCTTTGTTGAGATCGAAAAAGGCAGCGTACAAGTCCAGCTTCTGTTCTCCGCATTTTCTCTGCATTTGACACAAAACAAAACAAAAATCATGTTCAATGTACTTCTACGCTCCAAGTACCAATTACTTACTACTGTAAGTACCGCAGGCAATATTTTCCCATTTAAATGGCAATTTGCGTCATCAAACTTTGATGTCCTAAATAATTGACGCAAATGCACCCGATAGAGGAAATTGTTTTGTTTTTTCTCTCTTTCCTTGCGCAAGAACCACAGATCAAGAGCAACAATATTCTCCCGGAGCTCACATCAGATTTTATTTCCAGGAAGCTGATAGGGGGAACTAAACCTGGAACTCTAAAACGTCATCAAATTTACCCGTGACAGACGCAGAGACAGACAAAAAAATTGATGTTAATGAAATGCATTGCTGCAGCAAGAAGGGCAAATACAAAGATATTTCCCACAGAGCTTCTGTATTGGTACCGGTATTATATCTTAGGCTTATCCATCTTCTTCTTTGTATGTTTTTTAAACTAATGTTCCTTCAATGATTTTCTGTGTTGATTTAAGGATAACTCAGTGATGGCCAAACTATTTCAGTCGGGAGGGGGGGGGGAATATGCTGTAAACATTAATTTCCAAAGCGCGACCGCTTTACTGATGAGTCTATCTATCTATCTATCTATCTATCTATCTATCTATCTATCTATCTATCTATCTAGGTCTATCTATCTAGGTCTATCTATCTATCTATCTATCTATCTATCTTTCTAGGCCTATCTATCTATCTATCTATCTATCTATCTATCCACCCACCTATCCCCCACACCCAAAAATATGAAATATATAAAATAGTACTTCAGATGTTAAAGACTTCTTGTTTAGATCTACATTGTTAAAACAAGCAAAAATATATTAAAATTCTTTTTAAAACAAAAGCTTATCTAAGAGGAAGAACTCTGTAATACATCTATATCTCTCAATAATGTAGAAGTTGTTTACCTTATTCAATAGAAAAATGGACTAATTGTTGTTTTTTTAAATTGATTCATATTTTGTGAGGTACAGTAAATGATTGTTTAAAGTTGCAATTTGATCCGAGAATGGGTGTGCCAAAAATGACTAGTACAATTATCCAAGAGGTAGCCATATCTGTCAATACTGAAGGATTAATTTTCCTTCGTATCAAACAAGATACTTAATAAACAGACATTATTTGACTGATTTATTATTTTTTTTACAAATTTATTAAAGTGTTGTCTATGCCAATGAATAATTGTGCTAAGTTTCAACATGATCCGAGAGTGGGTATTGGAGTAAAAATGTGTACAAACATTTACCAGACAGACAGATAGACAGACAGTTGATATAAGCCTTGTAAAAAAAGAGTAAATGTGTAGAATTGAAATTAGAGCTATAAGGGATCTGGAAGTTAATTTAGAGGTTTTTAAAAAGAGTGCAAATTTTGTATTGTCTTCTTTTAAAAACATAATTAGTGGTGAGTGAATCAATCAGGCCCTTGTATATATTACTATATTATATATTACTTGACCCAGCAAGTGACTGATATTACTTAACCTATGTACCTTGACCCAGCAGGTGACTGGTATTACTTAACCTATGTACCTTGACCTACCAGGTGACTGGTATTACTTAACCTATGTACCTTGACCTACCAGGTGACTGGTATTACTTAACCTATGTACCTTGACCTAGCAGGTGACTGGTATTACTTAACCTATGTACCTTGACCCATCATCCATCCATCCATCCCAGTGGTGCTACAGCCCATGGAGGGCTCTGGTCTGCTTTAACACATCCTTTCATTCAGATCTCTCCTGGGCCTTTCGTCTCCACACCCTAACCCTAAGCTGCTTCAGATCTGCTTCCACATCATCTATCCATCGCATTCGGGGTCTGCCTTTAGGTCGCCTGCCTTTTGGTTTTTGCCTGTATACGATTTTCGATCCTCTGTTGTCTGACATTCTTTCAAGGTGACCTGCCCAACGTAGTCTGTTCTTTTTTATTTTGTTCACTATTGGTGGGTCTTCATACAATTGACCTTGACCCATCAGGTGACTGGTATTACTTAACCTATTTACTTTGACCCAGCAGGTGACTGGTATTACTAACCTATGTACCTTGACCCAGCAGGTGACTGGTATTACTTAACCTATGTACCTTGACCCAGCAGGTGACTGGTATTACTTAACCTATGTACCTTCTTGACCCAGCAGGTGACTGGTATTACTTAACCTATGTACCTTCTTGACCCAGCAGGTGACTGGTATTACTTAACCTATGTACCTTGATCCAGCAGGTGACTGGTATTACTTAACCTATGTACCTTGACCTACCAGGTGACTGGTATTACTTAACCTATGTACCTTGATCCAGCAGGTGACTGGTATTACTTAACCTATGTACCTTGACCTAGCAGGTGACTGGTATTACTTAACCTATGTACCTTGACCTAGCAGGTGACTGGTATTACTTAACCTATGTACCTTGACCCAACTGGTGACTGGTATTACTTAACCTATGTACCTAGACCCAGCAGGTGACTGGTATTACTTAACCTATGTACCTGCTTGACCCAGCAGGTGCCTCGTATCACTTAACCTATGTACCTTGACCTAGCAGATGACTGGTATTACTTAACCTATGTACCTAGACCCAGCAGGTGCCTCGTATTACTTAACCTATGTACCTTGACCTAGCAGATGACTGGTATTACTTAACCTATGTACCTTGACCCAACTGGTGACTGGTATTACTTAACCTTTGTGCCTTGACCCAATAGGTGACTGGTATTACTTAACCTATGTACCTTGACCCATCAGGTGACTGGTATTAACCAGGAGTACTACGACTTCGTGGAGTCCTCCAGCCAGATCGCCAACGAGAGTGCCCGGAGCGGAATGAGAAAGGTGCAGAACAGGCTGATGAGGTCGCCGTACTCGGAACTTCACGTTCCGCCGGACTGCACGTTCAACATGGTAGAGGAGAATTATTTCGCCAAACAGATTGGTTTCAGTGTAAGGTCACTGGAGACGTTGGGTCAAATCTCATGTTACTAGGCCATAAACATTAAGCGTGGGGGCTGAAGGTTATATGTAGAGTGAGACCAGATGATGTGTTAGATTATATGCTTGTTAAGTAGGGCTGTCCGTAATGCCTAGTGCTACAAATTTAGTGCTATGCCATATTCATCGTATGCCTTTAGAGTAGGACTTATGTCATCTGTAGCGTTAGATCAAAGTTAGTGATACGTCATATGCCCTTTAAGTAGGACTTATGTCCTGTGTAGCGTATTGTTAGGCTGTAAGGCCTACCCATTGTGTGCTCTTAGGTCACATTAAGTGTTTGTCTTAGGGCATGAATGTTGAAGTGTGATATATAAATATATTATTATGATTATGTTGATTAAACTGTATGGAACATCATATTTCTTACACTTGGTTCTAGAAATATATAAATAGTATCTCTCTCTGTGTATATATATATATATATATATATATATGCACACTCCTACAATTTGAATATTTCCCTATTAAAGTAGACGTGCATTAAGCTTACAGTGGAATATACATTCCAAGACTTTAAAAATCTTATTGTAAAAATGATTTATGTGTATGCCTATGCAAAAATAGTTATTCATGGTTAAAATAAAAAAAAAGAATTGGGATGGGGGTTTGTTTCAATAGACAGCGCTTTTAGTAATTGAGATCTAAGTTTGACAGACTGACGAACAGGCAGCTGTAAATAAAAATCTTCTTTATCCTAAGGGGGCATTAACAAATATCGTCAGTAACGCCAATAAATAGGTCCACAGTCTATATATAGTACTCTAGGCTCTACAACATTTCTTCTAAAATATTTTTGTCTCACTGACCAACATTCTCACAGATCCTTTCTTTTATTTTTTTCAATTTAGGTTGGCTCATGGAAGAAATATGTAAGTTAACCATTTAGTTTTAATAAGATAATATAAGATGAAAATAAGATAAGATAAAGTTAGCGTTATTATAAATAAATGAAAGTAAAGATGAGTGTAAGCAATCATATCCAAATTATCGAAGGAAAAGATCGAGTCACCTGTCCCGAATTTAATCTTCCGAAACAAGTGTTGCCTTTTTCTTTGTCCTGATTGTTTGTTTTTAAATCTATTTCTCTGCTTGCGGCATAGCTCAATTATGTCTGCCTCTTCTTATTTTTCCTGTACTGTTCCCTGAGGGAAGGTTTTAGCGAGCCCCGATGATCTTGTAATATGGCCATGTATTTTTAGCTTGCGTTTTTTTTTTACTATAGTTAGCAGGTGATCATAGGGTCCAATTGCTGCAGTAAGTGTTCATTAAAAATACATAAATACAAATATGATATTTTTTGTAGGAAGCAACAGAGTTTCAAACAGTCAAACTGAACATATTTAAAGGCTCGACCAGCAAGGTAGACATATTATTAGCTAGATCCACATTGTAGATGTACACTAAACTATTCAGGCTACCATTAGCTATGTAGAAATTACCTTTTTTTTTCGGATATTATGAACTGTGGAGATATACCGTTCTACATTTTATATGTTGTTTAATTATGTGAAAAGATCAGTTTTAAATTAGCTGAGGAATAAATGAATGACGACACATCTCTCACGCACAGATCCATCTGGTGATTCATAAGAAATCATCTTTCATTGGAATCATGAAGGTTCTTCCCCCTTCCAAGATGTCAGAGGCGCGCACTGAGCTCAACGTCTTGAGTCTCTCTAGAGATAGCCCCTTCATTATACGTGTGATGGATGGCTTTGTACTGGAGGTCAGTAAAGTTGTAGTTTTCCTAATGATAAATGTCATCTACTATTTGTTCTCAGATACAGTAGAACGTCGTTTATCCGACTCAATTGGGACCGGACACCGTTCGGATACGCGATTGTTCGGATAACCGAAAACCGAAGCGATCCATGCAGTATATGCAACCGGGCACTATACGAATATTGAAAATCATCACATGCGGGACACGTGCGTGAAGAACGAGCAAAATAGGTGACAAATGTCGCAATTTTACCTTTATTGTGGAAAATAATCACTTATTTTTCGTATTCATACAGTATATGTGCATTACAGTACATGTGGTTGATAAAAAAAAAAAAAAAACTGGTCCGGATATTTGACGCTCCGGATAATAAACGTTCGGATAAACGACGTTCTACTGTAAATAAAATACCATCACCCTTTCCGCGTACCCTTGCAAAGAAGTGTAATTATGTAATCAAAACGTGTGCTTGGCTTTCCCAGCAAAAGACGTGCACTACATAAGGTGTCTTTTTTTTCCCCCCAGAATTATTACATATTTCTCGAATTTGCTCCATTTCGGACGTTAGATCACCTAACTCAGGCAATGAGAGGATTGGGGTCAGACTGTGCCAGGTCAGTATAGGGTTGATTACTTGAATCGGTTTCTTTGTCTAAGCCAAAAGTCTTAAAATATCCAATTAAATTAAGTTTCCATCTAAACGATTGAGGTCAAATGTTTCTGTGAACACAATGTAAATGAAAGTTTCCCTTGCAGTGTCTTGTCTGCTTCTATCAACAGATTGTACGCCATGGAAGTTACTTGCGCCCTCAAGTTTCTACACGAGAGGAACATAATGCATAGGTCAGGCTTTTTTTAAAAATTATTGTCATTAGAGTTTAATTCAATGGATACCATCACATATAGAACTAGAAGGGTATGAGAAGGTTTACACACTCGCCTAGAGTGGGAGAACAAACACACAATTAAACATTGCACTCTATCCAAAAGAAATGAAGAAACTAGTTGTGAATAAAATAAATGAGAAATAGACAAGCTCTCAGCCAAATCACAAGAAAGGTGATGCCTATTTTAGGCTATCCCGACAAATCCACGTCTAATCTTTCGACTCAGGACCGGACACAACAGAATGAGACAACATATGTTCCGGAAGCTCAAAATTGGAACCAGTGAAATCTGCCCGTGTGGAGTGTCACCAGAGAATGCTGACCATGTCCTTCAAATTGTTCTCATTACCATGAGTCTCACACAAGACAATAGCCCCAAAACACTCCAATAGAATGAAAACTCCCTGATTTGGAAACCACTGCGCAGTTCATCTCATGTATTGCTCTAGTCATCTGAACCCTCCAACATAAAAATGAGAACGAGGAAGAAGAAGAATTAGAGTTTAAACTAGATCTTTTGAAACCTTAGATTCTAGGCAAGCAGTGTAAGCTATCGTTCTGTCTGAAAGGCTTCTGTGACTTCCAAGCAGAGGCTAATTCGTTACTCCTGTTTTTTTTTTTCCGGGGGTTGTGGTCCCAAAACACTCGGACTAAAGGCGAGGCCGAAGTGTGGGTGTGAAGGAGCGAAGTGTGGACAATAAAACTGTGACAGGTGCCTGACTTGCTGTGGCTCTCTTCCAACCATAATAGTGCAATAAACCCCAGAGGCGTAGTGAGGGGAGGGCAAGGGGGCATGATGCCCCGGGCGCCACCCCCAAGAGGTGCCACACGCAGAGGGACGAAAAAAACAACAACAAATATGATTGTTTGGAAATGTTATAACTAACAAAACATTTTCACATCGAAATAATTACTACTTGCATGCCATGATCTGCCTTAGGCCTATATACTCTCATCATGTCATGCTTATTTTAATTCTATAAGAGACTTCAAGTCCCGTTAAATCGTATGCATTCACTGCATTCATAATTGAATTTTAGAAAAATCGAATTTAAAAAATTCAGAAACACCACAGAGTGTCAGAGTTCTTTTTAGCGCGTAAAACCGTAGGGTATTTTGTAGAAGTTAAAATTGTTGTAGATATTTTAGTTAGAACATTCTGTGGTTTTTTGTTAAATATATTTTATTTATAAGTCTATATTTGTATGCGATGTTTAGGAAAATAAAGGGGGGGGCACACGTTTTGCTTAGTACGCCTCTGCCTTAGCCCTATTGGAGTTCTAGATGTATTTCCTTTACGTCTGGCTTGGTAGGTACATGCCTTTTTAGCCTTTTTGAAAATGATTATTTTCTTTTGTCATACTTCTGTCCACAAGAGATGTCAAACCTGAAAACATTTATATCTTGCTGTCGGGTCATGTTGCTCTAGCTGATCTAGGATCTTCGCTACGGATGGATGGCGACACCATCGTCTCTGCTCCTTGCGGAACTTACGTCACGCGGCCTCCGGAGGTAATAATAATTTTAAAAAATCAAATCATTATGTTATATATATATATATATATATATATATATATATATATTAATATATATATATATATTACTGATTATGGGTTTGTTCTCTAAGTCTTACCCAAAGAAGATCGTGCGAAGCTTTTACATCACAAAATAAACTACATACGACTTCTAGAGGTTTTATCTTAATGGAACAGTGATCGCGAAGGTACTCCTTGACTCCCTCCTCCCAACAGACTGTACTGTCTGTGTGAATATGTTACATTTTATTTGTTTCAGGTCTGGAGCGGCCACCCTTACTCCAAGTCTGTTGACATTTGGCAGTTTGGCATGACTTTGTTCAATATAATTTCTAATTCGGTACATCAAAACCTTCTATCTATCTATCTATCTATCTATCTATCTATCTATCTATCTATCTATCTATCTATCTATCTATCTATCTATCTATCTATCTATCTATTTATTTATCTATCATGTGGATTAGCTAGGGATTTGGGGTCCCGGAGCTTGACCTCTTTAAGGACCCCTGCATTTTGACATTCGACATCATAACATGAGATAATGGAGTAATATTTAATGTAAAAACAAATATGGGACACTCATTTGGGGCGGGGGGATTTTCCCTAGCTATGCCACTGTGATAATCTAACTATTCTATCTATCCGTCTGTCTGACTTCCTGTCTGTCTCTCTGTCTACCTGTTTGTCTTTCTGAATGTTTGAATGTCTGTACATCCGTCTGTCAGTCTGTATTTCTCTCTCTCTCTCTCTCTCTTATTATATCTATCTATCCGCCATCTCTTTTCAGACATTTTAGGACAGCGTTTTTCAAACTCTTAGTGAATTCCTTTAATCTTATAAGTACAATACAATAGGGAGACATACCGACAGCGTATTCAAAAAGATCCATTTAAAACGTTTCGACAATTATGCCAGTGTGAGTCGAGTCCAGTGTTAACCAATCTTTAGGTTGTCAGATTACTCAAACGTTTCTCAGTGGCTCAGGTACCACCGCTCTGTTGACATTTCTCGTGTAAACGAATGCGCCACGCTTGAAGACATCTTGCCAAACACAAGGATAATCTTACCACGATCTAGCCCCTCATACACAGATATGCTCCTCTGCCTCGAACGTCTCTGATACATCAGTATCGGCTCGTATCAGCCTGGAACCATTCTCTGATAAGGTGTTATGGCACAATTAGAAATGAATTATTTGTTTCGTAAATAGGGGAAGCATTGGCCAAGAGACAACGACGTGACTAGTAAAAAGTAAACTAGGTTTTAAGGGAGAATAGCGAAATATCAACCGAAGCAAACCGAATACTTTTGGAAGGCTTTAGAGAAAGGAGCTTTTCGGAACGTCGAGATTTACCAAGACGACATTCGACGGTTCCCTTTGTTAGTATTTAACTTATTCGACATTCGCTATCAGTGTCGACTATCTTCTATTGTTGGCCTTTTGCCTGTGTTATTGTATGTCGTCATTTTCGTGTTACCTCCCTTGGACTTAGTTGCATTAGACACAGCGCGGAGGAGTCAATCATTCTCATAGGAGAATGAATTCTGAAGCTGAATGAAGAAAAACGTACCGAATCCCTTTGCTCAGACATCACACCAGCTGGCTAGGGGGTTGTGGGATAGATTCTTAGGTCTGGGGGGTGCTTCGCTGGTAAAAAGTTTTGCTTTTTAAAATGTGTAGCTTGCAGCAATGCAATTGGATGATATAGATGGCATTTGTTGCAGTGGCCCATAGTCCACCCCAACCGAGAGAAACACATTAGTCTGGTCAACAATGGCAAGATTCTATTCTCCGATCATTTCAAAGACGATGCTTCCACCAACCTAATCGGCAAGGTAAGAGACAAATGTGGCCAGAGAGCGCATGAATAGGACTTGTTTTTTTGGGTAGGCTAACTTTGTTCATTTTCTTTAATTGCAATTTCTGCAAGAAAATGGTCTAGATTTACGTTTTTGAAAAATCAGTCCAATAAATCTTGCATAGTCTCGTCTGTCATGTGTTAATAAAAAATGTCTGGATTTATTGTGTGGGCAGAGTTCTGGCGCTGTACGGCTCCAATGCTTTAAAAACTGCTTCTAGTGCCAAAATGCTGTCGTAGCTAGCTGGCGCGGATTTCTGCCACTCCACAGAATATTCCTGGATTATTAGAAAAAGAAATAATGTCTAACGTTAGTACTTTCTAATATTTAAGAGTCGGCAACCCTTAGACAGCGTGAAACATATAGTGCTACATTCTGACAGATCCATTGACGCCACTGATCCCAAACTGTATCTCTATTTGCAGTTCCTTTGGATGCATCAGCTGCGTAAAGAGAGGGGGGGGGGGGGTCCTGATGTGTCTGTGTGACATCGTTTCGACCATATCTAATGCCCAGACATTCATCTCATTTCTTTGAGACCATCCATAGTTGCTTGGCCCCAAATCACCCCAATAGAAAGAAAACTATATGGAGAGCTCCATGATTTTGAAACCACTGCGCAGTTCATCTCATGTATTGGTCTAGTCATCAGAACGCTCCAACATAACAATGAGAACGATGAAGAAGAAGAAGCTTGGCCACTGAAGGCCGCATCATCAAGAAGAAGAAAAAAAGTTGAATTACACGGAACCAATCTACTTGGGCTTCATTTATACTATTTGGTCAGCGGTCCGGTCGAAAGTATTCTCCAGGCTCGGTTCTGGGCGAGTCTCTCCAACTGTCCCCACTTCTAGCCCTGTAACGGCTTCACAATGGTGTGAATGGGCCTGATCTTCGTGGTGGCGACTAATTCGATGGCTCTAAAGGTGTTCTTCAACTGAAGGAAGGCTGCTTGAGATTCCCCAATGCGGGTTCTGACATCTGCATCTGTTCCTCCATGGTTATACTGCCAAGGTACTTGAAGCTTTCCTACTCTTCCAGTGCCGCTGTCATGGGTGTGTCGTTGGAAGCCATGATCTTGACCACTTTGCTTTCTCTCTATTTATGTTATGACCCAGTCTAGTTGAGTTTTCCACAACGCGCTTATCTTTTCCTGCATCTATTGATTTGAGAGATAAGACAGTTCATCTGTGTAGTCGAGGTCATCCAGCTGCATTAGACTTGTTTAAAAATATACTTTCTTTTTTGTTAGTATTAAATTTTGCTAAATGTTTTTTATTTTTCTCTTTGTCCAGATGCTGCAGATCAATCCAAACAGAAGACTTACCAGTGGCCAGATACTAAAACATGAATATTTTGAGCCTCTGAAAGAACCGTACAGTCCTCCTTTTACTCGTGAGTTACATTTCCCCCACTTCACAGTGTGCCTTTTCATTGTCGAAATCAACACAGCGGTGTAAATAGCTACAATATGACCCAAAATATTTACCCACATCATGATAGATTGTTTGTATAGGTACCGGGTAAAACATCCAAGGAAATTTAATTTCACAATGAATTCATTAGTATCAAATACTGATATCACCGTTACATTCCAATAAAAATGGCTGGTGTAATTTAAAACAACAACCAAAATTTAAGCTGTCTTTAAAGACAACGTCTTTTAAGTATGCACCACCAAGTTCAATTAACACAACCACTTTCTGTAAGCACTACCATTTTCTATGAGCACCATCAATCCCATTACGATCTTGTGTAATGTTTTAAGTACACCTTTCAGATCTTGCGATCTAATGGGCAGATGATGTAAAGCTCATCTCTTTCTATTGTCTACGGTTTACGAGGTGTCTTATGACCAGCGCAACGACCAACCGCCTTTACTAATGTCAGTTACCTATCTGTGTTGGGTGGACTGAGAGGCATCCTAAAAATCCCGAAATTTAAAAAAACAAGATTACAAAGACAGTTTGTGCGGAAACACAAACTCAAAATCGGCCCCCGAAGTGGTCCACCCAGGCAGGCTTCAATATTTTTAGAAAGAACATCCAAATGAAATTATATCAAAGACAAATGAGACATAAGAATGGAGAAAGAAAGTTGACAGATCTTGTGTAGTTCCCCAACGGTACAGCTGATCAAAGGATAGGTGCAAGTGATTTGCAAAGTTAGATGTGAACCTGGCCTAACTAGTTCCCCTTTCAGACCTTGTGATCTATAGGGCAGATGATGTAAAGTTCATCTGTTTTTGTGGCCTGCGGTTAACGAGGGTGTCATGTAGCCAGCACAACGACCAACCGCCTTTACTTTTCCCCATTTAATATCAGGTACCCATTGGAGCTGGGTGGACTCAGAGGCGCCTAAGGATTCCGAAGTAGAAAATCCCAGTCTTCACCAGGATTCGAACCCGGGGCCCCCGGTTCGGAAGCCAAGCGCTTTGCCGCTCAGCTACCGCGCCTCTCCTGGCCTAACTATGTTTTTCAATTGATGTAATTGTTTTAAAAAGGCTCAATCTCTTATTCGAATGCTCAAAAAAAAAAAAAAAAAATAAAATATGGAGTGTGAATTCTTCAACAAAGTTGACGAAGATGACGTTTACAAGATTACTATACGTTTCAATTTAGGTCTAACTTATAATGCATACTAATTAGCTTTTTTCTCTTTAAAAAACTGCTTGCATAACTGATTTAAAAAATGAGATTTTTTGCTTTCAGAAAAAAAAGTATCCGTTGCATCAGAACTTTGAATGGTCTAAAATATTGTGATGTCGGATTTTCAATATCTTTTCTAGTTTACGAGATCTAAACGGGACGGACGGACAGACGGACAGACATTTCGCACAAAACTAATAGCGTCTTTTCCCCTTTTGGGGACCGCTAAAAATAGCTGTCTTCACCGAGATTCGAATCTCAGTTCAGAAGCTACTCAACCACAAAGCGATTGACATACATCGCGGTAGACAGTTCCCCTTGTGCTCACACTCGCCACCCCAGCTTAGTATCTTAATAAAGGCAATGGGTTAACCTTTTGTTTTTATCATAGTTGTTTGTGTACCGATGAAAACCAGCTGGATCTTATAGAGTGTGACTTTTTAATGAGTTAGTGTATGCTTTTGCTTGTCCTGATGTGTGCTTGTCTCAGTAAGCGGGTGCGTGCTCACTTTCGTATTGCTTTGACATCCACAGCGCTCCAGTTGTTCAACCTGTTTGACCTTGGCGAGGAGGAGGTGGTCATCAAGGTCTTAGTGAACTCGCTGGAGAGCACATTGTGATCGCGTGCTACAAACTGTCTGAATTCGCAGACAGATATTGGAAAAATGTTGAGCCCAAATATGAACTGTTTCTCCTCTCCCTTTCAGACCCCCTCCAAGTGGAAGTATCAGGTAGCAAGGTGTTATCTTAGAAGGAGATTAATGAGCTGGTCTCAGGGATGGATTGGGGTGCCGAAGTCGGTCCTAGCATTAGCACACAATATGTTCACACTAACTCGCATTCTATATGTCCAAAATAAGTATATATCTTAAATTATCTGTTAATCGCTTAGAGATTGAAGCTTCCAAGTATCAAGGTTTACATGTATGAGTTATTGAATTATCCGGGAAAATGCGTTAGGTTAGTATTATTCTGTAAACTCATTTATAAAAAATAAATCAAAGACCATACATGACTCTCCGTGGGCCCCTTTCTAGATGAGAATATTATAAAGTCTTTGGCAATTTAATACGAGACTTATTAGCCTACCATTATGCGGCGGTCCTGCTGGCCTAAAGTGTGCCGTCAACCAGTTTTCCCCGAATGATCATATGACCAGTCCACCAGTCAGGTATAAAATAATACTAATCAACCCTAAAAGGAAACAATGCTTTGACTTTTGATGATTGGACATAACTCAAAAAACTTAAGAGACACTGAAGTTGAATGAAGGAAGATGCTCATGATCAATACGACATAATTTGACCAGTGGAAAGAATCTAGAATCCTGTAAAAAAAAAAAAAAAAATTCCCCCCATCATGTCATTTGATATAATTGAGAACTAGATGTACATGGAATTTAGTTTTGTGTGCTATTATTATGTGTGAATTTCATGTTGAAGTTTCTTGTGTTACAAAATAAATTGATTTAAACTTTTGTTTAACTTTGTGTTTTCATGTCTCCTTTGCCATTAGTCTGTCCTTTTGTTTGTCTGGTTCCTGGAAACTCAGTATAGATCGAGGCTCTAGAAGAGGGGTTCCATTGGACAAATCGATTTTATTTTAGGCTTTGAGTCCGTGACACGCGAATCAGAGATAAACATTGCACATCTATTATAATACAGTAAATTACTGTCACAATCTAAGATAGTGGTAAGATAGATGTCACGTTGAAGATTATCTTGATCTATAACGCACCAAAAATGATTGTGGTTGCCTAGGATTTAGAAATCGTCAGTTGATAAGAGTTTCATCTAGAAGTTGCCAGTTGATAAGAGGATCATCTAGAAGTTGCCAGTTGATAAGAGGATCATCTAGAAGTTGCTAGTTGACAAGACGATCTAAGTATATTATTATATATTCAATGAAGAAACTTCTCTTCGTCTAAAACAAATACTTTAATTCAGAACTTGGAAAAGCTATTCACAAATAATTACAATGGTTAAATGTACTTGAATAAAACATGAAAATGTATAATTCTATTTGAATAATTGATCTACACAATAATATAATGTTATCTTCTTTCTTTGAGTTCTAACACGATACTTTAGTACATCTTATCCCTAACACGTTCCGTAATATCTCCAAGCTTACAAAGCTTTGGGCGATTTGTCATGTGACTAAATATCTCTTTGCCGCTTGGTAAAAATCTGACCAATAAATGCTGCTCAATGCACAATAATCAATATTTCTAACCAATCACATTTATTCCAAAACATAAATTTGTTGCATGATGAAATTCCCCGAGGTGGCTGAAATTCTGCTGGCAGACCTTAGTCCAAATATAGATACAGTGTACGTGACAATTGCATTTGTTCAAACTATATTTATAGTAGAAAGGGTTTCAGTTTTTTTCTTAATAAAGAGCGTAAAAAGGATCTTGAACTGTAAACAAAGGGAAGAGAACTCTTATTTAACTTTTTAGTGTAAAAGATCCCCAAATCAACAAAAACTGATGGAAGAAGTTAATACATTTCTTACCTTTACATTGGCTGTTGTTACAACCTTTTGGATACACCATTTTTTAAATGTTATTTTGTTTTAACTGCCCTCCCCCTCTATCTCTCTCTTAATGAAAACATTGCCTCCTCTATTTAGTACACACTATCTGGATTGTCATTGGGTTAACTTACAAAGAGTTAAAATACTCTCACAATAAAGGCTATATAAATAATTCAAACGAAGTCGTTTAAATATTTTGTTTAATTTCTTCATTGTAAAATATTAACAATAGACAAAAAAATCTGAAAATAATTCTATATTTAGCATTAGCCAGACGATAAGATCTAGGCGACTTATCAAAGGCACAAAAAAAAATTACAATCTGAACTCTGAACTATAACATTGCATTGTTATGTAGCATAGTAATCAACTAGACTTTTGTTAAAGCAAGTGAACTTCTAGAACATAGGCCTAACTATATAGATATAGATCAATATTCCAAACCAATTTTATATATAGGATAACTCTAGATTATATTTGTTTCGGTAAACTATCTTTCTTATGGATGCTCTCCCAAAGTTTATATTAATCTTTCATTTAAACGCATTGGACACCTCACTTTTAATTGTGATTATTATCTACCTGTCCTTTGTGGTTGACTACACTGTTGGGATCCTCGTTAGTCAAATGTAATAATTGTGAAATTGGTTTTCGATTTTATGCACTTTTTAAAGTCTTATTAGCAGATGACATTCTCTACTTGGGTGGAAAGAAAAAAAGTAGGTCAAAAGTCTAAAGTTTGCTACAAAGCTTCTATCAACTCACTCTGTCTGTCTGTCGGTCTGTCTGTCTGAAAAAAAGTTCGAATACGTTTTTTTCTCCTTTTTCCCATTCTCGGATTAAGTTAAAACTTTGCACAATAATTCATTGCACCTAACAAAGCAAAAAAATTAACCATTTAGTTCATTAATTGTTGGTGAATAACTATTTGTTTGATATCAAAGTAAAGGGAATGAATCCTACTTAATGAGAGTTGTGGATGTATATATGGATTTAGTCCCCTTATTACGTTTTAACACGTTTTCCTATTTTCCGATCAAGTTGAAATTTTGCAGAATATCACATAGTCGATGACAATACACGAATCAATCCATATATTAACCAATTAAGTAATCGTTTAGTAGTAATTAATTGTTTTGTTTTATGTATCAGTAAGGGAGCTAAACCCTGTAATTTTCAGATAAATGGCGGATCTTTCTTTAGATAAGCTTTTTTTTTTAAATATTATTTTTTTTCTATTGCTTGTTTTTTCTTTTTGACGCTACTATTAGGGTCTATTCGTAACCGGAAGTCTTAGATACAAAGATACATATTTCAGAAGAAGGGCATCAAATGAAAAAAAACAACACTTTTATAAAAAGTCAACATCAGAGCCATTAAAATTCCATTCTCTTTATATAGTGAAACAATATGAGATAGATTAACTTTACTGTTGATCTGATACATTGATTTGGAGTGCATGAACTTACCCTTTAGATTGTGTGACGGGATGAGGCACTTGATATGTATACATTATCCCTGGGTCTCAATGAGTTAACAATACACATGTCTATAATACCAGCATAAGAAACTTCCTTTTTAGAGTTCAACTTTAGGTAGTGGTCAAGATGAGTTAAATTTTTTTTTTCACAAAGTAAATGTGTAAATAGTCAACTAGAATCTAGTCTAGCCAGTAGAACGAGTAGTGTTGTTTCTGTATTATACACATTGGAATTCCATCCCGGAGGGCAAGAACCAATCGGGATCGACAATCAGGAACGACAATTCTTTATCACAGATTTCTTTTAACTCTGTTTGAAACATTATAGTATTTTTGGTTATAACAATATAATAACTAGTTTGACAATTACAGTTATCACATCGACCCATCGAATCAAAACATTTAATAGACAATACATAAGCTTTGTTATAGGACAATGTATCTGTTACGTTCCTTTCTAAGATGAGACTCATTGAACAGTACATGAACACTAAAACAACAACGTCTTCGTTTAGAACTCATTTAATTTCCATGAACACTCAAACACTATTTCGTTTCCATTTCCCCGTTGTTGGTTCTCCTCTCAGCACGCATTCGCACCATTTCACATTTACATTAACATGCGCACGTAACAGTATCTAAACAGTCAATTCCGCAGGCCCACTGGAATGAACAAAACATCTAACTAATAGTGGAGCATAAAAAAAAAAAAAGCTAATCACCGATCACAGTATTTCATTTGTTTACAAGTTAAGGTTAGGGTTAGACTATTCTTCCATGTCAGAAATCACGTTTCAGTTGCCCACACAACACGTTCTAACACACACACACACACAACATTATGCAAAAATAAAATAGTTGTACAACATTGAGCCCTAGAGAGAGAGAGAGGTAATGGAGTCATTCACGTTTAAACATCTTAATGTTGGTGTTTGGTCTGACTATAAAAGGGTGCAACTTTTACTTAGCATAAGTTGCCTCGTTTTGAAAACGAAGTTTTAAACCAAATAACGTATGCCTTGAATCGAGATCATTCGTCTAGCTTGAATCTGTTAGCCGTAATTTACGTAACCTTCACCTTACTCTGTGGATTATTTCTATTTCTAAGATTGCAATTGCCGACAGCTGAGTCTAGTCGATCATATATACTACTTATAAAGACTACCATTTCTGGTTTCAATTCATTTTCTATAAAAAAAACACAAAAAAACGCTTGAATCTAAAACCATAAGTGGAACGCAACCACCCCCCTATCTTCCAATCTCCCAAGAACACACACATTTTAGTTATAAAGAATTATTTTAGAGGACTATTTGTTTGATTGGACTCCTATACTATATGTTCTGTTTTAAAATTGCTTTTGTATAGCGCATACTTCAATCTATATCATGCTCACTGCGCTATTGTCCAAGCACGTTTACAGACCGATGGGGGGAGAGAGAGTATCTGGTTTAAGGATTATGGCTGTCTTAAGCCTTAAGCTTAGTTTACACCACTTTCATGATCAGTCTTATATTTCAATTAGATGAAAGTTCTGATCGATGGTTGTGACAGAAATTAACTAGCCGCTGTCACTCAGTATTTCAAAAACATATATTGTTATGCTCGACAAAATTCTTTCACAAAATCAACCGATTCTAAAACAAGGTCAATACAGACTTTTGCGATACCAATTTAATATATACAATTCACATCTTCACTTTCCATGACTGGAATTTTGTGTTTCTTCTTGGAAGTTTTAGGCTGAGAAATGTCTATGACGCCTTCGTTGTAAATGGCGAGCTCAGCTTCGTGCGCCAGGACCTCTTCAGGCACGAAGCCATCGCTGTCTGCACCAGAGTCCTGTTCGTTGTCCTCCTCCTTCAGTTCGTTCGCCTTGACCTCGGGGGGTGGAGGCGACTCAGGCGTTTTCGGCTTTTTCAGGATGCTCAACTTTTTAAGCGACAGTTTAGGCCTCTTGCTTTTTCCTTCGCTGTTCATGCTGGCGACGGAGCGGCTTCTTTTTTTGTCGCTGTCGGCTGAATGTTTGTTTGGGGTGAATGGCGCAGACAGCTCGGTTAAAGATTTGTTTCCCCTTATGACGAGGTCGAGACCGGAGCGTCTCTTTTTAGTCTTGGCTTCTAATGACACCGGCCTCTCTAGCTGGCCGGACTTGGGTTTGTACCGGACGCTGACTTCGTTGGGTCGGACCTCGTCTTCCACGGTGATAGACGCTGTGTTGTCAATGTCGTCCTCGTCTGATTCAAAAGCGAAGTTGACTTTGCCAGTGGGGGATGGAGACGTGGGAGACTCGATGGTGATTTCAAAGTCGGAGCCCCTTCTGGGCCCTTCAACGTTGATCGTTTGTAACGTCTGGCTCAGCCTACGCATGAAGCTTCTTGATTTGGATTCCCTCGACCCTTTCCTCGGAGAGTTTTCGGACTGGTTGTTATCGAAAACGTCATCGTCAGCTTCATTGCCCATCACGAGATCGTCACTCTCCTCCTCCTCGTACACGACGTCCTTGATGACGTCGAAGGTCGGGGCGATGATCTCCGACACTGCCCTTCTCTTGCCGTTCAGAGTCGGGGCGCTGCGCAAAAGTTTGTTGCTGCCCGTGTGGACGCGGTAGACACTTCCGGATGTGTTTCCGTCAGACAAAGAGCGCGGGAGAACTGCTGGCCGCGCCGCGGAGTTCTGGGTCAGATCCGAGAGCTCTGTCCACGAGGCGCAGGTGTGGAAAAGCTTTGTGGCTTTGGATTCTTTGAGATAGGTGCTGCTCATGACCTTGCTGAGCTCCAAGGTCAGACCTGATTCGTCCCGCCTCCACCCATTCTGAGCTTCTTTGATGACGTCATGTAGCTCTATGTGGTCAAACGATAATCTTTCCTTTAAAAAAGACAAAGGGAAACATATGAAGAGAGCTAGATAATTTTTATATTATGTCATTCGTAATATTCGTTTATAAATACATACCACATGACTAAAAAGCTAGTAGGCTGTAAGTCAAAACTGGGCATTAAAAAAGTGGCATGGTAATAAGGATGTCTAACCGGTAGCGGTAGTTGGAGGGTGACAAGTGGGACAACCGCCCCAGGCCCCGCGCTTAAAGGTGGACACAAACGAATGGAGATTCCTGTCACCGTCTGCTTCGAAAACCTGATCAATTCTTATAAACTAGGATTTATTAAACTTGGTAAATGTTTCATTACAAGTGTTCTTTCCGACTCCAGTGGATTTAGCAGAAATTATTAGTATCTAGAATGTTAAATTTTCTTCGTACAATAGTTTCTGAATCATTTGTTACGTCCACTAACATTAACGGCAAAATCTTTCATGCAGAACAATATTACAATACAGTATGTAATGTAGTCAAAAGGCTAATAGTACAGTACATAAGTAAGGTACTATGCTTGTAACAAAAATTAGGCCTACTGAGTTAGAGGCGGACAAGCTCGTTTGTGTGATGTGGTACGATTTATATAACTTTATATAGTCTACCCTTACGGCTACGGGTCCCGCATATGACAATGCTAAGGCCACCTCTGTGTCTACCTGAATATATCAGTTTCATTGTGTTAGGCTCCTATATTTTTGTCATTTGAAAACTAAATTTCAAAAATGTAAATTTGATGATCTTGTGATAATATGCTCTTCGTCACTATAGAACTGTTACAATGAGCGATGATCCAATTCTATGGAGACTAGGAGATATGATTTCATCACTACCTGTGCCTGTCCATGGCAAGGGTCATTCCTTGTGTCTCATATGTGTGTCTCGTGGCTTTTGAAGACAATGCCTTATTTTTAAAAATGGATTGGTCATTGACCTTTCAAGAAAGTTTGTTTGCCCGTTTCACATGTTTCGGATGTCCCTTCGGAATTAAAGATGATTACTTTCTAGTCCTAGCCTCATGTATGTTGTCGATGGATGGTGGCTGGAGGATTTGAACCCGGGACCATCGAGACGACAGTTCAGAGCGCACAATGCACTAGCAGTCAGCTTTCATTAGGTACCATAGTTCAACATTTGTTCTCTAAGTAGACCAACCTAAAGGTCATTTTGCTTCTTTTGGCAAAGTCGGAGAGTCATAAACGCAACTAGCTGTAAAAAGAGACACACGCTCTGCGCCTCTTGGCCCAATCTTTTCACTTGTAAATAGTTCTGTATCACCGACATGTATAACTGTCATTTGTATGCCATTTTGATACGTTTTAAGGTGACATCGTTTTATATCCTAACCCTAACCCTTTATGATCAGACGTCATGAAATGTTGTTGACAAGGCTTTTATAAGCTCATTCTGTCTGGTAAAATGTAAAACTCGTTATATCCATTCTCGATCAAGTTGAAACTTTACACAGTTAATGATATTATACATAACAATGCATGAATCAATAAATAAAACCAACAAGTATTCAATTGATTGCTGGTAATTATTTATTTTGTTTGATACCAAAAAGGGAAATTAAACCTTCAGTATATAGCGATATGGCTAAATGGGATTTTGTCCCCTTAGATAATTGTAGTCATTTCTCCCTCTCCCATTCTGGAATTTCGTTGACACTTTACACAACTATTTATTGTACCTAACAAAAAATGAATTAAAAAATAACCAATTAGTCAATTAATTTTTTAGTTATTGGTTATTCTCTTTAATATCGAAAAAAGAAAATAAATATACATTAATGAGAGATTTAGTTGAAAATGTGGGGTTCTTCCCTATTTTTTTTTTGTTTTTAAAAAGTAATTATCTATCTTGCTAGTTTTAAAACTATCTCTCTGAACATAATAGTCATTTGATATAATAGTCTAGTTGCCATAAGACACAAATGTCCTCAGCTACAATGACTGACCTGGACTGACATAAGAGATGACACACTGGTCCTCTTCGTGGACGCCCCATTGCTGTCCGTCTCTTCCCTGACGATGAAATCCAAGGGCGGCACAGATACGACGGAACCCCTGGTCTCAAAGACCAGCTTCTCTCTCATCTGTTGACGTGGGTCACCCGATGTCGTGATCAGGTTGAGTTGGAAGTGCATAAGATGTTGAGAGAAAAGAATACGATCAATGAACTATAATCTTTTCTTAACTAAGCAAATACATGATTTCTCTAAATAAAAAAAATTGTCTCAGTTAAATGAAAATACTTTATTCTTATTTATCAATTAATTTTTTAATGCCATTTTAGATTTTCATTTATGGCGAATAAGTATCAATAGCTATCATTTATGTGTATCTAGAATCTTGACGTTGGCTGCAGAACTAGAGAGGAAGATCCTAGCAATGGAATTGAGATGCTACAGAAGAATCCTAGGTATCACATAAAAGGACCACTTTGCAATTGAAGAGAGTAGAGACAGGATTAATACAGTTATTGGACCCCATGATGACCTGTAACTGCTATAAAAAAAAAACACAAACTAAAACTATATGGCCATAATACAAGGTCTCAAGGCTCGCAAGGACCTCCCTTCAAGGAACAGTAACAGGACAAAGAAGAAGAGGCGATGGGGAACAACATAGAATCGGGTCCTGCCATTGAAAGAGATCCATCCAATCTCGGGCTAGTATTAGAGGTTTCTTTTCTGTGACAGTGGCGCAACTAAAATAAATAATCAAAACAACTATGCAGCTAACTAAACGTCTGGCGGTGATAAGGCAGAAAATTAACAAAAGTCCCGATTCTTAAATAACATATATTCTTTTATATTAAAGATTTAGTTACTGTTGCCATATGTATGGCCAATTTCTAATTGTAGTATTAATCATCCCTCCCGTGGGAGCGGTAACATTTCCTTGCTTGAAAGAATTAAATGAAAATTTTAAGTAGTACAGAAAGAGTAAATGAGTTTTAGAATATACTTTAATACAAATAATTATAGTGTATTGTCTGTTGCAGCTGATTGATGGCGTCAGCAGAAAATAAAGAAAGTGGAAGCGAGTATCAAACTGTTTGAGAATGTTCTATTTATTAGTATCTTAATTGTTATGCTCAACAAAAGATACATCATGCATCAAAATTACAGGGCATATTATAAAAAAAGCTTATAGATAAGGAAAAGCATTGCAAAATCACGGCCTTATCAATAAATACTGCACGAATCATCCTCCTTATTTCTTTATAAAACAAAGTTAATTAATATCCACTGAACTAATTATTTGATTTTTTTATTGATTCATTTATTGTCTTTGACAATGAATAATTGTGCAAAATGTCAACTTGTTCCGAGAATTGGATGTGGGAGAAAAAAACTTCAAGAGAATCCACCCAGACAGACAGAAAGACGGATTGAGTTAATATATACATCAGCTTCACAAAAAGAGACTTCAGACATCCGTACCCTAGTTTTCAGCTCCACAAAGATGTAGAGCACCAATCCAAGTGCCGCACACAGCATACAGAGAATCAACTTGGTCGAGACACACAGGTAAGTGGCGTTGAGAAATGTGATGGAGTAGCCCAGACTCCTCCAGGCGTGAAAGTTGGCGAAGGCGGGTTCCTTTTGGGATGGGTACAGCATAGTGATCAGTGCTGTCAATCGGATGGAAACACAACCACAAACAAGTATAAACATCATTGTGAGTAGGTTACAAGAGTATACAGTTGAAACAAAGGTATAATAATATCTATAGTTTAATGGTTAGGCTAATTAGTTAATGACTGTAAAATACAATAAATCTGCCTGTAATCTTGTAAAAGAATTGAAGCATATATTGATCTTTATTTTATTACATTTTCAAAAAGATAACTACATAAATTGATTATTTTTGTTTACCCTGTTAGAGCCCAGTCTATGGATTTCAGGGGAACTAACAATAATAATGTACTCTTCGCTCCACTAACTATTAGTGATGTCCCCTTTGATATGATCGCCTTCCCCCCCTCCCCTCCCATGCTAAGGTTCAGTTTCGTTTGTATTTTTTTAAATATATTTATTACATATTTCTTTAAGCTGTGATTTTTTGTTTCCAATGTTTTGGTACTAAAATTTGACCAATTAAAAGGATGAAAGTTGTGTAACGTTAATTGAAATGTAACTATCGAATTTCAGGGCCGGGTTTTATATATAGTTCGTCCATCGTGGTTCGATGATGACCACTTTGTCATCCAGGGGGTTGAGGGCTTTGCACTGGGGTTTTATGCCTCCTCATGTGGCTGGTGAGACCTATGTGAGCCCGAATGTTCGGCCGCACACTTTGCAGATTATTCCAGCTGGAGCTAGTGTCGTTTGCCTTGCTTTTCTTTTCTGGCGTTTTTCTTCTGCCAGCGTTGTTCTTTTTTCCTCAGCAACCTGTGCGCCAGTTTTCACAGCGCGACGACATGATGCTCTGTCATGTGCCTCTGTCTCCCAGGTGCCTGGGTCTATGCTGAACGCCTTCAGAGAAGCTTTGAGGGTGTCCCTGAAGCGCTTTCTTTGACAAACTTGCGAGCGCTTTCCTTCGCTTAGTTGGCTATACAAGAGTCGTTTAGGGATGCGGCGGTCTTCCATTCTGTAGACGTGACCTGCCCATCGCAGCTGGGACTGCATCAGGATTGTGTGGATGCTTTGCGGACACGCTCTTCGAAGAACTTCTGTATCTGGTATTTTGTCTTGCCATTTGACATTTAGTATTTTTCTCAGACATGTCATGTGGAAGTGGTTCAGTTTCTTTGCATGTTTACTGTACACTGTCCATGTTTCTGAGGCATAGAGCAATGTAGGGAGGATGACGGCTCCATAGACCCCTAGCTTTGTGTTTGTGGTGATGCCACGTCTGTTCCAGACAGTTTTAGACAGTCTGCCATAGGATGCACTGGCCTTGGCGATACGCAGGTCGATTTCACTATCGATTTTTCCATTTCTGGAGAGTGTGCTGCCAAGATATGTAAATTTGTCCACTGCGTTTATATCCTGTCCATTTATAGTGATGCTTGGATCCGAATAGGCTTTCCCAGGAGCAGGTAGATATAAGACTTAAGTCTTGTTCGTATTGATGGTAAGGCCAAAGTCTGAGCATGCTCTTGAGAAGTCACTGACGATGCTCTGCAGATCGTTTTCAGAGCAGGCATTTAAGGCACAGTCGTCAGCAAATAGCAAGTCTCTGATTACTGCTGCATTTGTTTTTGATTTTGCTTTAAGCCGCCTCGGGTTGAATAGGCCACCATCAAATCGGTATGATATATTTATCCCGTTGTTTTCTCTATTTGTGAATGCATCTGTCAGCCTTGTTTTACCCCGTTTGATACTTCGAAGGGCTCTGATGGTTCTCCACTTTCTTGGACACGAGCCTTCATGCCATCATGAAATAGTCTCGCCATGGTTATGAATTTTCGTGGACAGCCATACTTTGACATGATCTTCCAGAGTCCTTCTCTGCTAACAGTGTCGAATGCCTTTGTTAAGTCGACATATATTGAGAACAGGTCAGCATTTTGTTCTTGGCATTTTTCCTGGAGCTGCCTTGCTGCAAAGATCATGTCAATGGTTCCACGCTCTTTTCTGAAGCCGCACTGGCTTTCTGGGCGGGTTTTTATTTTGGTAGGGGCAAAGCTGTTAATGTAATTGTTAAAATTAATTTTCTTTCGTTCCGAGTTATAAATTTTGAACGAATAGATAAAAATAATACATTTGTGTTTAGATCTCTGGACATTCAATGTTCAGAGGGATTAGTTGTAAAATTTCAGAACTGAGATATTTATTTATTTTACTAAAAACTACTGAAATTGTCTGTCATTATAAAAAGTTACAACGGATTTTTTAAAATATCGACAGTCAACGAGGGTGTCATATGGTAAACACAACGACCTCCTGCCTTTACTTTCACCAACTAATGTTAGGTAGGCCTGTTCTTTAGAGTTGGGTGGACTCAGGGGCGTCTTCAAAATTCGAAATCACTGTTTTCAGTTAGCGCTGCACCACTCAACCACAGGCCTCATTTAGTTTATTGGGATGTTGCTTTTATTTCTGGTAAATATTGACACCGGTAGATGACTGAATGATATAGTTTTTGTTTCATTTTCTCTTAGGTATTAATTTTAATAAATCTCCACAGAATCTAGGCACGATGTGATATGCAATATGGACAGTCGTCTCGATAATAATGGGTTTATGCCCTAAGCGGCGACATCCACCGGACGTCCATTAGGATGCAATTACTTGCTGGTAGGCAGCCGATGCCAATTATGAAGAACATTCAAAAGTATAATTACGTTAAATTTACGATTTGTAAAAGGTGTTAAAGTAATTGCATAAACTTATAGTTATACATTTTACAAAATTAAAAAAATGCGAGCATGTAACACAAGGTCAGTTTAAACACACAGGACTGTAGATAATTTATCGCAATTTTTCATATATGTTCAGATAACATTCTTTGTTTGATCCTTAGTCCTTATTTTCTGTCATGTCAGTGCATTTATTCTGTCATGTCAGTGTATTTATTCTGTAATGCAAGTGTATTTATTCTGTAATGCAAGTGTATTTATTCTGTAATGTCAGTGTATTTATTCTGTCATGTCAGTGTATTTATTTTTTCATGTCAGTGTATTTACTCTGTCATGTCAGTGTATTTATTCTGTCATGTCAGTGTATTTATTCTGTAATGTCAGTGTATTTATTCTGTCATGTCAGTGTATTTATTTTTTCATGTCAGTGTATTTATTCTGTAATGTCAGTGTATTTATTCTGTCATGTCAGTGTATTTATTCTGTAATGTTAGTGTATTTATTCTGTCATGTCAGTGTATTTATTCTGTAATGTCAGTGTATTTATTCTGTCATGTCAGTGTATTTATTCTGCCATGACATTGTATTTATTCTGTCTTGTCAGATTATCTACAATGATTTTTTTTTCCAGTAGTAAAGCGTTTCGCTTTCAAACTGAGGGTCACGAGTTCGAATCTCAAACTTCGATTTCGAATTCAGAAATTTCAACAGATATTGTGAGTAGTTGATGGAAAGTATAGGCGGTTGTGCAGGCCACATTACATCCTCGTAAACCGTCAGCTACAGAACTTTATAAACATTTCTCCCAAGTGATTATAATTTCACCCACAAACAGAACTGAAGCCCTAGCCTACCGCTCCACGAGCTCCTCAAATATGCCATTTTCAAATTCTATTTTTTTTTCTGTGCATAAACATTTGTTAACGAAACAATGCTTACAATTAGCCTGGGCTAACAAAATGCTCTCCGCGACTCCCCAGAACATGGGTATGACAAAGATGAGCGCCTCGCTGTCAGCAGTGGGGGACCACATGTACAGGAAGGCCAGGAGCACGATGTGGGACATCAAGGAGATGCTGAGCAGCAAGAAGCGCCCCGCTATCCTCGCCAGGCGGATGAACAGGAAGACGAAGATGGGCGTGGTGGCGCCGTAAGCGGCCATGACGTAGCCCACCATGTGAATACCTATGGCGCAAGTGACGTATGCCTGAAAAAAAAAATGCAAACTATATTTATTAAAAAATTATAAAATTGAAAGAAATCAGAGATTGAAAAGGAATTAAAAAAAAATAAAATTATAATAATTTGAGGGAGAGAAAAAAAATGTAAAAAAGAGAATAATGTATATATAGAGAAAGATAGAGAGATAGAAAAAGAGAAAATAAGTGAGATACCTAACATCTATGGTGGATAATACATTGAATTGGTAAGTAGCTAGTATAAAGTAAAGGTGCATGGCTAATACATAGCCCTACAAACACATGAGACCCATCTCCCTTTGTCCCACGGAGGCTCAAGTCTCTAATGGTGCATGGCTAATACGTAGCCCTACAAACACATGAGACCCATCTCCCTTTGTCCCACGGAGGCTCAAGTCTCTAATGGTGCATGGCTAATACGTAGCCCTACAAACACATGAGACCCATCTCCCTTTGTCCCATGGAGGCTCAAGTATAGCAAGAACTATCGTTTACATTAATTGCTTACCAGAACAAGAAATCTGAGGCAGTGTATGATTTAGTAACTTGTTAATGCCATATGTTTTTAATAAGCCAGACACTAGACAAAAACTAAAGGCAATCACCTTGGTGAAACTGGCCATCAGGAAAGCGTGTTCCACCGAGGTGAACAGGATGAACGGCACCAGGAGGAGCATGTCTGTGGTCAGTAGGACATTGAAACAGGAAGTGGCCGTGAACTTGACGCTGACCCTCTCAATCCAGTCACTCTTGGGCAGCGGAGAGAGGAGGAAGAAGACCAGCAGGAGCCCACAGAGGCAGCAGGCCATGAAGAAACCCAGCGTGATGTCTATGACCCAATCCTCAGGGTCTTCAATCTAAATAGAACAGATTTGATACAATTACAATTAGCCATACTTTTTATTGTTTAAATATTAAATTATTTTTTTAAATATGTAAAAAAAAAATTATTAAAGTACCCCTTTCAGACCTTGCGATCTATAGGACAGATCATGTAAAGGTCATCTGTTTCTGTGGCCCACGGTTAAAGAGGTTGCCATGTGGCCAGCACAACGACCAACTGCCTTTACTTTTTCCCAACTGATGTCAGGTACCCATTAGATGTGGGTGGACGCAGAGGTGCCCAAAGATCCCGAAATTAAAAATCCCAGTCTTCACCAGGATTCGAACCCAGACCTTTGGTTCGATAGCCAAGCGCTTTACCGCTCAACCACCGCGTCTGTATTTATGTAGCTTAAATATAAATACAGTGGAGTCCCGATAATCCAAACTTCGATAATCCGAAAGTCCTCATAATCCGGAACCAAACTGTCACAGAAAGAGATTTTTATCAAAGCAAAAGAGAGAGGAATGGAGGAAAACGGTCGACAGATGATGTGTGGTGCCCCACTGCTTCGCTTATCAACACTCCCGTTTTCTGTACATAGCTTGATTTTTAATCGTTTTACCTACATAAATTAAAAGCTCTAATAGGTTTGTGTTAGTTCAGACTTACTTCTGTGACATTCTTATTGTCCGGGCAATCGTTAATGTTACTTTGAACTTACTTCTGTGACATTCTCATTGTCCGGGCAATCGTTAATGTTACTTTGAACTTACTTCTGTGACATTCTCATTGTCCGGGCAATCGTTGATGCCGCAATACTTGAAGATAATGGTCTCATCGCTCTTGTTGCCCACCCCGTCCCTGATGACGGTACTGGTCACGAGGTTGCCCACGATCTGCGTGGTGGCGAACATGGCGAAGAAGAAGCCGTTGAACCTGCTGAGGATGGTGTACGGTGAGGCGGAGGAACTCTTGGAGAATGAGTAGGCGTTCGCTGAGATGTACAGTGCCTAGAGCGAACAGAGTACATAGTTATTATGAGTTGGCAGAGTGTCTAGAGCGAACAGAGTACATAGTTATTATGAATTGGAAGAGTGTCTAGAGCGAACAGAGTACATAGTTATTATGAGTTGGAAGAGTGTCTAGAGCGAACACAATACATAGTTATTATGAGTTGGCAGAGTGTCTAGAGCGAACAGAGTACATAGTTATTATGAGTTGGCAGAGTGTCTAGAGCGAACACAATACATAGTTGATAGTTAGGCATTGTGCCTTGAGGGGAGAGAATGAATGATCTTTGGGAAATCTTAATACAGTGTTTCCCAAACCTTTCCTGTTAACGTAACACATCTCACATTCTTAATATTAAACTGAACCATTTGCTTCTTTTTAAAGAGAGATTAATTCACATGGTGGCCAACTGGATTGTGACGGGCAGTTTTCAAACCCTAGGCTGGCCTAGACTATCTAGTCGACAGTCTAAACTAGAGCGAATACCACATGACCAGGCTTTCATCCAGTATTGTCTGCATATTTCTATACCCCTTTCCTATGGTTTTTAGATGTTAAGTCTGTTTGTCATTGTTGTCTCACAGAAACATTTCGCCAATTTTATTGAATTCAAAAAAAGGTAAATATTTTAAAAATAAAGATTTACACATGAAATGCGTGTAGATGTTTTCTGTATATGCGTGTGTGTTTGCACGTGAGTGTATATGTGTGTAGGGTTTTGTGTTTGCGAGTTGTATTTGAGAGAACTTTAACGTGAGAGAAAGGTAGAATGACAAAAGATAGAGAGAAAGAGAGGAAAGAGAGAGAAAGATAGAGAGAAAGAGAGGAGAGAGAGAAAGATAGAAAGAAAGAGAGGAGAGAGAGAGAGATAGAGAGAAAGAGAGGAGAGAGAGAAAGAGAGGAGAAAGAGAGGAGAGAGAGAGAAAGATAGAGAGAAAGAGAGGAGAGAGAGAAAGATAGAAAGAGAGGAGAGAGAGAAAGATAGAGAGAAAGAGAGGAGAGAGAAAGAGAGGAGAGAGAGAGAAAGATAGAAAGAAAGAGAGGAGAGAGAGAAAGAGAGAGAGAAAGAGAGGAGAGAGAAAGATAGAGAGAAAGAGAGGAGAGAGAGAAAGATAGAGAGAAAGAGAGGAGAGAGAGAGAAAGATAGAAAGAAAGAGAGGAGAGAGAGAAAGAGAGAGAGAAAGAGAGGAGAGAGAGAGAAAGATAGAGAGAAAGAGAGGAGAGAGAGAAAGATAGAGAGAAAGAGAGGAGAGAGAGAAAGAGAGGAGAGAGAGAAAGAGAGGAGAGAGAGAGAAAGATAGAGAGAAAGAGAGGTGAGAGAGAAAGATAGAAAGAAAGAGAGGAGAGAGAGAAAGAGAGAGAGAAAGAGAGGAGAGAGAGAAAGATAGAGAGAAAGAGAGGAGAGAGAGAAAGATAGAGAGAAAGAGAGGAGAGAGAGAAAGATAGAGAGAAAGAGAGGAGAGAGAGAAAGATAGAGAGAAAGATAGAGAGAAAGAGAGGAGAGAGAGAAAGAGAGGAGAAAGAGAGGAGAGAGAGAAAGAGAGGAGAGAGAGAAAGAGAGGAGAGAGAGAAAGAGAGAGAAATGGGGAGAGGGTGGAGAGAGTGACAGAGGGGCGGAAACGCAATAGAGTTAAAAAAGGAAACAGCAGAAAAATCAAATTCTTAAGTATTAACAACACCAGCGGACATTCAGTTGACCAACCTGAGACGTCCACGCCGGTCCATTAAAGGCCCCAAGAGCTACGGCAGCAGGCACCATGGTGGCGAAGGCCGGGTAGAAGTTGGCTAGGACATAGACGCTGTGGGCGAGGAAGAAGGCCACCAGCACCGTCTTGGCCCCCAGGAAGCCGATGATGGTGGGCGAGAAGACACTGGAGATGATGGCGGTGAAGTAGATGATGGATAGACAGATAAGACCAAGACTTTCCTCATCGTGCAGCGAGCTGTGAAGATTCTGGAGACACAAGAAATGTAGTTATCGTTAACGGAAATAAAACTGATAACGAACTTTTTTTTAAAGTAGGCTTAACGGTATCGAAAAAAGAAACAAAAATAGGAAGAAAGAAAACAAAATACAAAACTAAAATTAAAGCCATTCATCATGTACATGTCAAACAAATACGAAAATAAAAGAAAACGAAAACGCAACGAAATATAGTCGAAGTATTTAAACGAAAATTGAGAAAAAAATATTTTGAAACTTTATTCCGATATCATTACATTATCTGCCGCATAGATCGCAAGGTCTAAAAGAGAAACTATGTTAAGAAACTGTAACAGACACAAAATAGAGCAGTGAGATTACTAACAAACGAATATTCACATTTGACTAGAGTAACACCTTTAGTAAAGTCACTAAATTTAGAGAGCCTTCAGGATAGAAAACTTAAAAGTAAAGTTGCAATTTTACATAAAACACTGAACCATAATCTTCAAATAGAAAAACAAAATCTAATAAAATACTCAGAAAGACACAAAGATAAAGGCACAGCCAAAAAAAAACAGTGACAGGGCAGAATTTAATTCATTGGTTAATATGCAACACTAAATGCATGACGGAGGCGCGGTGGCTGAGCGGTAAAGCGTTTGGCTTCCGAACCGGGGGGTTTCCGGGTTCGAATTCTGGTGAAGACTTGGATTTTTAATTTCGGAATCTTTGGGCGCCTCTGAGTCCACCCAGCTCTAATGGGGAAAAGTTTGGGAAAATTAAAGGCAGTTGGTCGTTGTGCTGGCCACATGACACTCTCGTTAACCGTAGGCCACAAAAACATATGACCTTTACATCATCTGCCCTATAGGTCTGAAAGGGGAACTTTACTAAATGCATGACGCGTAGGACGTAATCATCTTTTTTGAAGTAACGTCTGTATTATATAAGATAAGATATAGTAAAAAAAAAAACTTAAGATAACATAAAGTGTGTATAACATTGACTGCTGGATGCTAATAGTGAATGTGGCCATGCCATTTGACCAGATAGAAGTCTCTTACCTGAAGAGCATTAAAAGCTGTAAATACAACTTGGAAAGAGAAGGTAATCACGATTGTGTTCTTTATTTCTTTGCCTTCAAGAGTTGTCTCCTCCAGACACTTGTGTCTTACTTCTGTCCAGTCCAAGCATTTCATGACGCGTGCGCTACGTCCAGTCCTCCCCCTCCGCGTCAAGTGTCCTAGAGTGTCAGTCTGGTGACCAGTGCCTTTGACGTTGTGGTCAGACTGGGAGTGTTGCAACGCCTCTACATTTCACTAGCTGTCCAAGTCAATAAATAAAAAGTTAAACAGAATTTTATATTTACATGAACAATTGTAATACAATCTTCCGTTAACATGGCTAACTGGTCGTGTGGCAAGCGCTCTGGACTGTCGGCCTAATGGTTCAGAGATCAAACCCTGCTCGCCGGAATCAGCTGCCATCAAGCGGTAGGTTCGGGCAAGATTGTAAAAATGTAATTTCCGAAACATGTAAAGCAAACAAAGAAAACAAGAGCTAGAATCCTTGAGTTCGAATCTAAATCGTTCAACTTAAAAAAAATATACATATTTGTGTAATTGCATTTAAGCGATCATGGAAACATTGACCCCAGATATCTCCTCCTTTCTCCTCCCACCCATTTCCCAACTGGTCCAGACATGTGATTAGCGTAGTGAGAAAGCTAAAAGAATGATATTGCGCTTAAAAATTGGTAAAAATATTTCTAATCTCAAAGATTTATTAATGTTAGTCTAAATCTTTTGTTTTTTTTTAAAGCATTTTAAATATTTTCTTGTTTTCTTTTAAATTACTATTGTGATGAAGCTATAAGAACAGTCAGCATAGACCCCCAATTTATTTTTTCCCTTTCGTAAACCCCTGTGGGTCTATATAGACCACTTTGGAAATCACCGGACAAGAGTAACACCTTTAGTAAAATCACTAAATTTAGAAAGCCTCCAGGATAGCAGTAATTATACATAAAACATTGAACCATAATCTTCAAATAGAAAAACAAAATCTAATAAACACTCAGAAAGACACAAAGATAAAGGCACATTCCTAATCCCATATGCTAGGACAAATTTTGTACAAGGGCTCCTTCTTCCCTAGTGCTACTAGAAGAACATGGCATGTAATGAGTTGTCTGATTCAGCAAGGAAAACCAATACTTGGCAGAATCATTGGTTAACATGCATGACTAGATGCATGGCGCGTAAGACGTAATCATCTTTTATTTAGAAGTAACATCTGTACTTTATAAGATAAAAGGCTAAAAGATGGAAATTGCGCTAAAAAATGGTAAAAATATTTCTAATCGCATAGATTTATTTATTAATGTTAGCCTAGATCTAGTACAAATTAAGTCTATGACTGATCTAAACTAATTCGTACAACTACACTTATAATAAGCTTTTTTTTTTCAAACGTATTTTTTTTTAACTAGTGATGAAGCTATAAGTACAGTCAGCACACACAAACACACACACACTTCCAATACAAATTTCTTTCATTTATTTTTCTTTTCTCTTTTCTAATAATACATTAATTTTCTATAATTTTCAAATGTTAAAAAAACATCAATGAAATGAAAAGGGACCTAATGGCCTTGGAAGATCTATTTGGAATAATGTTTAAGATGACAACATTACACTTTAATTTAGCCCTACAATTTAGCACTTTAATTTAGCACTTTAATTTAGCACTTTTATTTAGCACAGATTGGCTTTAGCCACAAACCAAAGGTTGGTTTCATTTGTATGACTAAATAGTTGAAAAGAAAAACGTATAGTACACTACAGACTATATGAACATTCGGGCAAATGCCGGTGGGCCGGTGGGGCAACATAAAGGGTCGCAAGAATGCCCGTAACTTATTTTAAGAGATCCTTTACAATTTAAAGTCTAACAATTACCTAAAGCAATCATATGGCTAACAATTTGTGGGCCGGATTGTATAGAAATGCCCGGGTAGGTTTTGACACCCAGCCCCGCCCCTGATCACTATTCATATAACACTTGCTTTGTGGGCGTTTCAATTAGTCAGGCTCGTAAAAGTTTACAGAACAGAATGGGTTGAACGTTGTGACACATACAACTAGTGAATCATCGATCCATGAACATTCAAGATACTCAAGCATCATTAACTCTGAAAGGAGTCTTTTGTGTTTTGTTTTTTTTGCTAAAATTTATTTGTTTTTTTTAAGGAAGTCATCAAGGCTAATATTAACACTGAAAAATAATATATTTTAGACACTGGAATATACACATTTATTTCTTGAATGCAATAGTTATTTATGCAAATTTAATGATAATCTTTCGTTCGATTTTGTAAAATGTTTGACATGTCTCGGATGTTTCCTTCAGAGTTGAAGATAATCTACTCCCTAGTCCAAACCTCCCGCAGGACGACGGGGGATGGCAGCGGTCAGGGTATGAACCCGGGTGCATCAAGACAACCGAACAACAGTCAAGCGCGCCTGCTACATGACCAGGCAACCATTTAAATTGTATGTACTTCAACTCTGAAGGAACAACCGAAACATGTAAAACATTTTACAAACAAACAAACAAACAAAGCAACGTAATCTAGTGCTCATCTTCTTGAGTACAGTCAAAGTAAGGTATGCCTTTCAGACATTGTTACGAAACCAATTGTTGGCTATTAAACTTGAAACCTAGGCAGGGGTCGGCAACCTGCGCCTCGCGAGCCACATGCGGCTCTTTGGATGTGAAGTTGCGGCTCTTATTAGTTCCATACGCAAATATTATTTATTTTATCGAATATTTGTTTTCAAATATCCGTTTGTACTCGCTTTTCACCACACCCCTACCCCATTACACACGTCCTCACTGTTGATAAGTCCGTCGGAAGCTCTCGGTAGTCGTCTGATGTTTCTATGTAGGTTTTAATTCGCTTTCGACGCAAGACGAATTAGCATCTTCACCATGTGCTTTGGCTGTGATGAATAGTTTGTTGTTTCAAGTAACTGAGTTAGAAGCGATTATCTTCTCAAAGTTAGAAGCAATGTACAAGTAATGCTAATATGGCGAGCTTTGCGGTACCACTAGAAATTGCGCAAAAATGCAAATTATTATTATTCATACATGCTTCTGAAGAACTGATTCATGATTTCAAAAACAAACCAGAAATTTTGAAGAAAAAAAAAGATTTGCCCTATCCGCTAAAACATAACAAGATAGAATAGCTCAATTGTCTTCAAATGTAACATATTTGCAGGTGAAGATATTCCAACTTTCTTTTGTCTTATCACTTGCTATAGATGAGTCTGGCAACATAAAGATACGGCAAAAGTTGTCCATTTTGTCAGGTATGTCTTCCCAAAGGTCCAAAAGAATAACTCTAGGATTGCTACAGCTCTCGTGACAAACTAGAGAAAAAGATATAGCGCATGCCGTGCACAAATACTTTGAAGACATTAAGATCAATTTAAATAAAATCGTTTCAATAACAACTGATGGAGCCAGATGTATGAAAGGAAAAATAAAGGGGCAACAACGATTCTTCGGAGCAAAATAAACAGTGAAATTCTTACGTTTCACTGCAAAATATACCAAGAAGCGCTTTGTGCCCAAACATTTTAGGCCGAAATAGTTGAGGTCATAAATTTGGAAATCAAGATTGTTAACAGCATGTTGTCAAAAGCAACCGTCGTCAGTTAAAAGACTTCTTAAAGGAAATGGAGACTAGTATCTCGACCTCCTTCTTTCCAATAAAGTGCGATGGCTTTCCAAGGGTTGAATCGTTTTGCTTTGTGCTTGAATGAAATAAATACATTCTCAAATGATAAAGGCATTAATCACCCTGAATTGGAGGAAGACAAATTTATTTCTATATGGTGGATATAAAATCAAAATTAAAAGAGCTGAATCTAAAGCTGCAAGGAAAGTAGATCTAAAACCCAACCGATGCTTTGGTAGAAGAAATGTTTTGTTTTGAAGAAAAATCTTTCAAAGAAATGCCGCGAGTTAATGAGTTGAATAGTCTTCCTGACTGCTACAGTCAGGTAAAGAAGTTGACATTTGGAGTGCTGACTATCTTTGGATCGACTTATTTGTGCGAGCAATCGTTCTCTTGCAGGAATATAATTGAAAGAAAAGTATGAAGCCAACATTAAATGAAAATTTAGAGTTGTGTTTGAAACTAAAAACAAGTTATGAGCCAATGTATCCAAACTTTATAAAACCTTGCAAAGTCATCGCCCCAATTAAATTGGGTTTGCTCAATTGTTTGTTAGTTAAGTACAAGTTTGTATTGTAAGTAAATATTTAACTGCTTTAGTTATTACCGAATTAACAAAATAATGAGCTAATAATGCCATATATTATCTAATTTGTCGTGAAAAACACTAGAGAGATATATTTGTGTGAGTACTAGTCATGGTTGACAAGAAAAATGTTGTGGCTCTTTAAAAATTTTGTAAATTCTAATTTTTGGCTCTTGCGGCTCAACCAAGTTTAGTCTAAAAATAACATTCAAAATATGTAGAGACATATTAACCATTTCCACAACTAACAAAAAAAAAATAAAAAAAAGATATATCTCCGATTTATTTATTGTGTATATGACATGTATAAAATATTGATGTAACTACTCAAATACTTAATAAAAAGAACTTAATTGGTGCTGCTTTTAGTCTTGAATGTATTCGACGCCCTCATTACTATTGTCAATAATTAAAATAGCGTCGTCGCCAAAAAACCAGTTTATCCGCTTGGATAATTTTAATAATAATCAACACGCCCCCCCCCCACTGCTTCTTTGTATGTGTTTCACGTACTATTATTGACGACCTGAGGAACTATGCATTTATGTAGCTTTTTCACTTAGGGTCCGTGGGCAAGCTTTCCCTATGTAAAAGGGTCCAGGGTTCATTCACTAGCGAATCCAGAACCCTAACCCAAACCCTAACCATAATGTCCAGTAAACCCTAACCCTATTCATAAAGCAGTGTTTCTCACCTTTGTGCGAAGAAAAAAACCCAGTCATGTTGAGCTTCTTCTCTTGATAGCTTGCGGGGTCTAGGGGAGCGCTCAGTGGGGTTCGGAGCGAAGCCCCGAGCCGAAAGCGTTTTTGTTTTGTTTTGCATTCTTTACTGTAGAAACGCATTCTCCTAACATTTACAGCTCATCATTTATCAGTGGGGTTAGGGGCAAAGCCCCGACGCCAAAAGCGTTTTCTTGCATTTTTCACTGTAGAAACGCATTCTCCTGACATTTACAGCTTATTATTCATCTGTTGGGTTCGAAGCAAAGCCCCGATGTCAAAAGCGTTTTCTTGTATTCTTCACGACAGAAACGCATTCTCCTGACATTTACAGCTCATTATTTATCAGTGGGTTTCGGGGGCTTTGCCCTGACGCCAAATGCGTTTTTTTTTTTTTTGCATTCTTCACTGCAGAAACGCATTCTCCTGACATCTACTGTTCATTATTCATCCTTTTAAAAAATGATCTTTTCAATAATGTTTTACTTAAAAAAAAATATTCTAATATGAATTAGATATGCCCTTAATACATAGCAAATAAAACGATTTGAAGATACCCCGCATATTTAGATTAAGGCTTAGAAGATCGCCGCCGAAAAAAAAAATTTTCGAACAAAAAAATCTTTTTAAAAATGATGATACATTTTGTTCAATAGGCATGTTTGTAACTTTGTTTTGTTACAGAACTATAATCCAAAGCTGTAACATAAAATTTAGGAAGTGGGAGGAGAAATTAAGTGGACCAGTTAGATCCTACTTAAATTCGTTTGCATTTTTAGGATTGAAGCATAAATTATGAGCTATAGTCCCAAATTTATTTAACTAGAAAAATAGCAGATTGAGTAAAGGTTGGAAAAAGGTGACTAGGACAAGAATATTTGGGTTCAGAACTCACCTCAATCGTTACTCTTCTACTGAAAAAATTACTTATGAATTCAAAATTTTCTAAAGCAAAGTCTTTCTTTAAAAAATTATGATAAATTCATGTGAAATTACATAAACTCTGTCGCAATATTTGACTATTCTGTTTTAAAACATCATGTTTTCGTCTGAAAAATGGAGGGGCGGTAGAATGAAAACTATTAATCCTCGCTCCTTTTTATAATTTCTGCTAATGATTGCATTTGGCATTAAAGAATAGGGGTGGGGCGACTCGATATAAGAATTTAATTTATAGCATATATAAATTATATTAGTGACAGATTTTTCTTTTAATTTTGCAATTTCTTAACTATAATTCAAAAAGTAAAAGCATTGGTTGGCCCGATGGGCGAAAGGCGATTGCATGTATCGCCCCTCCCACCTGGTACAACTCTTTTCCATTTTATATTTACTAATGATAAAATTAGAGATTAGAGTGTGTGTGCGACATGATATACAAATGGGTTCACATATCAATACGTAGCTTATATTATATAGATAATCAACTTATTTTGTTCACAAACTATGATTTCTCCATAAAAATAGGAACGCCCCCCCTCAGAGGGCTAGAGTGGGGAGGGCAGTAAATGCATCGCCCCCCCCCCTTACGCCACCGAATCGGCAAAAATATCAGAAGGGTAGCGACATAATATTAAAATTATATTTTAATTCAACAAATTTTGTTCACAAACTATAATTTCCCCATAAAAGTAGGAGCGCCCCCCCTCCTCTCAAAAGTTTATGGGAGGTGGCGGGATTGATGCCATCGCCCCCTTCCGAACCCACCAAATCGGGCAACATACTAGATGGGGGGAGCGAAATAATCTTAAAAATAGGTTGAAATATAAATAATTAGTATATATTATTAACATAAGGAATACATTCGTATATAAATTGTTTGAACTCTATACTAAAATTCGTCCGCCCCTACCGCCCCCCCCCCCCGCCCCTGGATCCGCCAGTGGGTTCATTACTAAAAAAAAAACATGTTACTACAAGGGATGCTATCAAGTAATAAAAGCAATTAATATTTATGATTGCATCCCCTTGACAAGACCTTATAGTATGTTAACCTTTTTAGCCGTTTAGTTGTAGCACTGAATTAGAGCATGATCAGTCTGTTATTGATCTGCTTTCCATTGTGTCTCACTAGTAAAGGCATTGTATTGTCTAGCTATCATCAATGTATTTTTGACAAACATCTAAAACGATATTTCTACACAAACTGTAGACAAGAGTGTGAGGGAAAGGAAGTAAAAGACTATCTTAGTGACATTTGTGTTCACACCTACAACCTACAAGACGTGAAAGTTTCCCTTTAAAACTTGAATTCAAAGACTAGAGAACATTTTAACTCTTGGATCCTCTAAATCACTGCAATGTTTGATGAAAAAGGTCAGTCAGGTGATAAAGCATGCGTTTTGTTACTGTATTGCTGTCACTCTCTCTCTCTCTCTCTCTTACACTGACATATACAAAGATAATTTATAAGAGAAATAGATAGATAGATAGATAGGTAGATAGATATTTATAGCTTTTATATATCGCTACTTTCATGCTTAAAGCATGCTCAGAGCGCTTTGGTCCAATCTCATTTGTGGACCAGTGGGAGGGGGGGGGGGGGAGGGGGTATCTAGGAGTTGGTTTTCCGTGCTGCCTTTAGGCGCTCAGTAAACACAACTCTGCCCGAGTCGCTGGACCTCGAGCCCCCTTCTAGGTAGCCAAGCCAAGCTAAGTTCAAGCGCACTTAGCCTCTCGACCACGCTAGATAGATAGATAGTTCGAAAGATTCACTGAGTGGAGTGTTTGTTCAGCTAAATTGTAAAACAAAATACTTGACATGACATATAAATACAGAAAGTGACATATGAAGGTAGAGATGTTTCTAGTAACACAAGACAGTGTTAAGTTCTATGTAGTTTGTCCTCTGTTCTACATAACTTCTGCAAAAAAAAAACACCTGTTTTCTAATAATGCCTATATTTCAACACTTAGGGATAGATGGAGGAACATGGATCGAGATAAATGGTCCAAAGTTTGAATTTAAAAGTGCACAACTGTTCTCACATCAAGGGCGCCAGCATCTCGTGGTGGTTTGGGGTGAACTTATTATTGTTTATTTGTATCTAAGTGGGAAGTATTGCCGAGAAGTGTAAACCATTTGGTTACTTGAGCAGGATTTAGGCAAATAATTTTTACTTTGGGATTGGACTCTAGATGAGTTTCTTCTGCTGCGCGGTCAAAGGCTGTAAGGAAACATTCACATAAGTTGTGTTTGCTGAGCGGTCCAAGGAGGTAAGGAAACATTCAGATGAGTTGTGTCTGCTGAGCGGTCCAAGGAGGTAAGGAAACATTCAGATGCGATGTGTCTGCTGAGCGGTCAAAGGAGGTAAGGAAACATTCAGATGAGTTGTGTCTGCTGAGCGGTCCAAGGAGGTAAGGAAACACTCAGATGCAATGTGTCTGCTGAGCGGTCCAAGGAGGTAAGGAAACATTCAGATGAGTTGTGTCTGCTGAGCGGTCCAAGGAGGTAAGGAAACATTCAGATGAGTTGTGTCTGCTGAGCGGTCCAAGGAGGTAAGGAAACATTCAGATGCGATGTGTCTGCTGAGCGGTCCAAGGAGGTAAGGAAACATTCAGATGAGTTGTGTCTGCTGAGCGGTCCAAGGAGGTAAGGAAACATTCAGATGCGATGTGTCTGCTGAGCGGTCAAAGGAGGTAAGGAAACATTCAGATGAGTTGTGTCTGCTGAGCGGTCCAAGGAGGTAAGAAAACATTCAAATGAGTTGTGTCTGCTGAGCGGTCCAAGGAGGTAAGGAAACATTCAGATGAGTTGTGTCTGCTGAGCGGTCCAAGGAGGTAAGGAAACATTCAGATGAGTTGTGTCTGCTGAGCGGTCCAAGGAGGTAAGGAAACATTCAGATGAGTTGTGTCTGCTGAGCGGTCCAAGGAGGTAAGGAAACATTCAGATGAGTTGTGTCTGCTGAGCGGTCCAAGGAGGTAAAGAAACATTCAGATGCGATGTGTCTGCTGAGCGGTCAAAGGAGGTAAGGAAACATTCAGATGAGTTGTGTCTGCTGAGCAGTCCAAGGAGGTAAGGAAACATTCAGATGAGTTGTGTCTGCTGAGCGGTCCAAGGAGGTAAGGAAACATTCAGATGCGATGTGTCTGCTGAGCGGTCAAGGGAGGTAAGGAAACATTCAGATGAGTTGTGTCTGCTGAGCGGTCCAAGGAAGTAAGGAAACATTCAGATGAGTTGTGTCTGCTGAGCGGTCAAAGGAGGTAAGGAAACATTCAGATGAGTTGTGTCTGCTGAGCGGTCCGAGGAGGTAAGGAAACATTCAGATGAGTTGTGTCTGCTGAGCGGTCCAAGGAGGTAAGGAAACATTCAGATGAGTTGTGTCTGCTGAGCGGTCCAAGGAGGTAAGGAAACATTCAGATGCGATGTGTCTGCTGAGCGGTCCAAGGAGGTAAGGAAACATTCAGATGCGATGTGTCTGCTGAGCGGTCCAAGGAGGTAAGGAAACATTCAGATGCGATGTGTCTGCTGAGCGGTCCAAGGAGGTAAGGAAACATTCAGATGCGATGTGTCTGCTGAGCGGTCCAAGGAGGTAAGGAAACACTCTCTCAGATACCCCTTTCCCTGTTACAGACTTTTTTGTTACTTAGATTTAGATCCTCATTCGGCGCATTGGGCTGCCTCCATAGAAATAGGTTTTCAGTAATGCTTGCTGCGTCTTCACAACAGGTGTCCACTGCTCTGTGATCTTATATGTTATACGAGGACGTCCCAACTTTGGGCGCGAGACTCATTCTCACAGTCTCTCTCTTCCCTGGTGCACGCTTCCTTAGTAACTTAGAATTAGATAACATCCTCACGCGTCTTTACTTGCATTAGGTGATGGCTCCTCTTAAGAGGTGTCCGATTGTCTGTGGCCCTGTGGCCGTCTTTGAAGATGCGACGTCATGTTATACGAGGACGTCCCTGTTTGCATTTTTTCTCGCTTCAGCCTTCACGTTATTACTACCCTTATTCTGTAAAGAACATATCCCGCGAACCTCATGTAACACTCAGTCACAACCTCTTGAAGTGATGGAGTGCCTGTTTGGCATAGGATGTCTTTGTTTGTGACCCAATCTCTGTAACAAGACTCCTAAAGTAAACCGTAGCCACATCACAAACGAAGAGATTAGAGATAGGGTTACTGCAGCGATTGGACGCCACGATGACCTGCTTACTATTGTAAAAACAATCAAGCTAAAAATCTATGGCTATATTACAAGGTCTTCGTGGCTTGCAAAGACCTTCGTTTAGGGAACAGTACCAGGAAAAAGAAGAAGCAGCAGACAGAGAAAGCGATGGGAAGACGGGCCTGTCATTGAAAGTGGTTCTCTTTAAGACAAAAGACAGAAAGGAATGGGAGAAAGACGGTCGACAAGTCTTGCCTGGTGCCGCAACGGTCCAACAGACTAAGGGATAGGTAAAGGTAAAGGTAAAAAAGGTAAAAGCCACTTTCAGGGCCACATTTAGCCTTTTCTTGATGTTTCGCTGATAATTTCCTTGTCTCGCATGCAACGCCGCCTTTGGAATGACGAATTGTAGTAATTAGGTGGACTTTAGTCTCAAGATCAATAACTCGGCTTGTCCGAGTAGGCTGTAACCTTAATAAAATATGTACACTTGTTTAGCTGTAAACTTAAGATTGACCGAGTCTGATGAGGGTACCCGCTGCATTACATCTTACTCTCATAATTTTTGTATGATCCAAGTCTATTCGGAGGACGAGTCTGGGTGCCACTATATCTAAGGATGTTGAATGAGATGTACTTTTCTTTTAGAACCTCTGGCATACAGGGATGAGATTTGTTATGTTGAGAACACTTCGTGTAGTTAGAACTTTTCATACAGAACAGGATTGAGTTACCCTTTTTGTTAGAACCATTGAGGCAGAAAACAATTAAGTTTGAAATGTTGGATTTGAGAACCACTGATAGAAAGGACAGCTAAACGTACTAGGTTGAAGCCTTGCTGCAGAGGAAGGCTGTGTATGAAATATCGATAGTAAGAACTCCTTCTACAGATGAAGACTTAGTATGAAATGTCGATAATTAAAACCCCTGCTACACTGGAAGACTTGGTATGAAATGTCAATAGCTAGAACCCCTGCTACACTGGAAGACTTGGTATGAAATGTCAATAGCTAGAACCCCAGCTACACTGGAAGACTTGGTATGAAATGTCAATACCTAGAACCCCAGCTACACTGGAAGACTTGGTATGAAATGTCGATAGCTAGAACCCCTGCTACACGGGGAGACTTGGTATGAAATGTCGATAGCTAGAACCCCAGCTACACTGAAGACTTGGTATGAAATGTCGATAGCTAGAGCCTCTGCTACAGATGAAGGCTGTGTATGAAATGTCAATAGCTAGAACCCCTGCTACACTGGAAGACTTGGTATGAAATGTCAATATCTAGAACCCTTGCTACACTGGAAGACTTGGTATGAAATGTCAATAGCTAGACCTAGAACCCCTGCTGCAGATGAAGACTTGGTATGAAATGTCGATAATTAGAACCCCTGCTACAGTGGAAGACTCGGTGAAGTGTTTGTAGTTAGATAATTGCTAGGAGATAGAGGTGACAATTAGAAAGATAGATGATTGACAAACTATCTTGTAAGTGGGACAACACAGCAACCTGTGCATGACACACTTCTTTGTGTGTAGCTGGAGAACAATGTGTTCAAATAGAGATTACGTCTGCACTTCAAAGCAACTGTTTTAATATAGAGAAAACAGCTACATTACATACATCAAAACATATCTTTGAAAGTAGGCCAACTTTAAACCATGCAAAGAACAACTTCCCACAGTTCAATGAACATCGTTGAATGTACAATCCCGAAGCTTCTTCTCAAACGAGGAAGCAAATATATTCTTTGTTTAATCTTTAGGATAGTCTAAATAAAATGTAAATGTAGGCCTCTAAATAAAATGTAAATGTAGGCCTCTAAATAAAATGTAAATGTAACCGTCTAAATAAAATGTAAATGTATGCCTCTAAATAAAATGTAAATGTAGGCCTCTAAATAAAATGTAAATGTAGGCCTCTAAATAAAATGTAAATGTAGGCCTCTAAATAAAATGTAAATGTAACCGTCTAAATAAAATGTAAATGTAGGCCTCTAAATAAAATGTAAATGTAGGCCTCTAAATAAAATGAAAATGTAGGCCTCTAAATAAAATGTAAATGTAGGCCTCTAAATAAAATGTAAATGTAGGCCTCTAAATAAAATGTAAATGTAGGCCTCTAAATAAAATGTAAATGTAGGCCTCTAAATAAAATGTAAATGTAACCGTCTAAATAAAATGTAAATGTAGGCCTCTAAATAAAATGTAAATGTAGGCCTCTAAATAAAATGTAAATGTAGGCCTCTAAATAAAATGTAAATGTAGGCCTCTAAATAAAATGTAAATGTAGGCCTCTAAATAAAATGTAAATGTAGGCCTCTAAATAAAATGTAAATGTAGGCCTCTAAATAAAATGTAAATGTAGGCCTCTTAAAAAAACTTTGAACACTTCAAATTTTTTTATGTATAGCTCGAACTCAAAGACTGATTTTAAAGGAAAGACAATGGAATCCCATATCCGTAAGGTCAAGGCTTCTATGTTCAGACATAAGATAATACGCTTTAATAGAATAAATAACTGCATCATAGGCTTACTGCAAGTGTTCACTTTTTACGCTAAGTCTACAACTTGTTTAGCTTGCATGATGACAAAGAATTTACGTTAGACTCCGAAACAATTGCAACAAAACTTTAACTACTCTTATAAAAAAAAAATAACCCTTTCAGATTTTGCGAATGTTATAGGCCTAAAGGTCATCTGTTTCTGTGGCCCATGATTAACGAGGGTGTCATGTGTCCAGCACAAGGAACAATCGCCTTTAATTTTCCCAACAAGTGTCAGGTAGAGCTGGGTAGACTCAGGGGAGCCCTAAGGATTCCGAAATTAAAAATCCCAATCTACACCAGGGTTCGAACTCCTAGATTCGGATGCCAAGCGTTTTACTGTCCATACGGTGGATATGTATTTATTTGTTAAAGGTGTTACGTTTAACTATATACGAATAGGTTTAAAAACGGTCAGTGCATTAAAACATTAAGAAACCTTTTTTTTTTAAAGTGAGAAATAATTTGGACTTTTTATCTACTGTGTTACACGCATGGCATTTTGTTTACACTTGTAGTCAAGGTCTTAGAAATACCTTTTTTTTAACATTCCGATAAAGAGTTATCAGTGTAGATATCAAACTTTGTACTTAGTAGAGCAGCAGTTTAGCTCTAACTATAAACGAAAATATATAATGTGCTTTAAAAAAATAGTTTTATATAAAGTGTAATTGTATCAATTAGTTTGCATAAGAAATGCAATTAAATTTTTAATAGATTTTTATTTAAAAAAAAACACACCAAAAGTCAGGCCACCCAAAGTCAGACCACGTATGCGATGGATTGATCATGTGAATGCAGATATCTACAACAGCTTGGGGCTTGAGCATGGCAACGAAAGGCTCAGGAGAGATCGGAATAGAGGGATGTGCGGAGTGAAGTCAGAGCCCTCCATGGGCTGTAGCGCCACTGGGATGGATGGATGTATGTTTTGTGTTCTATTCAAAGTTTCTCTGTTTTAACTGTGTATAATATAGTTTCCATCCATTGAACTCTATGACGACCGCTTCAGTGATCCATGGAGCTTCTTCTAGCCAGCTTTATTGCTGCTGAGCTGTGACTCTTTTGCAGACTGTGCCAAGGAAAAAAAGTGTGCTTGTTTTCTTCAGTTGTTCAGCACTGCCGTACAGGGTGTTGGTTATGTCAGTCTATGGAGGATTAGGAAGGGGCATTCAAAGTGGATATGGTTTACGGTTTCATAAGGGTGGGCGCAGTGTCTGCAAAGGGGGAGTTGTGTGGAGTTTAATTTGTTCAGATGGTAATTTAATAGAGGTGTGTGTCCTATTTTTAGTTGGAAAATTGTAGATTGTTCTTTGCAGGGGAGGAAGTTAATACTGTCTTGTTTGTTAGGCATAGCCATTTCTTTGTACGATCCATGGAGTTTAGAGATTCACTCAGCATATGTGTGCATCGCCCAGTCTTTCGTGATGTCTAAGTTTGAAATGTTCGACATCATGCTAGACACTATATTGTAGCATACACCATACTTTTCTTCCGTCATGTCTGATTTGTTGCCGCCTCAATTCTCATGCCAGTGCTTACAAAGAGAGTTTCCGAGATATTCTGTCGCTGGCTTCAGTCCAGTAAGTAGAACCGTCTATGTTTAAAGATCCCAGGGAACTGAAAGAGAGCTTATATATAATACACACGTTACATCAAAAGAGCCGATCTTAATATTAGAGCTTATATATAATATACATGATAAGTCAAAAGAACAGATCTTACTCAGAATAAAAGTCTCAAACAAGAATGAAGACATATATATAACTTATGAAGATTCCCCGAAAGGGGAAAAGACGCTATTAGTTTTGTGTGAAATGTATGTCCGTCTGTCTGTCCGTCCCGTTTAGATCTCGTAAACTAGAAAAGATATTGAAAATCCGACATCACAATATTTTAGACCATTCAAAGTTCAGATGCAACGGCTACTTTTTTTTCCTAAAAGCGAAAAATCTATTTTTTAAAATCAGTTATGCAAGTAGTTTTTTAAAGCTAATTAGTATGCATTATAAGTTAGAACTAATTTAAAACGAATAGTAATCTTATAAACTACATTTTCTTGAACTTGTTTTTTATAGCGGAATTTTTTTAATTTTTTTTTTGAGGATTAGATAAAAAAAGAAATTAAGCCTTTTCAAAACAATCACATTATTTATAAGACTTCAGTTAGGCCAGGAGAGGCGCGGTAGCTGAGCGGTCCCGGGTTCGAATCCTGGTGAAGACTTGGATTTTCAACTTCGGAATCCTTGAGCGCCTCTGAGTCTTACCAGCTCTAATGGGTACCTGACATTTGTTGGGGAAAAGTAAAGTCGGTTGGTCGTTGTGCTGGCTACATGACACCCTCGTTAACCGTAGGCCACAAAAACAGATGAACTTTACATCATCTGCCCTATAGACCACAAGGTCTGAAAGGGGAACTAGTTAGACAAGGTTCACATCTAACTTTGCATTCACTTTCACCTATCCTTTGATCTGCTGGACCGTTGAGGCACTACACAAGATCTGTCAACCTTCTTTCTCCATTCTTATCTCTCATTTGTCTTTGATATAATTTCATTTGGATGTTCTTTCTAAAAATATTGAAGCCTGCCTGGGTGGACCACTTCGGGGGGCCGATTTTGAGTTTGTGTTTCCACACAAACTGTCTTTGTAACCTTGTTATATAATATGTTGTCGGAAGACGTGAAACAATGTAAGTGCATTTTATAACAGAGAAGGACGCTGAACCGCTGAACCCTATGAGTTAAGATTGTGTAGAGACGGTTGAGTATGTATTTAAAAAGAAACTTAGTATGTAGAACAAGACTATGTTGAAACAAATAGTGTCAGTAGTTTGTACCGACGAGAGGAAACACTCTTTTGTAACTGGGATCTTTTGGCTTGATAAACTCTGGGTCTAATTAGTCAATTCACAAGCGAGTTGATCTATTGGACAGTTGATGCATCAGGTATCAGCTATATATATATATATAATATATATATATGATCATGCCATCGTTCCATCTTTGCTACTGTTTTTTTGAGTTTGTCCATAGCTTGAGGCCAGATCGTTCTTCCGATTGTTTATGTCGTTTATAGTAAAAATACAACATCATATATATATATATATTTATAGCTTTTATATAGCGCTACTTTCATGCTTAAAGCATGCCCAGAGCGCTTTGGTCCAATCTCATTTGTGGACCAGTGGGGGGGGGGGGGGAGGAGGGGGTATCTAGGAGCTGGTTTTCCGTGCTGTCTTTAGGCGCTCAGTAAACACAACTCTGCCCGAGTCGGGTGTCGAGCCTCGGGCCCCCTTCTAGGTAGCCAAGCCAAGCTAAGTTCAAGCGCACTTAGCCACTCTGGTTTAGGAAGAATGGCGAAGAACGATGAGACTAAAAAATATATTAAATAATTGTTTTTGTCTCAAATAAATGTAAAAAAAAAAAAAAGAAAAATGGCCACTATCTCTCCTCTAACGCAGTGTCACAGTCTGTGCCGCTCTCCATTTTCCTTTATCTTAAGAATACCTACATAAACCAACAGGAATGTCTTCCACTAGCAGGAACGACCTTCCCACAGTGCAGTTTCCCAGACAGCTTCCTGAGCAGACAACCCACACAGAGAACCCCGCTCACCTGGTGGCTCGTTCATTGGAGATGATCCCCTTTACAACTCTTGGGGGATCGAACCAAGCCATGGCTCTGTTTCTCCTTTCACTCAGTATCAACTGTCTCTCTTCTTCGTCTAAACAACATGTCCATAACAAGTGCTTAACAGTGCGCTGGTGCGTACGATATGCGTCGGAGCAAGAGTTAATAGGTATATATATATATATATATATATATATATATATATATATATATATATATATATATATATATATATATATATATAGTACATACTATTCAAAATATCTTAAAGAGAATCCTATCCTAAGCAAATTCTTTCCTTGATTAATCCATATGCATCACAACAGGCAATCCTTATGAAAATCAATCCCTTCATGAAAGTGAATCATATCTTAGTAAAAGGAAATAGTCGTAACATGTTGAACCATATTTGAAACCACCTAAGGACAGGTCGGCTCGAAATCAGTGCGCTACCGGAAATGTTGGTGAATTATTTGCAGACGTGTTTATGATGTAGTGGGAAGGTCCACGTCGCCTCCAGGGACAAGGTCCCACACGAAAAATATTTGAACTGAAGCAACTACAAAATCAAATCTGTAGCTAACCGCTTGAAATCTTTATTGTACTTCTACGCATAGTCATACTCTGAATGACATCACTAAAGCGTAGAATGTACTATAACAGGGGTGGACAAATTACGTCACGCGGGCCACACACTGTTTTATGCGGCCCGCGGTCACCTACAGAAATCAGGTGTGCCCACAGATTATAATTATAAAAATACAAATATTTTGAAAAAAGCTAATTTTAAATATCTATATAAATTATTGCAATTTCTGATTATCACTTATGATATAGAGGCGAAAGAAACATTGTCTTTCCATGTCATTCTAAAAAGCTTAAATAAACGAAGATTATTTTTATTTGCAATGTTTTGAAAAATTCAGTTTAAGATTTTAACTCAGGCCCCTATTTTTTTCAATGCTTTGTGTTGAAAGTCATGGATTAGCTTGGAACAAGATGGCAAGTGTAACAATTGATGAAGTAGCCCATGTTTTGACAGAGAAAAACAGTTTTTTTAAAACAAATTAAAGAAAATATCTCCACCATAAACTTTTAGCGTTTAATTTTGCACAAAGCTGCATTGAATATCAATTATACTGCGATATCCTGTAACAGAGTATTGGTTTGTAAAGTAGTTATAAGAAGTAAAGTTGTTGATTTTTTTAAAAATCTAACCTATGTAACATAATATGCATGATATAGTTACAATTCATGTTAAAACAATCACAACAGTTCAATGTTTAGATCCAGAATCTCGATGATTACGATCAACGGGTTTGAAATATTTAGATCTAGGATTGTCGAACCGGCGACATATGTTGTTATCTCCATGGAAACTAATCGGAAATAAGCTATATAGTTCAGTGAATGCCTCTACTCTTCTGTTTAAATTCCACGCAATGAAATTGTATTATTTCTAAACTTCGGAATATTAGGCTTACATTTCTGAGACATTCAGACAGAAGGGCAATTTCGAAGATTCATATGGCGAATTCTCTTACAGCTTGAAAAAGAGTTATGTTCTGTAACGTACATAGTGATCTGAAATGAACTATGGCTGTTTCCAGTCTTTATATAAATTTATATATATAGGTCTGTGTTTGTACTATATCAATTATTTTTAAAAATAATTATTCCACCGCGCCCCATGCTGCACGACAACAAATTTTATTAAAAGTTGAGAAAGATCATTTCATTAATTATTGAATTAATTATTCTCTGTTTATTAATCCCAGTGTTCCATCCATAAGACTCAAGGGAGCTAACAATTATATTGTACTTTTTTTTTTTTTACTGAGTATCAGGAATATCCCATTTGCATATGGCCACCCTCATGCAAAGATAAGACACAATCTTTTCTTTATTAATATTTAAAGCTTGTTAATTTGGAATATAAATGGTGGGATATTTATCTTATATTAATATTAATTAGTTATATAATTAAGAAAACGTATACATAAAGTGGGAATTGATTTTTTATTTCAAACAATTATTAATTTTTGTTTATATTTTCACCTCGTTCTATATTTTCCAGCCCACTCTTCAGGCCAATGACCTATGCTTACGTAGATCTATATCCAAATATAAAATCTATGTTTTTATAATGTTAAAAATATATAAACCAGATAATTTAGCAGTGAAAAGTTCAGGAGACATTAAAGAGTCTATATAAAAAGGAGAGGCAGACAGAGGCAGACTTTTTTAAAACAAGACTTGAAAGAATGTTCCCCAAAGTAGGTCAATATGTCAATAAGTCAACATCACTTTCAAACAAAAGTCTGCCTTACACGTTCAACCATTCCAATTCATACATAAACACACTCACACACAAATTCCTTACATGTTCAACAATTTCAATTCATACATAAACACACACAAATTCCGTCTCTCGTCTGCTTCCAGTCACACCAAGGTTGCTTTTACATCCGGTTTACGAATGGGTCCGTCCGTCCATTAGTGTTTCACATGGACATGTTTGTTTCTTGTTCAAAATGTCAAGGGTATCGTTTTGATGCAGTGTCTTGTGATTTCATGTCAATAGCCTGGTAAGTTTGTTTGTTGTACCACTGGCCAACAAACAAGCGATGCAACTCGACTCATTCAAGAGCGTGTTAGAAGCTTCGCCGAATTTTTGGTTTTCCTAAAGCGGAACTTACCGAAGAGGAAGTAAGCTTATCATATCGCTTTGACATTCGAATTAGGTGACTTCAAGAAATTTAGGTAAAAGCGCGATTCCGATTTTATAATCGATACCATTAAACCAATTGTGTAAAAAAAGTGTTAGCATCGATTCTCGAAACAAATATCTAATTTTAACCATTTGCCAAACCGTTTATTGTATGGAAGTTAGTTTCTTCCTTCAGAAACGAACATTATTATGAACTATCCCAAACCTCTTCATGGCGGCAGAGCAGGGCCGGCCTTAAGTATAGGCAAACCAGGCGGCCGCCTACGGCCTCCAATTGGTGGGGTCCCTCACGGAACTCAAACAAATTTAAAGAACAAAATTGCGAAACTTGGATCAAATCTCTAACAGAGCAGAACTCTATCACTCGTCTACCAGCCTTGCTCTATGTCTCTACAAGGATTCAATATATCACACGGAACGCTACGGGAGTAGCGCTAAATGAATGTATTTCATTTCTTGATTTAGATGCAGGAATGTTTTTCATTTATTGAGTACTTTTATTTTTCAGTCTTTTAAATTTTTTCTACTTCATTTTCTACCTAATTCACTTCGCCTAGGGCTTCCAATTACCTAAGGCCGGCCCTAGAGGCAGGCATATCACACGACCAGGCAGCCTCTTAGCTATCCATCAGGTAGCGTTATCTCGTAAACTAGTATCTAAGACTCTTAAAACTAGACTTCTTCACATTGTAATTTGAGAATGGACCTCATAGACCAATCGCAAACAAACAACACTAAGCCGTGTGATTCTCTATCTCTTCTATACAGATTACGATCTAATTTTAATCAACAATGGTTATCACGTGACAGTTTTTTTTTTTCGTTGTTTTATGAATATTATCACGTGACCGTTCGTTTTGGTGAATGAGGTCCAATGAGCTCTAGAATCTATGTTTACAGATTCCCTAACCGACAGACTCATCACTAATTCTCGCACTTGAGTTGGACGAAAAAAGATGAAAATGTAACTTGTTATTATTGACTAGAACAGCCTTTCACGATTGAGACAGCGACAATACGTCCCAATACTTTTTTTGACAAAGACAACTTACTGTTAAAAAATTTTAAAAATAATACTTTTATTTGTAAGCGCTTCATTGACACTGGTGTTAAATTTTGTTTCGCTGCAGCTTTTAATGTTTAGATCTACAAATTTCCTCTTTCTTTTTTACAAAGCTTATATCTACTCACTCTGTCTGTCTGTCTGTCTGGCCAAAAGTTTGTACACGTTATTTCCGCGACACCCAATCTCGGATCAAGTTGAAATTTCACACAATCATTTCTTTTACCTGACAACACAAGAATCAATTTAAAAAAAAAAAAAACAATTAGGTAAATAACTATTGGTAATAAATTACTTTGTCTGGTATCTCAAACACGGGAAAGAAATAGTACTTGACTGAATTGGTGGTATAAGCTGAATTATTCCCTTTCCTAAGGAAAGAAATAGTACTTGACTGAATTGGTCCCTTTTATAGATTGTCGTCTGAAAGAAATAGTACTTGACTGAATTGGTGGTATGTAGAAGCTGAATTATTCCCTTTTCCTAAGGAAAGAAATAGTACTTGACTGAATTGGCCCCCTTCATAGATTGTCGTCTGAAGCTTATTACAAATTCCAAACTAATTGATACACTTTATATACGTTCTTTTTTTTTTTAGTATTTTGTTTATGCCACGTAGACACACTCAAAATAAACAAAAGTAACATTGAACTAAAAAAAAATATTTTTTTTGACAAAGCGGAACAGCTGTAAGAAGACATGCGCAGTCTGTGGACGAAATTTTAACAGGAAGAACAGTAAAGAATGTAGCAAATGAAACTCAATATTATTAGGACTACATCAAGACAGGCGTGTATTCTAGATCTAAAAACTAAAAATGCAACCGATTCTCACAGTATATCACCTTCACCTATCCTATTGTCCATTGGACCGTTGGGGTACCATACACGAACTGTCAACCATCTTTCTCCATTCATCTTTGTCATTTGACTTGGATAGAATTTCATTCACTGACAGGCCTGTCCATTCTTTGATGTTGTCTTCCCATCCATTTCTCTGTCTTCCTCTTTTTCATCTTCCTGGTTGTGTTCTCTGAAGAAAGGTCTTTGCAAGCCATGATGAGTTTACATTTTATGACAGTGGTTAGCTGGTCCTCGTGAGGTAAGTGGCACCTTAGATCTTTTTGCAGAGCTGGTCCTCGTGAGGTAAGTGGCACCTTAGATCTTTTTGCAACATCTTAGTTTCGTTGCTTGGATCCTCTTCTCGAGATCTGCAGTCAGCGTCAGAGACACATGCATATAAGAATGTAGCCGTGACCAGGGGGCGCATAAGTCTGATTTTAGTGTCGAGGGCTATGTCTTGGTCGGTCCAGATTATTTTGAGTTTTGCAAGTGCTGCTGTAGACTTTGCAATTCTGATCTTCTGTATTGTGTTTGTATGAAGTCTTCTGTATTGTGTTTGTATGAAGTCTTCTGTATTGTGTTTGTATGAAGTCTTCTGTATTGTGTTTGTATAAAGTCTTCTGTATTGTGTTTGTATGATGTATTCTATTGTGCTTGTATGATGTTTTTTGTATTGTGTTTGTATGATGTTTTTTGAATTGTGTTTGTATGATGTTTTTTGCATTGTTTGTATGTCTTTTGCATTGTGTTTGTATAAAGTCTTCTGTATTGTGTTTGTATGATGTCTTTTGCATTGTATTTGTATGATGTCTTTTGCATTGTTTTTGTATGATGTCTTTTGTATTGTGTTTGTATGATGTCTTTTGTATTGTGTTTGTATGATGTCTTTTGTATTGTGTTTGTATGATGTCTTTTGCATTGTGTTTGTATGATGTCTTTTGTATTGTGTTTGTATGATGTCTTTTGCATTGTGTTTGTATGATGTCTTTTGTATTGTGTTTGTATGATGTCTTTTGTATTGTGTTTGTATGATGTCTTTTGTATTGTGTTTGTATGATGTCTTTTGCATTGTGTTTGTATGATGTCTTTTGCAATGTGTTTGTATGATGTCTTTTGCATTGTGTTTGTATGATGTCTTTTGCATTGTGTTTGTATGATGTCTTTTGCATTGTGTTTGTATGATGTCTTTTGTATTGTGTTTGTATGATGTCTTTTGCATTGTGTTTGTATGATGTCTTTTGCATTGTGTTTGTATGATGTCTTTTGTATTGTGTTTGTATGATGTCTTTTGCATTGTGTTTGTATGATGTCTTTTGCATTGTGTTTGTATGATGTCTTTTGCATTGTGTTTGTATGATGTCTTTTGCATTGTGTTTGTATGATGTCTTTTGTATTGTGTTTGCATGAAGTATTATGTTTTATGTTTGTTTGAAGGGTTGTGCAATGTATTAGTACGAGGCTCCGTGTACTCTGTTTGTATACTGTAATTGTAAGAAGTGTTGCTAACTGATCTTGTGTTTGTATGAAACGTTGTGTAAAGTATTTGTAAAAAGCGCTGAGCACTGTGTTTGTAGGAAGAGTTGTGTGTATTGTCTCTGGAATGAGAGCTACGTGAAGAATGGATGCTCATGATGAGAAGGAAACTTAAGAGAAACAAAAGTTGACTTACAATATAAAACTAAATAATACAGTTACTTATTAAATAATAAATAATACAGAAATACACTAGCATTATTTACTTGGCAATACAATGTTAACAAAATAACCTATTATAAAATAACAAGTATGGGTGTGGTTTTTTTTTTCCTTTTTTAAGTTTATTCTGGTTACTTTAAAATAATTCATCCCGTTGCTAAAATATGAAATGATAATGGCATGAATACCTTCAAACATTTGTTGTTGTTATTAAGTTTTATATTCTGTTATGTAAACACTGAACTGACTCAAAACAAAAGTACAAGGAGACAAAATATGCAGTTGCGTGTTTAAATTAAAAGATCTCACAGACACTATTTGTAAATTACTAAGGTTCCGTGTATTAATTCGAGGCATTATGGCTGAGCGGTAAAGTGCTGGGATTCTGAACCGGGGGGTCACAAGTTCGAATCCTGGTTAAGACTGGGATTTTTTTTTCATTTCGGGATCCTTGGGCGCCTCTGAGTTCACCCAGCTCTGATGGGTACCTGACATTGGGGAAAAGTAAAGGCGGTTGGTCGTTGTGCTGGCCACATGACATCCTGCTCGTTAACTGTTGGCCAAAGAAACAGATGACCCTTAACATCATCTGCCCTCATAGATTGCAAGGTCTAAAAGGGGAACTTTATGTATTAATCCGTATTTCAGATCTAAGAACAGACAGATGGTTGTACACATAAATCAAAACTAGATATTGTAGCAACAAAATGACAAAAAAATAAACAAGAAATTAATTCAATTATACTCACGACTATCTCTTATAATCCTGATTATATTCACACGTGTATAATCCTGTTTATATTCCTTGGAATCACGTTTCAATAAATCCCTTTGCTTTGGTATTTTTTTTCAAAGAATTCAGAGTTTAAAAGAACAAACTTTTCCATCTCATAGTAAAACAAACTGGCCCATCTCACTAGTCCAATTCATAAGAGAACAAATTAATCCAATTATTTTTGAACAAGCTGACTCAACTCATACTGAAACAAAGTGGCTCAAATCCTACTAAAAGAAAGTTATCAGATTTATATTAAGAGTGGATCAAATCTTACTAAAACAAACTTGTCCGATTAATACTTAAAGTATTCCATATAATACTAAAGCAGCTGTTTCCCTGACAATCTTTATTCATCTTCGTTTGTGTTCCGTGATTGCTATGATATAAAACAACTAAGCGTGTTTACCGAGGTCCCCACAAATACCCTTATGTAATATACTACTGCTAAGCGTGTCAACCTATCAACAAGTCAACCTAATCCTACAAAGTCATTCCCTTCAAAAAAACAAAAAAAAAAGGTATAACTATCCGCATATCAGACGAGGTTGTTTACGTCAGGTCAGCCCAACCTTTTTTTTTTTAGTAAGGTCAAAGGTTGAGCCCGCTAATGAATACTCTCTAGGCAAAAATGTCTGTGTTTATTAATAATGATCTAAACTATCGCTGAAGGGGATTCGAGAGTTCTATTCCTAACGTCTAGTTCAAAAAGATCGGTGGATGTGATTGAAAATATCACCTGGAGTATGGTCTGACTAAGTCAAGCTAGAGCTAATCAAGTAAATCTAAGTCAAAAAAGAATAATGCATTAAACTTTGTGTCTTTTAAAGGGCTGTTAGGATTAAGGAGCCCGTTCGTGGTGCAGACCATTTATATAAGTTTAGCGCAAAAAAAAATAAATTTTTGTCTTTGTTACAAATGATGTTTAACTGAAATTTAAAAAGAAATTCGCAGTTAGCAATTTAATTATGTTTAGTGTCTTTTGAAGCAATTAATATATTTTAAAATGTTGTTTTTTTTTTTTGTTTTTTTTTATCTATCCTACTTTATCAAACTAAAGGGCGCCGTGGCTGAGTGGTTAAGCGCCTGGCTTCCGAACCTGGAGTCCTAGGTTTGAATATGGGATTTTAAATTTCGGGATTTTTACGGCGCCCCTGAGTCCACCCAACTCAAATGGGTACCTGACTTAAGTTGGGTAAAGTATAAGGCGGTTGGTCTATGAGCTGGCCATATGACATCCTGCTCGTTAACCGTTGGCCAAAGAAACAGATGACCCTTATAGACCCTATAGATCGCAAGGTCTGAAAGGGGAACTTTACTTTTTCTTTCTAGTTTATCATGCGTATGCTGGTCTTTCATTTCTCATTCTATTCGGAATCGATCGGATCGGATAGAATCGAATCTGATCCGGATCTGATATTATCGGATCGGGTCGATATGATCGGATCAAAACGGTTGCCTGAATCAGCCAGGAAAACCAACGACTTAGAAGACTTTAAGTCGCTGATTAACATGCATGACTAGATTGGATCTGACCAAATCTGATCTAATCTGATTAGGGCAGAATCGGATTGGATTGTCATTGAAAAAAAAAGGCCAGTGTTGGGATCGAGCCCACAACATCCGCGTGATTAGCACGTTTCCAGTTTCGGGAATTTCCAGACATCCATCCATCCCCCACCCTAATTTTTCTTTCTAACTTCCAGCCATGAAGAAAATATAAGCTACTGAGCAGGCGTTGAATTAAAAACAAAGAAAATAAATTGTCTAGATCTAAACTATTATCAGTTTCATTCGTTGTTGTGTCTTCTAGACTCAGGGCCGGATTTAGACTTGAAAAGACCCTAAGCTATTTGAGATCTGGGCACCACCCCTGTACTCAACAAAAGGCAATTTTTTTCTTAGTTTTTTTTCTCTTCAAAATGATTGCAACTATCGCTGGAACTATTTTTTGGGGGACTCCTTGAAAGTGTGTTTGTGGGAGGGGCCTAAGATATAGTTAATATTGCCTATAGGTAAATCTAGTACTGACCAGACTATATCAACACTTTCAACATTTAATATATCAGCTCAAATACAACTTTTACGACATTCCAATTAACATTTTACGACAATTCAATTTTTTAAAAAATGGCGTGCATTCCTTATTCATAGAAGCGATTATGCTGATTTCATGCCAACTCGACGTTTGACAATTTTACGTTCTTCCATATGCTAGGACAAATTTGTACAAACACTCTTTCTTTTCTAGTTCTATTAGAGCATGAAATGGGTTGCCTGAATCAGCCGGGAAAACCGCCGACTTGGTAGAGTTTAATCCGTTGATTAACATGCATGACTAGATTGACCTAGCGACACTTGTAGAACGTAACTATCTGTATTTTATAAGATAAGATAAGATAATGAGAAAAAAATTAAATACGTACTGTAAGACGTCTTTTCTGTGAGTGTAATATTTTTATGAGGTCCGAGAAACATAAGGTAAGATTGATGTAGGACTAGAGTCTATGTAGTACACACAGCTAGATTGATGTAGGTCTAGATTTTATGTAGTATATACAGCTAGATTGATGTAGGTCTAGAGTCTATGTAGCACATACAGTTAGGTTGATGTAGGTCTAGAGTCTATGGTCATTCAACAAGGTCTTCAGGGCTCGCAAAGATCTTCCTTCAGGGAACAGTACCAGGAAAAAGAAAAAGAGGCAGACAGAGAAAGCGATGGGAAGACAACAAAAAAAGAATAGATTGAAGCCATTGAAAGAGGTTCTAACTAAGGCAAAAGACAGAGAGGAATGGAGAAAGACTGTTGACAAATCTTGCATGGTGCCCCAACGGTCCAACAGACCAAGGCATAAGTAGGGTCTAACCGTAAAAAGGTAAAGATCTACATTCTAAGTGATGCTAGCTTATAATATAAATGGGAGCATTCCCAGCGCATAAAAACTATAAAGATGATTTTGCACTGCAAATCCCTCACAGTTTTACGGCATGGCTTATCCCAATACCCGAGATCAATATCCTAGCCTTTCGTTTATATGCCTTTTATCGAAGTTCAAACCAAAGACTTGAACGAGAGAGTAGGACCTAGAGCTAGAAATAGGTTTGTGCTTGGCTCACGTGACATCTATTTTTAAAAAAAATACTTTCACTTTTGTTTATGTTTTTTTTTTTTAACTTTTTTTTTAACAAAACAAAGGTAAGAGAAGTCAACTAAATTTACTTTTTTTTTTATCTCCCTTCTCAATGATTGCAGGTTGTCTACCTTTACTTTGGATGCGCTCCCTCATTATAATATATAGTGAAAGTACAAGTAGAGTTAGTAGACCAAAGCCTGAGGGGTGTGAATCTAAATTTGTATTAACATAACTAAGCATAATTGTTGTTAACAACGCTGTTGTGGAAAGGGGGGGGGGGGTAGCTGTTTACAGACATAAACTCAGTTCGTTAGCGGTAGCCAAAATAGAGAGGAAAATAATTAGATAAACAAAAACAAAAAAAAAACATCACCAGTACCAGCGCCTACAGCTTGAGGTCGTCAAGTGTCCATTTTAGGGTCGAGATTACTCCCTTTGAAACGCGAAAGGCTTATACCCCGTGGCTAGGAATGAGAGATTGGCTCTTCACTGACACCTCTGTCCGGAGGTCCCCTATCGACAAGATGATCATGTGATCACACCTGTTTGCATGATATACGGTTCTTTGAGACATCGTCATGGGTTCCTCATTCCATGCGAAGGCCGGAGGACGAGCCCACTAGGCGGTTCCTCACTTTTCCTATAATGTACCGCCACCGTCCGTGGGAGGGCGATCATCACGCGTATTACCTCCGGTGAAGAACGGCTCTGTGGATGGGATATGTTCAGCGCTTTCTTCCATCCTCACCATTTACAAGTACGTTCGCTAGAACAAACCGAGGTAGCCCACTGGGGGCAGTGTTCTCTACCCGTTATTGACCTATCCGCTTTCCCTAATGAACATTTAAGTTTGACCACTCACAGACACAACATAGTTGATCTAAACAGCGTCTCTAAACATTAAAACTTACATGACACTATGTCCAAAATCACATTAGTATAATATTAAGATACACACTTGAGCCTTTACGACAAATAGCAGGTTCAATCCAATGACTATACTTAACCAAACTATCTCTGTTTTCTAGCCAAGCTAGGTAATTATAGTATTTTCATTTTGTTGACAGTGGGTCTCGACTCTTAATATCATATTCCTCAATATATATATATATATATATATATCTCGAGAAAGACAGAATGAGCTTCTAGAAATATTTGTAAGGCTCCCATTGTTTACAGTGTGTTTTCCTTAGAACAGAAATGTTGTTTTGATCTTAATCAAGCGTTCAAAAATAAACAGAAATGAAAAAAATAAAACGAAAAAAGAGGAAGAGGGGGATTAACTTTTTTTGGGGGGTAATAAAAATTGTACTTAAAGCAGATTCCCCCTCCCCGCCCATTTCTACGACCCTTTTCTCCCACACTTACCTCCCCCGCCTCTCTCTCTCAATCTCTCTCTTTCTCTTTCTCTCTCTCTCTCTCTCTCTCTCACTCTCCTTCACTGTTATGTATCCGGCTAAAGATAACAGAACAAATTGCTGCTTTTTTTCTAATAACAGCAGCACACACAAAAGAAAGGACAGGTGTAAGACTCTAGGAGCAGGTGTGTGTGTGGTGTGTGGTGTGTGTGTGTGTGTGTGTGTTTTGAATGGATTGCTGAGTCGTCGTCACTAGTGGCCTAGACATGAAAACAAGATATTATCTACTACTTTTACTTAGTGATGATTCCCCCCTGAATGCACGGGAGAGAGAGAGAGTATTCGTTGGATTGAAAAACAAAACAAAAGAGGGGTTGGGGGAGATGCCCCCCTCCTCCGCCTCCTTGGGCACCTTTCTTCAGGACCCTTGACGCCAGAACATGGAAACGGATTCAATATCAAAGGAAACAAAAAGTTTGTATGTTAGTACAACATCCTGATGAAAAGTGTTCACTTTTTTTTTGTCTGTGAATTTTTATTTTTTAATAATAATATATTTTTTTTAGAGAACATAGGACGTCATCGCTCAGATTCGCGTTTTTTTTTTGTATTTTTTTTTGTAGAAACATCTGTACTATATAAGATAACATAAAAGTATACAAGTTTCGTTTAAAACTACCTGACGATAAGGGGCCACTACAATCATTCATTATGATATAACTAGAAGCTCTTTTTTGTGGATTGTAACTCTTTCTCTCCGTAATTATGTTCCACGTTCCGATTATTCATTTTGCTCATTTGTGTTTCACTACCCTGCATTGATTATGTTTACCTCCCTACATTGCTCTATGCCTCAGTAACGTGGACAGTGTACAGAAAACATGCAAAGAAACTGAGCCATTTCCACGTGACGTGTTTAAGAAAAATACTGAATGGCAAATGGCAAGACAAAATACCAAAGTCCTTGGAAGAGCGGGTCTGCAAGGCATTTACACAATCCTGATGCAGTCCCAGCTGCGATGGGCAGGACACGTCTGCAGAATGGAAGACCGCCGCATCCCTAAACGACTCTTGTATGGCCAACTAAGCGAAGGAAAGCGCTCGCAAGGTGGTCATGGAAAACGCTTCAGGGACACCCTCTAAGCTTCTCCGAAGGCGTTCAGCATAGACCCAGCCACAGGTTGCTGAGGAAAAGAGAACAACGCTGGCAGAAGAAAAACGCCAGAGAAGAAAAGCAAGGCCCACGACACTAGCTCCAGCTGGAATAACCTGCCAAGTGTGCAGCCGAACATTCCGGGCTCACATAGGTCTCACCAGCCACATGAGGAGGCATTCAACCCCAGTGCAAAGCTCTCAGCCCCCTGGATGACAAAGTAGTCATCATCGAACCACGATGGACGAACTATATATATATACATCCTTTTATGATTAAACTTCAATAACTTTTTGTATGTAATCAGGAAATGTTATATAAGGAATTTCATTTTAGAAGAATGCATTAAAATTTATAAAACCAAAAATTAATTTAATTTAATGGTCTCTAATGAACGCTGGTATGGTCATTTAGGAGTGAAAGAGCTAAAATTACAGTCTTAAAAAAAGCTAGACACTCGATAACCCGGTAACCGGATAACTCCTCAGCCACCCCTGGCAAGGCAAAAAAAAACATCAAAAACAAAACGCGTCATATATCTACAAGCTCCTAAAATATCACATAGTTAGGGACTAAAGACTGTCGAAAGTACCTAGAAGGATTTTAAACCAAAAGCTACGTCGTTAATGCACTTATTGTTCCGTCGTTTTCCTCGTGATCAAGAGACGAAATGCAGGATGCAGTGCTGAACACAACAGGACTTTAACATTTGGTTTCAAACAATTAATGCAATTTTCATTGTGTAAGATTCTCACGAAAAATTAAACTTCACTGTTGCCAACTAAATTGATGAAGTACGGCGCCGCATAGTGTCAACATCTCTGCTTTTATTATCTTTAGTTCCCTACATCTTTGTTTTTAAATAGGTTTTCAAGTCCTAGAATAAAAGTGTAATGCCTCCGCCTTCTTGGAATTATTTTGTGCTATGAACAGAAGAGCTTAGACGATTTCATTCTGAAGTGCTACAAAAGGCACAAATGTACTTTATAAAAGCATATTAGTATGCACACCGGATACACCAAAAAGCTAACTTTTTTTTTTTTTTTTTCCGCCATGTATGAAAATCTCCAATAAACAGCTGTATGCCTTCATAAATACGGTAATGTATATGTTTAAGGCTATTTGGGCATTTTTTTCTCTGTAGAATTCTCAAAATGAACAATACGTGCTATACATATTTTTATTCAGTGTTCACTGTATTCTCTTTTTATTTATTCCCTATAACGGAATTTTCAGGAACACGGATCCTCCTCAGTCTACACTAGCCCTGGCTTTCAGTTCTCAGCTATATTTCTTTCGACATACAACACCAAGAAATAGTGAGAACATTCCCCTGGTAGGGGAAGAGAAAGGCTGGGGGGGGGGGAACCAAAGTAAAGAAGGAGAATATCTGTAGACCAAGAAGCAAAAGACGGCAGGAAATACACGGACCTAACTGACGGGAATGTGCCAGAAACATAGTCAGTTGGCGAAGTACAGTTGCGGCCCTGACCTCCACTAACTAAAGTAAGTCAAATCTGTAGTTGCCCCACTCGCCACCCCTTAATGCCGTCTCTGAATAGCGACGGACTCGCTCGAGGGCGCCGTGGAAAACACCCAGCTGAAGTTGTTCTGTTCACCTCTACAAGATGAAGATAACCAGGAGCGACTTCGCGCCTTCATGACGGTCCTTCGTTCGCAAACTTTCACCCCCTTTGATAGTCATAAAGTGGAACTACGTAAATGACGTTTATTTTGAGTGATGAATACGTCTTGCTATTTTAAGACGTTCCATCTGATGAACTAATGTCCAGCTGTATGGCGGAGATCCTTGTGAGTGAATGACACAATTACTATTTACGAAACAAAATATTTTAATCTTTCAAGTAGATATCTTTTTATAATTCAAATACAATATTACAATCAAAAAAGGAGAATTAACTCATAAGTCGTTCATCAGTCGATGTGTAGCAACTGGTAAATTGGTTTCTATCTCTGCCACTAATCAGTTATTGTGTATCTCTGCCACTAATCAGTTGTTGTGCATGACAATTATATAACTTACATTATCTCTGTGGCATTTTATATCTGAAGGGATAATTAATTAATTATATAATTACCCACAAAAAGACTCAACCGCATTCCCCCCCTCCCCTTTCAAAATCCTTTCCGGCACGTTTCCACAGAGACACTAGACACACAAAGTACACCAACACAGAAGCACACAGTACGGATCAGGCCAGATAGTGTAACATGTAGTAGATCTTACAGTAGGGCAAGATTTTGTTCTCAGACACTCAGCTTACATGACAATACATTGTTACCAAAAAAAAAATAGAATTTTTTTTTTAAACAAAGAGTAAAATCAAGTGAAGGGAGAGCAGCCATAAATGGCCGACATATATCTCAATAATTCAAGGTTTATTTCCCTTTTTAATACACGTGTGGTAGTTTAGCCTCTAAACATCAGAATGGTAATTCTATTTTGAATGCACTCATTGTAAAACAGCTCAGCTCTTTAAGTGTTTAACTAGCACTAATTGATTAAATAATTGCTTACATGGTGGATTGATTCTTGTGTTGTCATCGGCAATGAATAACTGCAAAATTTCAACTTTATCCGAGAATGGGAAGTGGGAGAAATAAAAGTGTAAAAGAAACCACGCAGACAGACGGACGGACAGACAGACAGACAGACGGAGTGAGTTAATTAATATAAGCTTTACAAGAAGTTCCAGTGGCGTAACTAAGGGGGGGAATTTTAAAATCCCCCCGGGCCCAGGTATCTTGTTACCATTACTAATAATAGATCTAAATGGCGAGTATTTTATGGCTACACTAATTAACCTTGAAGCAAAATTGACAGAATCGAGTATAACAGATCCAAAATTTATTCTTAATAATGCTAGAATAGTCCATTATTCGGGTTTGGCGTCTATAATTTCAGAATTAAACTTCACACTCGAGTTATTACCCCTCTATTCATATTTCCTCCATTCAATGGAAACTCTATTTTTATTTCCGTCAAATCCTTTTGCTTTCGCACAAAACATAAACAACAAACAATGACGTAATATCATATAATATTAGCACATCCTTCCTTTTGAAGTTATTATCACACCCTTCCTTTTAAAGTTCTTAAGAGTGATATCTACTAGCAGGGCCGGTCCTAGCATTTGCGGGGCCCTATACGAAACGGATCGCGCGGGGCCTAGTCTGGGTAGGAATAAGCATAATGTCAATATTACTTTTTTTTAAATTAGAAAAATAGGCTTACTTTCGTCTTTGCAATAAATTTTTATCAAATGAAAGCTCGCAATGCCACTTTTTATTTATATGCACCCCATAATGTCAATTTCGTCTATTCTTCAGGAGATTTGAATAAATTCAAGAAAAGTTCAGGACTTTATCGTATATTTTGCCTTTTCATGAGATTTCATGGAGGCCCTAGAAAATCAGGAGGTCGCGAAAACCCTGTTCTTTTATATACGTTATAATGGTTTAATTTAATAATGCACACTTAGAATAAGCGCGGGTCCTATGAAAGCGCGGGGCCCACTGCCACCGAATAGGCTGCATTGGCCTAAGGCCGGCCCTGTCTACTAGGAACTTTAACAATTCGTCTACTTCTGGTTGTCTTGACTGGCACAACAAGTTCTCTAGACGTTGGACTATAACTGTCTGTTTTGTTTGTTCCAACAGTTTGCAGTTCATTGTCTTTATGATGTAAGATCTGGGTGCTGAATGTTTTTTTATGACAACTGCTTTCTGCCATGTTTGACCTAGACGAACTCTCCGACAGAATAATCTTTAGGTAGTCTTGCTTTTGCATTGTATTTCACTTTGCTTTTCATCTGTCGTTCGTTGAGTAATGTCTCTGCATTTTCAGCTACCGATGGTTTCAATAGTTTGGGATCAGTTGGAATGATTCCCTGAGTCTTCAACTTGTCAGCAGTTGTGATGGTGAGTACGGCAGTCTACTTATCGGAGTATTTCTATACTCGAGCATAACGAGATATGGATCTTTCCCACTTTTGTATGCTCTGAATCCTTTTGCTTGCGCACAAAACATAAACAACCAACAATGACGTAATACCATATAATATTAGCACAGAATCTTCTTCATGCAGTGGAAAATTAAGAATTTTTTGCCTATTTTGAATTCTGGTCAAAGCTCCTGCGCCCAATTAATATAGTTCAGAAGAAACTACAAAAGTCTGGACTGCATATACGGGAAGCTGCTAAAGAAATTAGTTCCTTTTCATGCTTTCTGCAAAATGATGAGAAACTGACAACAACCCAATCCATCGAAAAAGCAAAAGAAGGTAGTGAATACTATGGATTCCCTGTAATCAAAACAACCAGAAGAAAAAAAAAGACTTAATGGGAAGTTGAGTTCTAATGTAGGACTGTCAATAGAACTGCAATTCAAACGTGTTGCGACAGAACTGCTGGACAGATTTCATATGGAGATGAAGGGCAGATGTCAAAGGCTGGAAAGAAAATGGATACCTTTGGGTTTCTTCTTGAACCAAGACACCTGTTGGATGATGACACGCTTATGACAAACTGTGTTACTTTTTCCTGTTTGTATAATGAAATAAATGGCAAATCGCTTTTTCAATGATGTCTTTGATGCACGAGCACTTTTCATCAACAAACCAGTAATACAATCACCAATAGACATATTGAGGAAACAGGCTTCATATGGGAATTACGTGTGCTCAAACTTTGCAACCTCCTCCGAATACTGCTAACTCAGGCCACTTCCATTACGTCATGTGAGAGATCATTCTCAAAGCTCAAGCTCATCAAAAGCTATCTCAGGAGCACAATGACACAAGAAAGGCTTATCATGGCTTTAATGTCAGTGAAGTCACAAATACTAGAAAGTATTGATGTAGTTGATCTTATAGATGTCTTTGCTGCACAGAATGCACGACGTGAAGCGATATCAATTGAGATGTATCACTTGTGCATTATTTAACTAATAAATAAAGGTATTATTCATAAAAAGAGTCTTGATAACTTTTTGTTAAGTTTACTGATATACTGAAGCAATTTGATTTGGGGCTTATATATTTTTGCGTACATTATCCCATGTCATATGTCGAATGTCAAAATGCAAGGGGCCCCCCAAAGAGGTCAATCCCCCCGGGCCCCCAAATCCCTAGTTACGCTCCTGAGAAGTTCAGTCTATGAGTTGACAAGGCTGAAAAATTTCGGACCATTCTTGAATGAAAAGATTAAATGATAATGATAACATTTAATTAGTTCTAGCCAATTTTTTTAAAAAGCACTGAAATTGTAAAATGGCGCGTATCCTGACCAACAACAAAGATGACATATAATAGGATAGGAAAATATACAAACAATCTCTGACTCGGTATAATCATTTTATTGTTAATGTTTGTTATTGAAAGACTTACGTTTTTTTATTTCCCAATTACTTTCATTAATATGTGTGTGTGTGTGTGTGTGTGTGTGTTTTGTTCACAATTCCATCACTGCTTAGTAAACAAGTATTGTTTATTTTCCCTTGAAAACAACAACAATAATAATAATAAACTCAAAATGATATCACTGTGCAGTCTTAACAAAGAAATCTCTTTTTAACCCTTGCCACTTTGACAATTAGTCACTAGAACATAATATTGTTATTATATTATATTATTAGAAGAGGAGGCTTGCCCAGGATGTGGCAAAATATGTAGGTCATAGCTTGGGCTGCGTATCCACCGGAAATACTGCATTTCTCTTTAATCTTCGGACTCGAAGACAAGCCTTATTATTATTTTTTATTAGAAAAACCGAGAAATGAAACTAAACTTAATAGTTAATAATAATAATAATATTAATCTTTATTGTTAGTAAGGAAATTTGTCTTACAATTTGTGCATTACACCATACAAAACATTCTAACCACAAAAAACAAAATGTACATTCACACCTGACTCGCTCATAATTTACATGTGAAAAGTTTATATTGGATTGTTTCTATTTAATGATTTGATTGCCAGGAGAACAAAACAGTGTTTGTGTCTGTTTGTCTTTGCTATCGGTGTCTTGTATCTCTTTTGTGATGGTAAAATCACTAAATCCTGACCCAAATGATGTTTGTCTCAAACAGCTGCCCAAATGGGGTTTGTTTGATTTTTGTGCCAATGACTTTACCAGCATCATTTATGATTCTATGAAGTTTTTATTGTTAATTCTCAGTTACACTGTAAATCAAAAAGTTCACTAATAGAAGACATACACATACACTTACCTATATCTTTCAATAGATCCTCCCCAAACGGAAGAAAGTTCCAATAAAAACATCAATCATCCATTACTCCAGAGAGCGTATACGTTATATAATAATGTACCTTGGTTTTTTCATCATTGTAGTCTCAGTTTTTCAACTTAACAGTTTTGAGCACTCTATATAATAAGATCTCTTGTAGTCTTAAGATATTGAATTTCAAACATTTAAAAATAAATTATTATACAGAGATTCTGCCACTAAAAAATCTATCAGAAAGAAAAAAAAACGATGCCATTGTTCGACTATGCAGGGCCCAGAACCTACATACAAAAGAAACAAAACTAGACGAAGAGTTGCTGTTCCTGATTAGTCAACCATAACGTCTGAGTCAATAACCCTTCAGGGAAGAATAACTCTCTCCTCCTTCTCAAATCTAAGTCGGATGTGCCTTGCCTTCATGTCAGAGTCTATCAGTGGTTCTCAAATTTACTTAGTAATTAAATAACCTTCCCCCCAACCAAGACTTAGCTTATAACACTATAAAAAAAAAAAAGCTAGATGTCCAGAGAGTAACGGATGGCGTGACATGGTAACGACAAGGAAACGCTAATGCTCTTTAATGGACCAGTGAACTTGATGGCACAATAGTTGTCCGATTCTGATACGAAACACAGTCCTGTTATCTTAGCCTTGATTAGGATTTACTGAGCAAATGGCTCTTGTATGCAGAGTTGGCCAGTAAATGTAGTGCCCCTTTCCGAAATCCCACTCGAACCGACGTTTTGACTTTACACCCCTAACAATGCCTGGATGGCTGCCTAGTCGTGCGGTATGGGCGCTGGACTGTCATTCGGACTTCTCAATGGTCCTGCCCGCTGCCACCCCCAATCTTCTTGTGTAAGGTTTGAACTCTAAAGGAACATCCGAAACATGTCAAACAGAAGTCAAAGCAAACGTAACCTAATTATAAAATAATAGAGTGTTGACATTTCTGTTAGTTGTTGCTTCTAATAATTAGTAAAAAGATTTCTTTCTTCCTTATCACTAAAACGGCATCGCTAAGACGACAATGCAAAGTTTTCAAGGCTAAAACATCCCTAGATTGACATCGCTAGAGCTGAATCGCTAAAACAACTAAAAAGCGACATCATTGAAACCACGATAAAACGTTATCGCTAAAACTTGATCGCTATAACGCAGTTGCCAAAATGTGACCTCTAAAACCTTATCTCTAAAAAGTGATCGCTAAAACGTGATCGATAAAACGTGATCGCTAATACGCATTCGCTAAAATGTGATCTCTAAACCTGATCGCTAAAACGTTATCACTAAAGCGTGATCGCTATAATGCAGTTGCTAAAAGGTGATCACTAAAGCCTGATCGCTAAAACGTCATCGCTAAAACGACATTGTTAAAGCTGTCACGTGCCTTTGCGGATGACCTCCAGTGATTGTTAAGTGCTGCCCCATTAACCTTGACAACAAGGAGGGCAATCCTGTACACAACTGTTGAAAACAATCCAGGGACCCCCCAATGCCACGAAATCTAGCTACAATAACCTGTTGGCCAGATTTCGAAAGAAAAAAACAACAAAAGGTGAAAAAAACACAGAAGTGGATGAGTAAAAATCCTGTTGTTGTTTGTACAACACTTGTGTTTTCTCAAACACCGATCCCATCATGCCTCAATTAATTCTGTAATAAATACAACTTTAACCATCCAAAGTATGAATTTAAACGAGGGCTTGCTTTTCTTTTCTGGTTGATATGTAAATATTTTATTTTCGGCTTCTGTTTCAGAGTTAACAAATTAAAAAAAATATATATAAGTATCTCATCTGTCTCAGATTTACATTTTTTTTTACAAACTCAAACGATTTATTTTTAAAATGGTTTACAAAAGGAATCTTTTTTTAGTTATTACCATTATTAAAATTAGTAGTAATATTTGATTTGTATAGCATGTCTTTTCCGTGGCTCAACTAGGTCTTATCTTATCTTATCTTATAAAATACAGACATTGCGAGTATCTGGGGGGGGGGAGGTTTCCTTAATGACTTAAATTTATTTTTCTAGTCTTCAAACGTGAAGACCTTCCTGCAGAGAACAGTACCAGTGTAAAGAAGGAGAGGCAGACAGAGGAAGAGATGGAAGGACAACATCAAGGAATGGACGAGCCTGTCAATGCAAGAGATTAATCCTGGCATGCGACAGAAAGGAATGGAGAGAGACGGTGGGCAGATCATGTGTGGTGCCCCAACAGTCCAAAATACTAAGGGATAGGTGAAGGTGATGTCTACATCAAGATTCGAGCCCTAGCCCCCCACCCCAAAGCTATTTAGCCACTAAGCCACACATGCCACAAGTTAGCTAGTGAAGCTACTGAGACAGTGTGTGCATTAATTTGCTTAGCTCTAGTATTTAGTTATTAGTTATAACTAATTCAAAGGAAGAAAACTCATCTAAATCCCATCTGTCATAGGATGACCGTAACGAAGTAACCATATGAATGAAATACGCCTTGTAAATGACGCTCCGTCCACACAGTGACAGGTAAACACAATGGCTGGTAAGCATATTAACAGGTAAACAAATTTCATTTCATCACCGCTCCCATTAGCAACAGGTAAAAAGAAAGTAATTTTGAACCTGACATTTACTTAGATTTAGTTGAGAAAGAAAACACCTAATTATATACACTTTTTTTTTTTTTACACCAAATTCAATTATGACTCTTCTATCTTAGAAAGTAAGAAAAGGTAAAAATCAACAAAATAATAATTAAACTTTTTATACAGCAACCATCACCAGTTCACTCTGTCCTCACCTTCTGGTAAGGCACAAAGACGTGGAATAAATAGACTAATTAATAAAAAAAAAAGCATCACCATCTCTTGAAGATTTTTTTCATGAAAGATGCCTTTCCAACAAAAAAAAAAGGGGGGGGACGATTCGTAAAGAGCAACCTGCACCAATTAAGCAATTGTTCCATCAGATCTGGACGTAGTGGTCGTCTCCTCTCCATTAGAGCTAAAACAGGATGTGGCAAGGTCATCTATCCTCACCAAGTAGTGCATAGAAGCCTAGTTCATTAAACCCCTGTTGGTGTGTGTGTGCGTGGGTGAATGTCTTTCGTATCTGCAACTATGTTTCTATTGTTATACAAGTTATGCTGAGGTGAACGATTGTATCCAAACTGAATTTCCATTTGTTTGGTCCAATTAAATTATCTTATCTTATTAGGTAAATTTTTTGTTTTAGACTCGATTTATCTAGTAGGCCAATGGCCTGCTTAAAACTAGTGCCATTAGTATTTCAGATTTAGTTACCCACGATGTATTTTAAAGACATGTTTCAGAAACCTTGAGCATTCCTACAGTCCTAGAACCGTTGTTCTGCCCTCCATTATGCAACTTGATTTGCCAGATAGTAATCCAAAAAAAAAAAGTTTTCTTTTAAACTCTACAAAACTAATCCCCTTTTTAAAAAATATCCCTTTTTAATTCAAAGACGCGATGTACTTATAAGCTAGCAGGACATCTGAACAAAGAAAAAAGTTTGGTTTAGAGAATCTTGTTCATAAATACTGTCAATACATTGTAAGGCTCAATCATGACTAGTAATGGTTTTGGGATTTTCCTGTGAACAAGTGAAAAATATCCTTTGTTGTTATCTCAAGATTTTACATTTGGAGAGGGTCTAATAGCAGACGACACAAAGTGTAGGCCTCTCTGAGTGACCGTCTGAGTGACCGTCTGAGTGACCGTCTGAGTGACCGTCTGAGTGACCGTCTGAGTGACAGTCAGGGGCTTCGGGCCTGATGAGGACCTCACGTTAACGGAGTAGTTTGTTATCAATACCCCAGCGGTCCAACAGATCGCCCCTTTTAACAGGCACTGCAGAAGGACTACTTTGTAGCTTAGACGTTTTGAGAGCCCAAAGGCTCTGCCGAAAAGAGGCTCTCTGGATTCATAACATTAACGTCCGCGACAGAGACGTCTTACTTAACTCGAAGAATATTTTTAAAACGATCACGCCTATTAAAGACGTGGGCAATATGTAGGCCTACCTAGATTGTGCCTCACATAATACTACTGGCCAGGGCTGCCACTTTATTATTAGACTTAATATGGCCCTCGACTTTTTAAAAAAATTATGATGAATAGTGCGTTCTGAAAGAAAACACACCAATATTAGCCTTTTTAAAAAACAACTTTTTAAGAGAAAAAGGCACTGTGGATGCCAGGAAAAAGAATTTCTAAAGTTGAAAACGCCAGATTACCCTTAGCGCTGAGTCCCGCCCGAAATCAAACCCTTTGCCGACTAAAGCGAAAACATGATGCATCTTCAATGGACATCATTCACCAATCGTAAACAAACATTTACTCACATGATAATATTGATAAAACAACGAAAAAAAACTGTCCTGTGATAGCCACTGTGTGTTAAAATTAGATCGTAATTTGTATAAAAGAGATAGAGAATCACGTGGTTAAATGTTGTTTGTTTACGATTGGTGAATGTGGTCCATTCTATCTCCGGGAATAAACTTTTACGATTAAAATGTATGTGGGCAACACTATTACAGAAAAAAAGACTCGTTTTAGTGAAATTTAAAAAAAACTGGATTTCAATCAATAAACAGGTGTCCATCTCAGTCCTAATGATTCTTTTTTTTTTTTTTTTTTTTTTTTTAAAAAAGGGCGGGGGCGGCATTTTAAAATTTTGCAAGCAGGCGGCCACAACCCTCGCGGCGGCCCTGCAATTGACTATTATGATTGTCACGTGATCTTTTTGGTGAATAAGGTCCATTGTGCTTGATCGTTGCCCAGGTCGCACGACACGCTTGCAAAAACAAGTAGTTAAGTAAAGTTCCCCTTACGGACCTTGTGATCTATAGGGCAGATGATGTACAGGTCATATGTTTCTGTGGCCCATGGTTAACAAGGGTATCATGTGGCCAGCACAACGACCAACCGCCTTTACTTTTCCCCAACTAATGTCAGATACACATTTGAGCTGGGTGGACTCAAAGTCGCCTTAAAAATGCCAGTCTTTACCAGGATTTGAACCCGGAACCTCTCGGTTCGGAAACCATGCGCTTTATTATTCGGTCATTGTGCCTCAAAAAACAAGTGAAATTACGTTATATCTGTTATGTATCGCTCTAAAATTAGTCAACATGTACCTGGTTAAAAATAGGCAGTAGGCAATCTTAGGTCGGTGTCGGGTTAATGACCCATTTGTACCTAGCACCCTCTAGCTGCACTCTAGCACAATATTTAGCCTATCAAATATGTGGATATGTTAATGAAATTGTCGAATTTTGGACCTGTTAATTGTAAGAAAACAGAAGCTATTTGTTGGCTAGTTCATTTTCTATACATGTTTAAAATATTTGGTTTGGGTTCCAATTTTTTTTTTTCTAACTGTATTAGAAAATTATATTTGGTATGTTTAACTAGATCTGGAACTACAGTCTGCGTGGCTTCACGAGGAACAGAAGGGATGATGATAAAGATGCATAATTTTGTCGCTGTTGGAATTATATTATTTTCTTTCTACTATAAAGATATAAAAAGTAAAAATCAATTTAAATCTAGTTATTAAAAAATGCATAAATACTGGAGTCTCAAGTAAAGACAGTGAAAGAAGTGTACGTGTTTGCTCGAGTTTTTGTTACGTAGTTGATACAGTAAACACAGGAATGTTGTCTAGTAATCTGAGCGTTATGTACACACACACACATATACACGCACGCTAGCACATACATACGAAATGTACAAAGACGGCTATATAGACTGTCTTATGGGGCTACCTTTTCATTTTTTTAAAAATAATATTTGAAAGTCCTATAACTCTGAGGAACAGGTTGGACTATACGTTTTTAAGAGTTGGAAAAAAAAGAAAGGGGTTGTTTGAGGTCATCTAATACTGACTCTAATGGAGTGGAGAGTAAGGGAACTAGCCAGTTGTGATTCGGCTCCAGTTATGTGTTGTACAGCTCCTGTTATGTGTTATAACAGCTTGCTATGTGTTGTTTCAGTTCCTGCTATATGTTGTTACAGTTCCTGTTATTTGTTATTACAGCTCTTGTTATATATTGTTACAGCTGCTGTTATGTTTTATTACAGCTTCTGTCATATGTTGTCACAGCTCATTTTATATGTTGTTACTGCTACTGTTTTGTGTTGTTAAAGTTCCTGTTATATGTTACTACAGTTCCTGTTATAGTTCGGTACAGCTCCTGTTATATGTTGTTAAAGCTTATGTTAAATGTTGTAACTGATTATGTTACATGCTGTTACAGCTCCAGTTATGTTTTGTAGCAGTGAGGTAAAGACCGCATCACAATCGAAGAGATCAGAGACAGGGTTACTACAGCGATTGGACCCCACGATGACCTTCCTTACTATTGTAAAGAAACGCAAACTAAAACTCTTCATGGCCATAGGTCTTCGGGGCTCGCAAAGACCTTCCTTCAGGGAACAGTACCAGGAAAAAAGAAAAAGTGGCAGACGGAGAAAGCAATGGGAAGACAACATAAAAGAATGCCACTGAAAGAGGCTCTATCTAAGGCAAAAGACAGAGGAATGGAGAAAGACGGTCGATAAATCATGTATGGTGCCCCAACGGTCCAACAGACCAAGGGATAGGTCAAGGTAAAATCAATTGTTGTGACCTCCTACTAGTGGAAGTAAAGCTGAGAAACTTGAACAATTCTTCCAGTAGACTAGTTCACAGTACTTTGAGAATGAGTGTGTGTGTGTGTGTGTGTTTTTTTTTTATGAAAGTTTACTCTAGTCCAAGTTTTGGAGATTCTTTAGAAGTGGCAGACAAACTTCTACAAATGGTAGCTAATAGCTAATGGCAGACGGAGAAAGCAATGGGAAGACAACATAAAAGAATGCCAATGAAAGAGGCTCTATCTAAGGCAAAAGACAGAGGAATGGAGAAAGACGGTCGATAAATCATGTATGGTGCCCCAACGGTCCAACAGACCAAGGGATAGGTCAAGGTAAAATCAATTGTTGTGACCTCCTACTAGTGGAAGTAAAGCTGAGAAACTTGAACAATTCTTCCAGTAGACTAGTTCACAGTACTTTGAGAATGAGTGTGTGTGTGTGTGTGTGTGTTTTTTTTTTTAAATGAAAGTTTACTCTAGTCCAAGTTTTGGAGATTCTTTAGAAGTGGCAGACAAACTTCTACAAATGGTAGCTAATAGCATAACATTTATAAGAAAGAAACTTGAAAGTTACTACTTCTATCATGCACAATATAAAGTGCTAAGGTTGTGTTTAATGGTATGTCATTAACATCTAGTTGACTGGTCGAGAAACAACAACAACAACAAAGTTATTCCTATACAACGTTTGTATATTTGTTGTCAGACCAAAGATTAGACCAAAGATTATATTGAAGATTAGATCAAAGATTAGACCAAAGATTAGATCGGAGATTAGATCAAAGATTAGACCAAAGATTAGACCAAAGATTATATTGAAGATTAGATCAAAGATTAGACCAAAGATTAGATCGAAGATTAGATCAAAGATTAGACCAAAGATTAGATCAAATATTTGACCAAAGATTAAATTTAAAGATTAAACTAAAGATTAGATCAAAGATTAGATCAAAGATTAGATCAAAGATTAGATCAAAGATTAGATCAAAGATTAGACCAAAGAGTTCGGAGTCTTATCTTATATAATACAGACGTTACTTCAAAAAAGAAGATGATTACGTCCTACGCGTCATGCATTTAGTCATGCATATTAACCAATGACTTAAATTCTGCCAAGTCACTGGTTTTTCTTGCTAGCTCAGGCAACCCATTCCATGCTCTAATAGCACTAGGGAAGAAGGAGTATTTGTACAAATTTGTCCTAGCATATGGGACGAGGAATGTGCCTTTATTTTTGTGTCTTTCAGAGTATTTTATTAAATTTTGTTTTTGTATTTGAAGATTATGGTTCAGTGTTTTATGTATAATTGCTACTTTACTTTTGAGTCTTCTGTCTTGAAGGCTTTCTAAATTTAGTGATTTTACTAATGGTGTTACTCTAGTCAAATGTGAATATTCGTTTGTTATGAATCTCACTGCTCTATTTTGTGTTTGTTCCAGTTTCTTAATGTTTTCTTGAGTTGAGGGGTCCCACACGGTGAATGCATATTCTATTATTGGCCTAACCAAGGTTAAATAACATTTTAGTTTTAAGTTCTTATTTAATTAATAGAAATTTCTTTTAATAAACCCTAATGCTTTGTTTGATTTTTTGATAGTTTCATCAATATGTGGATTCCATGACAGTTTTTCATTTATTATAACACCTAGGTATTTTGCATTTTTTAGTCTGTGTTACTGGTTTGCCATGAATAAGATAAGTGGAATTAATTTGTTTTAGTTTTTTTGTTACTCTTAACAACTGACATTTTTCTGGGTGGAAAGACATGCTCCAATTTGATTCCCATTTCTGTAATTCATCTAATTCTCTTTGTAAAATATCTGTGTCTTGTATTGTTTTTATTGTTCTATATATTATGCAATCGTCTGCAAATAATCTGACTTTTGTTCCTGATCTAATGCAATTTGGTAAATCATTTATGTAAATTAAAAATAGTAGTGGACCCAAGACTGTTCCTTGAGGTACACCTGAGTTTACTGTTTTTGGTGTTGATTTAGAGCCATTTATTATTACAGTTTGTTCTCTCCCTATCAGAAAATCTTTAATCCACTGATGCAGTGGACCATTAATGCCGAAATATTTTAATTTTTTAAGCAAACTATGGTGGTGAACTTTGTCAAAAGCCTTGGAAAAATCTAGTAAAATAGCATCTATTTGTTCACTATTATCTAAACCTTTTGAAAAATCATCAATTAGTCCTATTAGTTGTGTTTCACATGATCTATATTTCCTAAAGCCATGTTGGTATGGGGTGAGGACATTTTGTTTGTCTAAGTGGTTTATGATGTTGTTACATATTATGTGTTCTAGGATTTTACATGTGATGCTTGTAAGTGATACTGGTCTGTAGTTTCCTGGATCATATTTTTCTCCTTTTTTAAATAGGGGGGTGACATTAGCTTCTTTCCAGTCCTTTGTACTCTGCCCTGGTTAAGCGATGCCTGAAAGAGTATTTTGAACACTGGGGCTAGCTCATTGCTTAGTTCTTTGAGTAATCTAGCTGGAATACCATCAGGTCCAGACGCTTTATTTGGTTTGGTGTTGGCTAATAGTTTTTGAATTCCATTTTCTTGTACTACTAAATCTTCTATGTTGTCTACTTGGTTCAAATTAAGAAATATGTCTTTGTCTCCTGGGGCTGAGAATGCTGATGCAAAGTATTTGTTTAGGATGTTTGCTTTAGTTTCATTATCATTATGTATTATGTTATGTTCATCGTTTAATGGCGCTATGCCTGTTGTTTCCATTTTCTTAGACTTAATGTATGACCATAGGTTTTTGTTGTTATCTTTAGATATTACATTGTTTATGTATTCACTCTGCAGCTGTCTGCTTACTTTTTGGGTTAGGTGTTTAATTTTTATATACTTTTTGTAAACTCTTTCTGCCTTGGTTTCTATAAATTTTCTATATAGGTTTTCCTTCTGTTTACAAAGCTTCTTTAGTCTATTATTAAACCAGCATTTATTTATTTTGTTTGATGTGTATTTAGTTGGTATATGATTTTCTATAATGCTTTTAAGATGGTTTTTAATGAAATTCCAGAGGTCATCGACTGGTTGGTTAATGTCTTTTTCTAATAAGAATGTTTGTTGAAAGTTTAATGCAGCTTGGTGTAGTTGTGTTAGGTTACATTTATTCCAGAGTAAGATTTTTCTTTTGGGTTTTGCATTGGCTACTGCTTTTATCTGACTGTGTATTTTTATGATCTCATGGTCTGATAGACCAGGGATAATATCATAATCAACTACTAATCCAGGTCTGTTGGTTAAGAAGAGATCTAATGTGTTGTTTAATCTAGTTGGCTTTTTAATGATTTGATCTAAACTTAGGTTGTGTAAAGTTTTTATGAAAAGCTCATTTATGTCCTTAAGGTTTTGGTGTTTATCTATGGTTAGTATTTTCCAATTTATATCAGGTAGGTTGAAATCACCCATAATCCAAAAAACTGCATTTTTATTTGTCTCTTTAAGTGTAGTAATCTGATTACATAGTTCTTGCATGTATTCTAAACTAGAATTTGGTGGTCTGTAAATGCTGCCTATTATTAGGGACGTTGAGGTGGTATTAATTTTACAAAATGTAGATTCTATATTTTTTGAGTTAGGTAAGGTAATTTCTTCTGCTATAAGATGGTTTTTTATTGCTAAAAGAACTCCTCCATGAGGGTCTTGTGAAAACAAGCTAGACGTGTGTGTGAGTTGTGATATGCAAGGCGAGCAACTGGCGCCTAAACCATTGATATTCGGGCAGGAGGAGGTCGTTAGGCTTGACTGGCTTCCCACCTTGGAGAAAGAAAACTCTGAATTCAAACCTCTGTTGCCTTGCGGCTATACTCAAAATGGGAAAGGCTTCAATGGTGTCAACCCTGAGAAAAAAGCAGGTGCCCATTAGGCAGCTTACAGCACACAGTGCTACATCCTTGTAGAACCTACAATACACTTGCCTTTCCTTTGGAAACATCAGCTGTGTGGAGGGGAGGGGGGGGGGGGAATAACCGTGTTCCAACTACAGGTAATGTCCAGGCATTATTTCTATGAGATGTTTCCTAGTCGCTTTGCGGCATGAATGAGGCTCTAATGTTCACTTCTTGCTTGAGAGTCTTTGAAGTTGCAGGAGAAATTGAATGGATGACTAATCCTGCTTTAGTGCCTTTGTGGGCCAATATATCAATACGATTCTGAAAAGTTTAAGGCAGTGCTAATTGAGCATCAGCACATGACCTCACCAGCATAGGAGGCCTCAAGAAACAAAAACACTAAATTTAACACTTGCAGATGTTTAAAATAATCTATGCTGAATACCGTAATAATAATAAAGATAATGATATTAACTTCCCAAATCACGAAGTCTCGGATTTGATCTGACTTTTAAGAACACATTATTTTGACTATATGACCATGCTTTAGTAAAGCTTGTTTGAAATGTAAGATACTAGGCCTACTTCGCAAAGAAACTGATACTTCTCTCTTGAAAAAAAGGGTAGGGGGGGGCAGCACACAAAAACCAATCCTGCCTAGAACCTCCACTTACTTAAATTCGGCCCTGATTTATCCTGTTCCAGAGACTGCGATACCTGTGGAAAGAATAGCTTATCCTGTATGCATGTATGCATGTACCTATTTTGTTTGCGTGAGCCATATCGTATAGTGTAAATTTGTCTTTTTAGGAAGTTGCAAACAATAAGTACATTTAATCTTTCTAATGCATATCATTCTATAGCTGCACTGTCCACTTTAGCTGATAACATGGACATATAGCATGATAATGGTTCCCAGCACGATCACACATATGCGCACAAACACACACACACACACATCAAACACACAAGCGCACTCACTGCAAAATAACAATGATAATCATAGCATACCTGCAAGAAAATAGATATTGATAACTTGACTGACTGCTTTAGTAAGAGTGATAGCCCTTGCAAAACTAATCATGATATTGTGCTCAACTGAGGTCTAAGTAGTGTAGTAGTCCAACGGAAAGATAACCACTGTCTACATAAAAGTATTTTATCAATATTTGTCGCCAAAGAAAAAAATGTGTCTCAAAGAGCTGGGATGGGATATACAAAAATGGCTACTGCACGTGTACGCTCTAATTAAATCTAATTACGCCCAAAGAGGAGGGAAAGCAACTTGGCTGTAGCGATACCAAGGTCTGAACCTTCACACAGGTATTGCAGTCGAAATCTGTTGGCAGTTTAGAAGTATGTTTGTTTGTTTTACATGTTTCGGATGTTCCTTCAGAGTTGAAGACAGTTTACTTCCTAGTCCAAACCTACCGCAGGACGACGGGGGATGGGAGCACGTCACAGGTCTGGCGTCACGACCTGTGACGTGGCAGTGCGCAATTATTCTGAACTACCCACTACCGGATACACCAAATTGATAGCTATTTAGAGATTATACGCCGTGTGTGAACATCACCATTAGAACTATTGAGGCTATTGCATTGTAAATCTCAGCCATCATCCATGAAAACCATGATTGAATAGCAATGACATTTGATCTCCTGTCAATAATAAGAATCAAACATAAAAATAAACTTACGTATAAACTGAGATTGTTTTTCTGCTGTCTGTTCGTCTATTCGTCACGTTTAGAATTATAAAAAACCTAACTAAAATTGGATTTCTTTCTTTCCTGTGTCGTTTTCAAATACATGTAAGGGTTCTAATCTTTTTAAATTAAATAAACAAAAAGTTTTGCCAAGTATACCCACATTTTTAAACAAAATTTTAAATATTATAAAACTTAAATTCTGTACCTGTCATGACATGGACAATTACCTAACAATCTTGTCTTCAGAACTTGTTTACTAAAAAAATGATACTAGTCAAATGAATCTTTAAAAAAAAACATCTAAAAATGTGAAATAATTATTCATAATTATAACGAAATACTCTCACATTCTGTCAACATCATCATGCACTGACTCTCACATTCTGTCAACATCATCATGCACTGACTGTCAAATTCTGTCAACATCATCATGCACTGACTCTCACATTCTGTCAACATCATCATGTACTGACTCTCACATTCTGTCAACATCATCATGGACTGACTCTCACATTCTGTCAACATCATCATGGACTGACTCTCACATTCTGTCAACATCATCATGTACTGACTCTCACATTCTGTCAACATCATCATGTACTGACTCTCACATTCTGTCAACATCATCATGGACTGACTCTCACATTCTGTCAACATCATCATGTACTGACTCCCACATTCTGTCAACATCATCATGGACTGACTGTCACATTCTGTCAACATCATCATGCACTGACTCCCACATTCTGTCAACATCATCATGGACTGACTGTCACATTCTGTCAACATCATCATGCACTGACTCTCACATTCTGTCAACCAAAAATTGGCTGAACTCTCACATATTGAAGTAGTATTGATAGTAAATCTATTCATAATGAATGCTTATATTGCTAACACCAATTCGTTGTTTCGTCGTCCATCTTATGGCTACATTCTCCTTTTTTTTTTTAATTCTTCGCTCATCTGACAATAAAAATAAAATCTCTATCCACATCTGACTGTCAAGCTTATTGTTGATTCAAGCTTTAAAAAAGAAGCTCCTATCTTAAAACCAATGACATCAGATATTCTTTGGCCTACAGCTGAAGGCAAGTCTTAAGCCATCTCCAACCTTGGTCTGCTACGTACTTGACTAAATCGTTACGCCCCCTTCCCTCCCCCTCTTCTTATTTTACAGTAATACAAAGACTGTTTCTCTCAATTCATTCAAAAGTCAGACATGCGCGGACCGACTTAAGCCTACTTTGGGCCAGAACTCATCCTGACCTAGATAACAGAATGAATTGGCTTTAGGTCATCAAACAATTGTCCATATTGACACAAGTCAATGGTGACTGAAGGTAAATTGACCAGATCCATGCAGTGAATCTAACCCACTGTTTTTATAACTTGGTTGTTTGTCCCTGACACATTCAGTGAATAAGTATGTGAAATGACCTGCAGGCCGAATGTGGTTCCCAAAAAAACACATTGACATGTACTATTCGGGGCACTCAAAATCCAGAAGTTTAATCAACATTGGCATTTACATTAATAATATTCCCCAGTAAATTATTCAAAACTGTTACGAACAGATGAGACTCTTAATCATACACCAACAGTCTCATCTACAGTAGACTAATCTTGATTAACAAATACTACTATGTTTATAACAACTTAGTATACTGTACTCCACTTCCGGATCCTTCTCTATCTTCCTCTTTCAACACGCATTCGCACCATCCCACATCACACTCTGCTGCGCACGTAACAATACAACGAGTACAGGAAATTAATCACCAGCATTTAAATGTTCTACAGTATGTTTATCAGCCTATAGAAGAGATATTGCAGCTATTGGATAACTCTTTAAAAGGGGTTTTCTGTACGTTAGTTATCGCTCTATATAGACCTTTTTTTACTGAGAAATACGTTGAAAAACTATAGACCTATTCAATACAATGAAATAAAAACCTATGTTGAACGTTGGAAAATTTTAGCCAGGAAAAATGGCTATACCAATGACCAGGAAATCCGTCAGAAGATTCTATCACATGTGGCGCCATAGTCGTAGATAGGAGGCCAGCAAATAAAGGATTACAACAAAGCAGAATTTATCAGAGAAAATAAATAACACAAATATCCGAAGTAGACATAGCGATATTTGTACACTAGTGCCGGGGTCGGCAGCCCGCGTTTGCTAGTTTGTTATTTAACTACAAGTTAGTAGTGTAAGTAAATGTTTAATTAGCTAGGGTTGTCACCGAAATAAAAAAAAATTATCTATTAAGGCCATATATTTATTAACTAATTTGTTGTAAAAATTACTACTTATATATAAATAAATAGATTCGTTCTTTGTATATAAAAAAATTACTTGCACGAGTACTATTTATTGTTGCAAGAAACATTTGTGGCTCTTTACAAACTTTAAAATTGTGTAAATTGTAACTTTTGGCTCTTCCGACTCGAAAGGTTGCCGACCACTGCACTAGTGCATCCAATTTATCCAACATCTTTTAAAATACATAGCTTATTAACACATTCTTTATTTAATATGCTATGTAAGTTGCGCTAGCTATTAATAGCTATCCCTATGTGTATGACATATGCGCATACGCACATGTATACAAATATATATGTTATATATAATATATATATATATATATATATATATATATATATATATATATGTAAATGTAACTCTTCAATGGTGCGTTGAAAAAAAATTCGCATTTTAAACATTTTTCTTATAAATTTTTTTCATTGAACCACGTTGTTATAGTCAGTTGTACTTTTTTAATGCTTACAAACTTAAAAGTCTCGGGGGTGGGGAGATTTTAAGTCTTATTTCCCACAACAACAGAAACATCAAACAATTAATGTAAAGAAATGTGGTGGCGATGTAATGAATCCTAAAGAAAAACGTAATGGAATGAAAAAATGAAGAAATAAATAAGCAACCTCAAGGACGCCACATTGAGAGCTCATTGTTGCCAACTAGAAAATAACAATTACTTAGTGCTATAAGAAGTGGTGGCTGAGTGGTTAAGCGCTCAGCTTTCGAACCGGGGGTACCACGGGTTCGAATCCTGGTGAAGACTGGGATTTTGAATGTCAGGATTTTTGGGCGCCTCTGAGTCCCACAAGCTCTAACGGGTATCTGAAATGAGTTGGGGAAAAGTAAAGGCGGCTGGTCGTTGTGCTGGTCACATGACACCCTTGTTAATCCTTGGCCACAGAAACAGATGACTTTTACATCATCTGCCCGCATAGGCCGCAAGGCCTGAAGGGGAATTTTACTTTTCATGTGCATTAGCGATGAACGCAAAGCAGAATAACAAAAAAATTGACCTAAATCTAAAAACAGATTCTCTGAACTACGTTTTCTTCTTTGTCTACATGTGCGTGTGGCTATAATGTAAATGGTTGTTAATCCCAATCTCATTTTAATAAATAGTCTCATGTGTTTTTCTTGAAAAGCAGCATGACAAGTTAATCACTTCGTGAAGTCTGGGAGGCGGCTCAGCAATATCTCTCTAGTCTTCAGACAATTTAGCCGACGCTTAACGAGAGAGTCACATGGCCAGCACAGCGACCAACCGCCGTTTCCATGAGGTTGGGTGGATTCATTAACATGCGATCGATCCAGAAGTCCAAAGATTTCACCTGGTTTCGAACCATTGACCCCTTGGTTTGAAGCCCAGCGCTTAACTCCTTAACCTCTAAATCCCAACAAATTGAAACGGTTTTTTTTTTAATCCTAAAAATGTAAATCCTTCAATTGATTTGAAACCAAATGGCCACGTGACCCTATGGTTGAATCTTTACATAGACCAGACAGCTTTCTAATAACCTATATAATTCATTGAGTCTATATTTAAGCAATAAAGACAACATATAAAGTAGTGTATTTATATTAAGCCTTACCTTATAGATGTTTGTTTTGTTTGTCTCTGCTACTAGATATATATAGTCCTTTTGAATTTAAACCATGGAAGGTAACTCCTTAAGTTGTGCAACTCTGAATAGTCCAGTAGTTCACAATCAAATGTTGTTTTTTCAATCGTGTCAGAGTTATCTAACCTGTCCCTTAGAACGGTACAGCCATTCGAAATCTTCACGGGGAAAAAAATGTGATTATTTCAAAGAAGACACTGGCGTTATCAGATCTTTAGACGCTATGTGTAGTGAAGGATAGATTAGATGGTAAACATTAGATCAATAGTTTTCACAACCTTTTAATTTGAAGACGTCGCAGAAGTGTAGGCGCAAATGAAAGCTCCCTGTGTATATACAGTGTAATTATGACACTGCTACGGTGAAGAAAGATTAACAATAAATATAATAGAATTCAGAAACATCTAAGGGGTGGTTTGTATTTTAACAAAGAAAACTAAAATTCAAAAGTAATGCAGATTTTTAAAACTTATTCACTTTCGAGTGTATTTGTATTTTACCTGTTTAATTCTATTTTTACAAAGTTGCCGTACACACTCTCCGTCTGTCTGTCTGTCTGGTGCAAATCGTGTACACGTTTTTCTCCCAATTCCCATTCTCGGATGAACTTGAAATTTTGGACACTCATTCATTGTCAATAACAATACATGAATAAATAAAATTAAATTAAATCAATTACTAGTAATTAATTAATTTTGTTTAAAAAGAAAAAAAACAATAAACACTGCTGTATTTAAATATGTGACAGTGTTTTTTACGGTTATTCCCCTTAGAAAACCTTTTTTTTTAGTATAGTTCTTATATTTTGTTATGTTTATCTTTTTAAAATTTTCCGCCTTCTACTATTGCACTATGACCACGACAATAAAAATATTCGATTTCTGGTTTTGGCCTTTTTTTTTAACGGCCTTCGAAATGGGAAGAGCTGGTATTGGTTTTGTGTGGTCTGTCTGTCCGTCCGTCCGTCTGTCCCGTTTAGATCTCAAAAGCTATAAAAGATATTTAAAATCCGATATATAATATTTTAGATCTTTCCAAGATCTTTTAAACATCTGCTTTTCTGAAAGCGAAAAGTTTAATCTTTTAAATCATAAAAATACACCATTTTTACAACTATTAACTATTAACAGTAAAAAAAAAACATGGTAGGAGAGGTGATGTTTTAGCACATTTAAAAAAAATCTATGCCAATGATTCTGTATTTTTTGTCAAATATGTTTTTAAAAAAAAAATATCACTAAATTAAATATTATCATGCTAGCTACTTATATTTTGAACAAAATATTTACTTTTGTTTTCAAAGACAAAATATATATTTATTATGCATATATATATATATATATATATATATATAGAGAGAGAGAGAGAGAGAGAGAGAGAGAGAGAGAGATAGATAGATAGATAGATAGATAGATAGATAGATAGATAGATAGATAGATAGATAGCTAGATAGATAGATAGTAAAAGATTGATATTAATAGAGAATAGATTATTAGATTAGAGTTGATCAACAGATTATTTTGGTGATTAAAATGGTGTGATCATATTTGAGAGATAGTTAAATTGAGTTATTCGATCAAACATTAAATTCATATAATGTATCAGTTCTAAATAGAAGAAAAAGGATAGATAGATAAGATATACAGAGAAAAAAAAAGTCTTTTTGGCAAAAAAAAAGTGTAAATAAGTCAAACATTTCCTTACCGCTAAATAAAGGTACAGATTATTTGAGACTCTTGGGGGGAACTAATATAGCCACTGCACGAGTCATTGTATAATAGATTTTGGATTTTAAGAAAATGGATATATCTGCTTCTACTTTATTTTTGTCATGTATCGAAAAACTCCGTGAGCATTTTTTGAACATTTTTTTTTTCAAATCTTTTGTATTGTGCAACTTTCATTATTACAGCATGCTCAGTGCTCTTTGGGGCAATCTTTTTGGTGGACCAGTGGGGGAGGGCGTATCTGATAGAAGGTTTTCATGCTTCCTTTACACAAGCAATTTAAAAACAAATATAGTACTTCGAACTCTAGCAGCCTAAAGTAAAGTTCCCCTTTCAGACCTTGCGATCTATAGGGCAGGTGATGTATAGGTCATCTGTTTCTTTGTGGCCCATGGTTATTGAAGGTGTCATGTGACCATCACAACGACCAAGCGCATTTACATTTCCCCAACTAATGTACCCATTAGAGATGGGTGGACTCAGAGGCACTCAAAGATCCCGAAGTAAGTAGCATTTGATAAAGATTTATCTCCCCTGAAGTTTTTATTTTTTTTAAATTGGTGAATTTTCATGAAAAAAAAACAAACAAACTTGTGCATATTTAATTTGAACCGGTTCCTTTTCAGAAAAAAAAAAAATATATATATATATAAAGTTGCCGTTCACCAGAATTTTGCAAGATCCAAAACATTATGATATCGGATTTTAAATATCTTTTCTAGCATTTATGATTTAGACTTGACAGACGGACGGACGGACAGACCACACAAAACTAATGGTGTGTTTTTCTATTTCGGGGTCGCTAAAAAGCGATACTGGGACAAAAAAAAACACCACAGATTCGCTATATTGATCACAGGGTTGTTCGGCTGCCGAATAAGATGCCGGGTCACGTGCTGTTGTTATAACATGTCACCTGTGACTTTGTATTTCTTGTATCAAACGATCCGTTTTCTGTTGTATTTAGCCTTTTATCTCTAAGATAAGTCAAGACAATGCCGGATCCAGCATGTAGGGGCGGGGAACTATAGTAGTGATCACCCTCCCGAATTATTCACTAGCTAACATTCTTATATTGGGAAAGTGCGTAATTTGTGTGAACAAAATGAGTTTAAAATATAGACTATATATGTAAAGTGTTGATAAGTTTAACTGATTCTTATAGTGTGTACCGGCAATGCTTCTCAGCCTCACTATAATGCATACAAGAACGGCCGTTGGAGGAGACGGTTAAATCAAATCAAAGTAATAAATGAAAAAAACATAACATGAGGACCGAGTCCATTGCACTGGAGAGGATGTACGAAAGCCCCAACTGACATGTCACTATGGCTATCCATATACAGTTATGAGGGACACCTGCACGGCTGATGTACGGAGAAGGAATATGGACGAGATTCCCTGATGTGCTCGGCCATTGGCCTCACTTCTAATCCGAGCGCCTTGGTATATGAGTCACCGTTAATAGGGATGTCATAATTACATAATTTGTATCTGCTTGGATCTTTCCCAGACAGTTCAGACAGGCAGATGGAGACACGCTTCCACAGGTCTAGAGTTCTAACAGTCATAGACTCAACTTTTATGACAATTATCTTATAAAATACATAAAAAGAAGATGATTACGTCCTACGCGTCATGTATTTAGTCATGCATATTAACCAATGACTTAAATTCTGCCAAGTCACTGGTTTTTCTGGCTGGCTCAGGCAACCCATTACATGCTCTAATAGCACTAGGGAAGAAGGAGAATGTACAAATTTGTTCTAGCATATGGGACGAGGAATGTGCCTTTATCTTTGTGTCTTTCAGAGTATTTTATTAGATTTTGTTTTTGTATTTAAAGATTATGGTTCAGTGTTTTATGAATAATTGCTACTTTTCTTTTGAGTCTTCTCTCCTGAAGGCTTTCTAAATTTAGTGATTTTACTATTAGAGAAAAGAAGTTTAATATATTCCTCCCCCCCCCCCAAACCTCCTTTTTTTTCTATGAAACTAAACGAAGAAAAAATAAAGTAGTAACAGATGTAGAAAGTTCTCTTGTTAACGTTTCAGAGTCAGCGTTTTTTAATACAATGGATGTCGAGCATATATTTGTGTTGATTTACTCTTCAAACAAAGGAGCTACATACCGCAACACCAGGGGCGGACTGAGTATCAAAATCGGCCCGGGCATTACCATATAAACCGGCCCACAAATGGCATGTCGTATATTTTCGGGGGGGGGGGGGGATATTTACCCCACTCCGCAATTTATATATATATTAGTGTGTGTGTATATATGTAATTAATCTTCATTACATTCTGATCTTTTCATTCTTTTAAACGTTTTTTCTACCCTAGAATACTCTCATCCTATAATTTGTGGAAAGACTGTACACCCCGCCAAAGGGCAGCTAGGGAGTCTGGGGGAGCGCTGTGAGCTCCCCCCCAGTGGGGTACGGGGCGAAGCCTCGGAACCAAGCATAATTTCCGTTTTTTTAAGCTTTATAAACGCATATTCTGAGGTATCTACAGTGCAATTAGTTTGCTACTCTTCTGCTAAAAAAAATCAAAAACCAAATCTGCTATTTAATGGAGTCAAGCGGCAGGAAAAATGCTTTAGTTTTTGTATTGAAGGGGGAAGGGAAACGACAAATCCCCTTTTGGCTACGCTCATGAAATTTGGTGACTGCAGTTTGCTTAAGTTGGCTGCACTGGGGCAGTAAGTAAAGTTTCCCTTTCAGACAATGAGGTCTGAGGCAAAGATGGTTTAAAGACCCTCCCCTCCCGGCTACGCCCATGTGTTATATTAAAGGTGTAAGCCTAATTCTCTACAAATATACAAAGTTTGATAACGCATCAAAAACTTGATGTATGCATTCGTAGGATTACATAATGTATTCTATTTATACATGTATGTAGTCTGAAAACTATAAACAATACAATAGCAGCCTAATGAGTTTGAAGCTTTTTGGTATTACTTATAGATTACAGACGTTTCTTAGAAAAATAAGAGTGTTACGTCTTAAGCATTTCATGTGTCAATCTAGTCATGCATGTTGATCTGTGACTTAAAATATGCTAAATCATTGGTTTTCCTGACTGACTCAGGCAACCCATTCCATTAAAAGAGAAAGAAGAACGGTTAGAGAGGCACTTAATTAATTTGAAAAGCTCTAGCTTCCTCCTAGTACATTCTCAAAAACGCGATTTGTATATGAATATACTATGACCCATTATTTAAAACTAGTCGACCGCGTAGTATACGCCGCTATTTTGCATGGCCGGTCATATGCCACTGAAACCTAAGCGACCGCAGTGGGCCCCCACTTTCAAAGGATCCGCACTTTCATAGGACCCGCGCTTATTCAAGATGTATAAATTATTAAATTAAACCATTTTATAACTTAAAAAAGATTTCCCGCGCTCTCCTGTCGATTTACCAGGAGCTCCTGGAAATCTCCCGAAATTGCAAAATATACGAAAAAGTCCTTAAAATATACGGAATTTATATAGAAAAAAAATTGACATTTTGGGATGTCATTCAATATGGAAAACGCCAATCCTACGCGCGATAAATAAAAACGGCATTATGCATTAGCCGTAATTGTGTAGTCTGGTGAAAGAAGCTTTTCGCGCCTCAAACTAATGAAGAGTTACTTGAAGTCAACAATTCTCAAAGATAGATTGAAACCTTTGGTAATTCTTACTATTGAGCGTGATCTTTTTAGGAAACAGAATTATTATGATATACTCTGTGACTTTGCTATACGCAAGGCTCGTAAAGTAATTCTGTACGTAGTAAAGAATGAATAAAATACATAGACGAATTTATTTTCTAATACAAACTCTTAAATTTCACAAATTATCCGCTTCCCTACCCAAACTTGGCCCAACGAAATCCGTTTAATGGTTAAGTCCGGCCCTGCTATTTAGTGTTTGTAAAATGTTTGTTTGTAAAATGTTTTGCAAGTTTCGGATATATTATTATATTATATATATAGATATAAATCTCCTTTCATTAAATATCGGATGTGACAGCGTTTAATAAATTATTGTAAATATTGTAATAATTTTCATCATTAATGACTTCAAACTAAGCATAAGTTTGCCATTATTTATAATAGTATAAAAATTGAAATTTTGTGTAAGCCTTAAGTGTAGTATTTTTGGATCTACGTTATTACAAATAAACAAAAAGAAACTTACTTTTTCTTTTCAAATCGCAGAAAGTAGAACTTTATAGTACTTTATACCCATATTGAGCTGTGAATATATTGGGTGGTTTGCGATTTCGCGTCTGTGTGTATGTGTTTAAGTTAATTTCTATTAAGTATTGTTAAAGAGCTCATTGTCGCTCCCTCTTTTTGGTTAAATTTCATTGGAACCATTAAAAGACGGGAGAGGGAAGGAGCAAAAAAAACAAAAACAAATTGGGAGTGCCATCAAAGGTCCATGCCGACCAGCAAAATGATTAGGCCAAACACAGCCACGAAGACATCAAAGCAGTCCATGCCGCTCGTGCATAGCAGAAAGTATGGTCTAACGTTTTGCAAATGATAATAATACGTACAATGTATAGTGTATTGTTTTTTGTTGTTGTTATTTTGGATATTCTTGTTGAATTTCAAACAAAATTAACTGTAATAAGAATTTTTTAAAAAACAAGAAAACGTGTTCGGGCCTTTATGTCTTGCTGCTGTCATTTTTTTTTTTAAAGTTGTCTGCATTGAAATTTTTTTTTCTTTGGTCGCGACCAGACCGGCCCATTTGGTACCGGCCCACCGGCATTTGCCCGTTGCCCATATAGCCAGTCCGCCCCTGCGCAACACTGAGAACCATCGGTTAAAAAAAAAAGAGTTCTCCCTCTTGAACCACTAAAAACAAGGGCAAGTACTCGTTACATAGGCCAAGTTATTTTGTGTTAGAAGTTAAGCTAATTCTTGTATAAACTCCCCTGATAATGTTATCAACTACCGAGACTCGGTGGACACGGTCTCCACTATCTGATCTGATAGTAGCCCACCGTCTGACGATTCTCTAATGTCTTATGCAAGGGCGGTAACCACGACACTTGTCAATCACGTACTATCTTGGAAATGGGGAAGAATTGAACATTCCATTATAGTTATACAGACCCCTTATGAAAACAAATATATTTGTATGAAAAACTGAACAACATAAGTGTATATTTAAGATGATGTGGTCTATATGTCATTGTTTGCACAGAACATTGAGGACTGCCGCTTAAGTACACTGAAACTAGGACACACGTAGACACACACACACACACACAAGCAAAGAGTCGGGTGGTGACCTAATCTCAAAAAGTCCACCAAAGAATGAAATGTATGAAATAATAATAACAATTGCAGTAATAGTAAAAATTATTATTATTATTATTATGTTAGAAACGAATGAGTATTCATTCTCTGGTGCTGCCAGGGTCGAGAAACAAAGAAAAACAATATTCATTGTAGTCCCTTTATCAGGTTTACTGAAGAATTTTCTGGTGATGTGATCAGTAGACTCAAGAACCTCTTGTGGCGAGTATTTATAATAAGGAGGAGTATCCTTACCGATCAAATTGTGTATTAACTTTGCAGCTTGGTTATGGCGACCTAGTTAGGCAGATTCTGATAGGGCTGGACATCCTGACATAATGTGTTCAATCGACTCACCCACATTTCCACAATTTCGGCATTTGTCGACAACATTGAGTTTTAGGATATGTTTCTCGTAATTTTTTGTCCTAATTACTCTGTCCTGTATTGCTGTGACAAAGCCTTCAGTTTCAGGGTAGAGATGACCATCTTTGAGCCATAGTAAGGAAGCAGCCTTGTCAATGTTGCCCCTATGATGCCCCAATGATGCCCCTATGTTGCCCCTATGATGCCCCTATGATGCCCCTATGTTGCCCCTATGTTGCCCCTATGATGCCCCTATGTTGCCCCTATGTTGCCCCTATGATGCCCCTATGATGCCCCTATGATGCCCCTATGTTGCCCCTATGTTGCCCCTATGTTGCCCCTATGATGCCCCTATGTTGCCCCTATGTTGCCCCTATGTTGCCCCTATGATGCCCCTATGATGCCCCTATGTTGCCCCTATGTTGCCCCTATGATGCCCCTATGATGCCCCTATGATGCCCCTATGATGCCCCTATGTTGCCCCTATGTTGCCCCTATGTTGCCCCTATGATGCCCCTATGATGCCCCTATGTTGCCCCTATGTTGCCCCTATGATGCCCCTATGATGCCCCTATGATGCCCCTTTGTTGCCCCTATGTTGCCCCTATGTTGCCCCTATGTTGCCCCTATGATGCCCCTATGATGCCCCTATGTTGCCCCTATATTGCCCCTATGATGCCCCTATGATGCCCCTATGATGCCCCTATGTTGCCCCTATGATACCCCTATCTAATAAAGCCGGAAATTAACCGTAGAGTCTTTTTTTCTTCCATTGGCGAATCTCATGTCCTGCGTCGTCCAAACCGACAACAACATCAGCATTGTTTAGGTTTAGAGGGGATGCTTGGGAGTCGTATTAGTGCAGGAAGGAAACTAGTTCATTATTATTATTATTTTACGAAGAAGAAGAATTGTATAAATACATTACCACATAATGGGGTGGTGCACCTCCTCTTTATGTTCCTATACGGCCTTGACGTCAGTTCAAGTACATAGGTAAACATTAGCGCACACAGACACACACACATATATACTATTTAAAATACAAAAAAAAAGCTCTTTCGAAATAAACTGGGTGGAGTTATACTTATTGGTTTAGTAAGCCTTAGTGGTAGAGTACTTTAACTGCTTTATATAATGATGACTTCATCTTCGTCACATTCACCTATCACTTCTTTCATTGGGTCGCCACATATGAATAGTCAACGTCTGTCTACATACTCTCTACCTCTACATATGAATATTCAACGTCTGTCTACATACTCTCTACCTCTACATATGAATAGTCAACGTCTGTCTACATACTCTCTACCTCTACATATGAATAGTCAACGTCTGTCTACATACTCTCTACCTCTACATATGAATAGTCAACGTCTGTCTACATACTCTCTACCTCTACATATGAATAGTCAACGTCTGTCTACATACTCTCTACCTCTACATATGAACAGTCAACGTCTGTCTACATACTCTCTACCTCTACATATGAATAGTCAACGTCTGTCTACATACTCTCTACCTCTACATATGAACAGTCAACGTCTGTCTACATACTCTCTACCTCTACATATGAATAGTCAACGTCTGTCTACATACTCTCTACCTCTACATATGAATAGTCAACGTCTGTCTACATACTCTCTACCTCTACATATGAACAGTCAACGTCTGTCTACATACTCTCTACCTCTACATATGAATAGTCAACGTCTGTCTACATACTCTCTACCTCTACATATGAACAGTCAACGTCTGTCTACATACTCTCTACCTCTATCTTGTTGTTTGTTGCCATAGACAAGCCCATCCATTCCTTAATGTTATCCTTTTTTTTTCTAGTTCCCTGCTGAAAAAAAAACTAGCAAAATATAAAAAAAATCCTTGAAAAAAAAAACAAAGCTTATCAAAGGGAAGAACTTCGCACTTACAACTATATCACTCAAGAATGTAGAACTAATTTTCATTTATTGATATAAAAAAAGAAAAAAATAATTACTAATAATTAATTAACTATTTTGTTAATTTTTAAAAATTAATTAATGTTTTGTTAGGTACAATAATTTTATTTAAGTTTCGACTTGATTGAGAATAGGTGTAGGATAAACAAAGTGAACAATTATGTAAGAGGACAAAACCCAACATTTGTAACCACATCGTGAATACTGAGGTTTCCCTTTTTGGTATCAATCAAAATAACCCACAAACAGTAATTAATTAATTAATTGATTCATTATTTTATTGGTTTATGTATTGTTTACACCAATGAATAATTGTGCAAAGTTTCAACAATCAACTTTTTACCAGACAGACAGAAAGACAGAAGGAAAAAAAAACTTGACACGTGGAAATGCCGAAATATTTTTTCTTTTGTGGAGGCCCCTTTTTTTTGTGGAAACCCCGGGGCTGTAGTCCCCGCCTGCCCTGCTATCTCTGGTGAGATGAGAGGGGTAAGGTGCTTGATGGAAATAGAAACTATGTGTGAAACAGTATAGGAGGTGAATTGCTGTCAAAGTGTTTCATTACTCTTCTTATCTTATATGATACTATCGCTATTGTCTCAAGATAAATGTGGTATAGTCAGTTTTATCAAGATCTGGGCTTGCCTAATAATAAGTAAGCTTGGTGAGGCTACTATGTACCAAAATTTGGACACTACTTTATCTAATTGTCTGTCTGTCTATCTCATGTCTGTTTCTATCTCTCTAACTTTTTCTCCTTTCTCACTCTCTCGTGCCTGATTGTGTGGTATGCGCTCTTAACTGTCTTCTCGCTGGTCCCGGGTTCGAACCCCTGCCCACTGCCGTTTAAAGCCGTCCTGCGGTAGGTATGGGCAAGGATGAAATAATCTTCAATTGTCACGAGACATTCGAAACATGTAAACAAAACAAAACATAATCATTAAACATTCACTCTCTGCTTATCTCTCTTTATCCCCTCTCTTTTCTCTCTCTCTCTCTCTCTTTATCCCTCTCTCTTTTCTCTCTTTCTTTCTTTTTATTCTGTCATCTCACACACAAACCCTCACTTTTATCTCTTATCTCTTTTCTCTCTGTATTTAAAACCCCACCATTTCCCCCCACACACACACACATACACACCCAGAAAGAATCTTGGTTTAAGCGAATGTATAGATCTACTACACTTTATAATATTTCAATGCTAGGCAATTAGCCCTAGACTTAAAAGACGATGCGCAAAATGTTCCTGGACATTTATTTATTCAACTCTTCAGTGAATACGGAAATACCCGAAGACGTTTGGTCCGTTCTGTAGCCAAATTCAAATTTTTTAATTTTTTTTTTTACTTTGAAAAATTACATCGGTCAAACTAGAATTTTTCCCAGTATGGCAAAGTAATTCTAGTAGTAATTGTTTTCCCAACGATGTAAGCAACAGTCGAATTGCTAGGAAAATCGTTAGAAACCGTTTTCAAGATCCACTCAGGTACCAAGCACTCAAACAGAAGTTTCTACGAAGTTACGAGTTAAATAAAGGTATTGTAGAAACAAATAGCAAATAGGACTGAGTACAGTTAGTTCAAACCAAAATTGTTATCTTCCACTGTTGAACTTATCAATCTATATAAAACACATACAGAATAGTTCGATACTACATATTGAACCTGTGGGGCGCGGTGGCTAAGTGGTTAAGCTTGGCTTCCTAACCTGGGGTCCTGGGTTCGAATCTCGGTGAAGACTGGGATTTTGAATTTCTTGATTTTTTAGGGCGCCCCTAAACGTGACCTCCGTGACCTCGAATGTGCCGCCCTTAGTCCACCCAACTTGAATGGGTACCTGACTTAAGTTTGGAAAAGTAAGGGCGATTGGTCGTTGTGCTGGCCACATGACACCATGCTCGTTGACCATTGGCCAAAAAAAACAACAGTTTACCTTAACATCATCTGCCCTATATGTGGCAAGTTCTGAAAGGGGAAACTTTACATATTGAGCCTACTTCAGTCTGTCTAAAGTTGTTACAAGTCATGTCTGCGAGTTGTCGAGTATTGTCTTAATGCTGATCCCTTCAATATTTCAGTCCTACGGTAGGACCTGGAGCAATAAACTGGCCAGGGATACCACGATCTGGTGACCGGTAGGGAGTATAATGATTGTTAAAAGAACAGAGAGAGAGGGAGAAAGAGAGAGAGAGATAGTGAGATAGAAAGATAGAAAGAAATAGAGTGAGAAAGAGACAGAGAAATATAGATTTCTAAATAGAGAGAAGAATGAGATACAGAGATAGAGTGATAGAAAGAGCAAGAGAGATAGAGAGAAATACTTAGATATAGAGAGATAGAGATAGATAGACATATATATATATATATATAATATGAGAGAGCGAGAGAGTCATATAGAGAGACATGTATAAGAGAGAGAGAGAGAGGGGGGGGGGTTTATCCAAGGCAAAGGACAGATAGAAATGGAGAAAGACGTTTTACAGTTCTTGTGTGGTGCCCTCACGGTTCAACAGACTACAGGACAGGGGAAGGGGACGGGAGGAACTCTGATCAGGCGACCTCCCCCACCCCCCAACCAATGTTCCCTACCACTTCGAATTGAGCTGTGTCCCCATGTTGTTGTAGATTTTTATTTTGAATTCATATTTTAAAGTTGATTAAAAACTTTGAAGAGTCGTTAGGGGTAGGTAATTCTGTCAATGACTAATAATGGAACAGTTAACGTAGATGTTAGTGGCATGGTAAGGAATGAAA